>JAQFVV010000003.1:9344019-9944019 GCA_028023455.1 Epiperipatus broadwayi
AGTGATTTGAATGACGACACCGACCAATATCCTAGAATGAAATATATAATAATGTCTTTAACACTATATATATACGTGATTAAAAGGGCAAGATGTGTTTACATGTACTAATTGATAAACAAAAACGTTGATATTTTCTTATGGGAAATATCAAGATATTAATTTTGTTTTTCTTGTAAACATCCAGAGTTATAACAATCTTTTCTCAATTGTTTTATATTGTTACTTTATCACCAGGTATACAATTTTATTACAATTATTATTTTGAAGTTTGAAATAAAAGACCATGAATTAAAAAAAAGGGGGTGGGTGGGTGATTGTTTAATAAAAAACTGGATGTGTAATATATGGGCATATACATGGGGGTAAATATCCCAACATATTATGGGAGATTATTAGTTTTGTTTTATTATAAACATTCTGAATATTAATTTTCCATTGTTATTGTTATTATAGTATGTTTGTATAACACTTTATTATAACAGTTATTTTAAATTACTTGTTAATGGGGATGCTTATTGTAATGATTTGTAAATAATGTTTTTAAAATTATTGTTTTGAAAGTTCACTTAAGTTCTAAATGTTGCATTTCTTTTCTGGCACATTGTCACAACACCACAGAACTCAAAATGTATAGTTGAAATTAAAATGAGAAATCAATTCAGTTTAGAGCAATCTAACAGTTTAATAAGCACAAATCTCTTAATAGAGATTTTTACTAGGTACATGCTATCTTGATCCCATAGGTCATTGATGACATTGCCAATTATTAAGGTGTGGGTTTGTGTTTACTAATATGAAATTAAATGATACTTTAATTATTAGTGAAAGTATTAGTGTTAATTACAGCTTAGTTAATAATATTATTTTAATAATAAGTATTAAAGAACATAAATATAAAGCTTGATTATAGATTTAAATTATAAGCCTTTCTTAATTTGTGCACTACCCATGGAAATCCATAAAATCCCTCTTGATATTCCATAGGTAGTATGAAGAATTAATAAAATCAATGATTATCCTGAGATCTCCTTATTGTAAAGTTATTCTTATGATTATTGCCAATCTTAATTATCAAAAATAATAGGAATCAAAGTTTATCTGTAATTATATAACAGATTAATTTAAGGAGTGATTGAATTAAAACTTAATAGTTATAGATGTGATATGATATATTGGATATTATTGTTAGCCATGAGAGTAGGTAGATACTTAATAAGGAGGAGTATCTAGGTATTCTCATGCCATTGAATGGATATTTTGTATTTGTTTAATGTTTAGTGGATGTGATCTGTTTATAGGTAAATGAGTCTCACATTGATTTTATTTAAAAATATGTCTTATTTTAGAAATGTTAAATCATGTAAAAGTAAATTGGGATAAATAATAGCCTTACCTAAATTCAATTATTAAAGTTAAAGAAAATGATCAGGAAATAGTAAGTCAGTTAATAGTAACTAGCCAGAGTCCAATTAGGGCTTAATGTAGGGACTTGGCACCTCTGCTTAGGGTCGCACCGTCTATAGACAGGCCACTATATATATATATGGTTATAACTGACAATTAATTAGCCTGCCTTTAGGTGCAATCAGAAGCCTTAATAACTGCTTTATTTTAAAATCATCCACTGAACAAAATAATGGATATAGTAGGAAAGTATTAAATAAAAATGAATATATTTATTTAAAATATATATATTTAAAATACAATGTTTCATTTTAATGCTTATTTCCATTTGGTATCTTATTGGTTTTTCTATAAATCCAGTCCTGCTATCTGCAATAATTACTCCATTGCATCTCACATTTGTGGATAGGTTTTGGAAAAATATTTGTCATCTGCCACGGTGCCAGTATACTTGTAAAAAGATATTAGAAAGATTTTTATCATTTCTGTTATGCTTCAGAATATATATTGAGATGTTGGAGAGGACTTTTGTGTTTTTTGTATGAGCCAATTTGGAGAGTTATTAGCAAAATTTCTGTACTTTACCAGTCAATGAGTGGAGATATCTCTATGTAACAATTAGAGAAATATGTTTGCAGTCATGTTGCAACTAATTATCAATTATTATGACAGTACTTAAGCCAACTAATTTGCTCTATTAGAACACAATAGCTTTTTGTCTTATATTTATCTAGAAAAATAATTAAACTGAAGGCAAAAAGCTAATGTGAACTCATAATACAAACATGGATAAGTGGTGTCAATAATAATTGATAATTATCTAGCAATATAATCACAAACATATTTCTCTAATTATATAGAAATATCTCAACTAATTTCTTTGTTTACGCATAATTATGGCATGAAAATTTTTAACACACACATACACACACATATATATATATAATCAGAGATATAATAGAATAGATAAATAACCAAGTACCTAAAGTATTAATTGACTGAGAGACACACAATACTATTTGCATTATGATGATGCTAATGTATTTCATTAGGAATTTATTTTATCGGTGGATGTGCAGATTTCACCCATTTGTATTTGGGAGTCAATAAGCTATTGTCAGTTTTTCAGAGAAAAAGAGGATTATCAAATATTTGGTTTACTTAAGATGCTAAATAAAATTATTGTGGCACTGTATATGTATATTTTTTTAATTAATTTTATTATTATTATTATTCATATGTACACAATTATTTTATTTTTTTAAAAAAGTAGGATCATTATTTTTTTAAATCTTCACAGCAAATCAGAATTAATTTTTTTTTTATGAATCTAACTTCTGATCATTATAAGTAGTTTACAGTTTATGTTTTGGATTTTCCTGTTACTAATATTTTTACTTCAAAAGTATTTGTTAAGAACTGTTAAATAATTGTAAAATGTTCTGAGATATCATTTTATTCAATTCCTTCTCTAGATTCAAACTAGAATTTTCTGTACTTGAGTTCAGGTATGCACACCACTGAGCTACAAATTCGAAGTCTAATGTAGAATATTTAAGGTTGTTAATTTAAATTATTAATTAATAAATTGATACATTTATGTTTATATTTATGTATTAATATGTATATGTGAATGTAGGTACGTGTATTTACCTATTTAATTGGACGAGAAGTAACTCAGAATAGAGAAGTAAAATGGATGGCTTGTGAAAATAAAGGTAAAACAATAAAAAATAACAACTATTGGCTTAAAGTAGACAACATTTAGTTAGTAATTATATTTTTTATATTCATTTCATTTTTAATATTATAGTACAATATTTTCTTTATAGCTAATTAGTGTTTTTTTTTTTTAACTTAAGGTTATTTTGCCCATGTATCAACATTAGCGGATGTGCAGGAACATGTCATGGTAATTAGAATTGATAATTAAAAATAATTTATTCATGTGGAGATTATTACACAGAGGCTACACTTTCCATACAGGAATGCTACCAGTGCATACCAGAATAATCAATGAATGCAAGGTTTGTGCATAAAATACCTATCTGATGCCTAGTCATTCAATATCCCCAGACTAGTTTCTAGCTTGTGGCTTTAATCAATGAGGAGCCACTGATTTGTGAGAGCACTGCACCTCCTAAGATCTAGGTGCAGTATTCTCAGATCCAAGGCTCCTCACTGATGAAAGCCACATGCTGGAAATTAGTCTAGGGATATTGGATGAGTAGGCACTAGATAAGGATTTTATGCACAAACCTTCTTGCATCCATTGATTACTCTGGCTTGCACTGGTGATGCTACTGTATGGAGAGTTTAGTATCTGTGTAAACAGCTTTGTAAGCATAAGAAATGGTGATCATATGATGTTTAGTCATATGTAGATATTATCAATACATTTATTGTGATTAATTTAATGAAATTGTAATATGTTTATTTTTGATATATTTTTAAATTAATTTAAACAATATTTTACATACTTAAACTAACATATTTTTAAATGGTTTACTAACACAAAATGTTTTCATAGAAATATATTCATGTAATGAGTCGTCCAATGGTACTAGCTCAAAATCATACAACTATTTGGACCGGTGTCTATTTGGACATGTCGGTGAGTTATTAGTTTAATAAACTTAATAAACTGTTTTTCTAGAATAAATTTTACTGTTTCAGAAATATTTAACGGTTATCAGTCGACCTCATGCACTGAAAAGAATGCATTTTACAACTTGGACACTTGTCTATTTAGATCTTGAAACAATCAATGTAAGTATTTTGTTTAATCGATACTGGAACATGCATGATGCTATTGCAACTAAATAAAATGTTTTAAAATGCTCAGTGTTTTTCTAATATTTTGATTGTTCATGATTTTGATTATAACCCATTAATCATCATTAAATGGTAAATAAAAAAATTCTGTAATTTTTTTTATGTAAATAAGAATATATTTCAGTTTCCAATTTTTATAACTGAGAAATTAATTAAATAATATAAAAATATTATAGAAATCCAGATTCTATATATCATAATTTAATGAACCATGAAGTACAAATAAATAACTTTAGTAATATTATGAAAATATAATTAGTTTTTAGTTTTTATAACATAGTTTATATTAAGTAAATAATATGTGATAAAAGAAAACTGTCCTAAATAACTTATTGTAAAAGAAAGATGTCTCTAGCAATTCTCTACATAAGAATAGCAAAAAAAAAAAAATCACTCATCAGGCTATCTGCTGCAACTAGTGAAGATTATTATAATTATTTTTCTTTGTTTTATTCTCTATTAGGAATAGCTGGATACTTATTGAATAATCTAAATTAGTTTAAAAATCCTCAACTAATTGAAAATTGTTCTAATTTCACAATGAGATAAACTGAGAACTAAGTCATTTATGAACAATTGTATGATTTATTATATTAAGAAGTTGAAACTTAGAGTAATGGGCTGTGATGATATATAAAATGACATTTCTGTAAATAAATTCAAAAAGTTCTATCCATAGGCTATATGACTGGAGAACTATGTTAATATATAAATTAAAAGAAAATTAACCATTTTTGTTTCCTGTTCAATGCTTGATCTTCATTAATTGAAAGATTTGGATTATTTATATTTAAAAAATTTACTTATTTCTCAGTAGCATCTAAAAATTAATTCATTTTAATTATATTTTTATTAATTTTTGTTTTTACTTCAAATATTAAAAATTAAACAATTTTTTTTGTGTAATTGAATTTCACAACAAATGAATATTGGTTTATGGTCTGGATTTGATAAAGAGTCCTGCTGATTGTGAAATTAAATATAATTTGATTGTAGTATATTATGACTATTGATAATGGAATCACAATGCCTATGTATAAAAACCATGCAAACTAGAGTAAAGTTAGACATATAAAAGTCTAATAAAATAAATGGAATCAAAATAAAAAGTTAAATAAATGTAAACGATGCATGATATGTGTTTTATATATATATACTTAAGTGACAATGTATAAATATGAATTGTTTCAATAACCTCTATGGTAATTTGCTGTATTTATTTAAATCTTAGCATGCAGTGAAAAAGGGAAGGAATTGGTGAATATAGTTAAAACTATTCATAGTTTTATAAAATTTACTTTAAAAGAAAAAACAACAAACAAATGTTAATACCTCCCTCTCTCTCTATTTGTTTTTATTTGTTTGTTAACAGATATTATTGAACCAAAAATACAATAATTTGATTATGGAAAAAGTTATGTATTATTTATGAGAAGGAAGATGTTTATTATCTAAAATTAAATTTACTTTGAGAAATTACACATTTTTAAACATATAGTTTAAGAAATACATTTGTAGCATTAAAAACTTCAAAAGACATTGTGAATTATTAATAATTATCTTAAAGCATAAATGCTTAAAAATATATTTTTAGTAAAACTATTCTTAAACACAATTAAACAAGTCTGTAGCAAGCAAATGAAAATGTTGTTTTGATGAAATGTTTAACTCATTTAGTGAATGTCATTAAAATGTTTATCAATAATATCTTTATTAACAACATCTTAGGGAGATAGAAAACCTGATATGTGAGATACTTAAAACATGTTTTTTAGACATCAGATATTAAACAACAAAAGCTGGGAAAAAATAATTTTCATGTAGTTGATGGCTGGACAACTGTTATTACAAACTTGTGAACAGTTGTTACTGAGTATTGAGTCAGGTCAAATCATTGACCTGAAATTCAATTGAAACCAGAAGTAAAGGAGAATTATATGGCCATAAAATTACCTGATCATCTTAATACTGAATACTGATCTCAATCATGGAAAGATGTTAAGAATCTTACAAAATACTTTTTAGTATATTCCATAACCTAAGCTATGAAATTTCTCATTGGAGCTACTTGTCTTCAAGATGATTGGCTAGAGGCATCAAGAAGTATGCTGACTATTAACCTTATTTCATATTAAGCCCTGAAATAATTATGTGCTGCCTAATATGTTAATCTGAATTTCAACAAGCTGTTATGGTTATAATTCTATGTATCATTTTAGATATAGCACATATGTTGAAAAACATGTACTGGTATGTTTTTTTTCATTAAATATTACAGAACATCTAAACAGTGTAGGTGAAATGTTTTAAAATAAATTAGACATGGAAGCAGATTTAGATTATAAAAAAAAAAACAATTATTGAGATCAAATAAATCAGAAACTAAATTTGATTCTGATTATACAGAATGGAATTTAAGATTTAGCAATATGGAAGGATTTGATGGAGATTTATCTTCAATCTATAACACTAGTGAAAAACAAAAAGTCATCACTAATAATTTAAAAGAAAATAGAAGCAACAGAAACTGGATTACAAATTTGATATATAAGAATTTATTATGCTGAAAATAAGAATTTAAATTTGTATTATTGCAAAAATTTTGAAATTGTAGAATTTAATGTTAGAGATAATGTTTCTATTTTGTGTGTGAAATATAGAAGTGTTGAGAGCCTACTATAAAAGTATAATTTTAAAATTAGAATCGTAGAGACTCATTTGGGTTGCAAGAAAAAAGGATTAAATTGCATTTGGCTAATATTACTGGAGACACAACATCCAATAAAAGTATACTTATAAATGAGGAACTATTACCTTCAAATAAAGTTTTATTATTGAAAAGTCACAAATTATACATATCAATTTGTCCTAGAATTAAGGATGGAAAAATCTTGAAAATACAAAATTCAAGAGGTAAAATTGTTAAAAGTTTATTCTGGGCAAGATTGTCCCCTATGTGATAGAATGATGCTGCTGCACTAAAACTTTTTCTATGCAATAAGAATTTCTTTGAGAGTAAAGATTTTGGACTATTTCACATGAATGTTTGAAGTATGAGGGGGAAAAAATGATGTTTTGTTTTTATATTTATAAATGCTTGATTTTTCGTTGATATTAAAGGATTATTCTCGCGGAAGTATAAATAGAAGAGCACGGATTACAATTACATTCAATAGAAAGATTTAGTTGTATTAACAGCTGGAAATGGTGGTATTATTATTTACTTTATATCTCCTTTTCAGATTGTTTTTGAAAGATTTATTTTTTTTGCTGAATGGTTAATCACAGATATTTTTCGGAAAGATTTAAAATTACAATTATTGCACTTAATAGATCATACAAATCTAAACTTCAGGATTTTAATGGTAGGTTAAAGCAGTCACTATCTAAATTGAATAATAAACTGGTCATTTTACTGAGAGATCTTACCATCGAAATTCTTAATGAAACTTCTAGAGAAATTCAGGACTGTCTAACACTATATCATTAATTGGGGGTGGGAGGGGAGGTTGCAAATGTTTTCTCCAGCTCATATTTCTGGTTCTACATCTAAACTGCTGAATCAGATATTTGCAAGAAAAATGGATTGTTTTAAATTGGTTGAAATTCTAAATTGGAATATGACTGATCCTTTAGTAATTAATTCAATAAATGTTCATAGTGATTATTCCAAAATAATAAAACTAGTTTCAATATTATCTTATGATAGAGACATGTTATTCATTAACAGGGCTGGAATGAGTTATTAATTTATATAAAAAAAGTTCACAAAGTATTTTAAATATTTAATGATACTTTTTTATATGGATAAAGCAAAAACTGTTCATTATTTAAAAAAAAAAAAAACAATGGAAAATTTCTAAAATAAAGTGACTATTTTTTAATACTTTCTTGGAACAATTACATAGCTTGTATTTTGACAAAGTTTAAAGAGCTTATTTATCTTTTAGGGAATATCTGGAGTCATAGTTGACAATATTATGATCCATAGTAGTGTAAAATTATAATAATGGAAACGAACATTGTTTTGATATTTTAAAAAATCACCATTAGTTTGAGTTTGATATATAAATCAAATAACCAGATGAAGATTGCCTTAAAATGTTTTAAATGAATAAACTTCCAGAAAATAGATTTTAAAAATGATTATTTGGAGAGTTAGATTCAATGAGACTAACCAATCTGCAAATATTAGAAACTGTTTCAGCAAATAGTTATAGATCATTTATGAATCTTTAATGAAATTTGTATTATTTAAAAATGAAAAAAAATTGTGACAATTTATTAAATATTTACAATTAAAAAACAGTTATGTTTATGATGTCTAAATGTCATCTAATTATTGGTTTGTAAATAGCTATTTGGACATTTTCAGCTAAAAAGTAAGCCCATAAAAACTTCAGCCATTAAAAGTTGATTAATCTGCTATTGCAGTGTTTGTGAAATTGCTTATGTAAAAAGAGTTCTTTACATACATAAATAACCTGGATCATGTTTTTGTATAGATACTTTTCTCATTTAATCAAGTATCGAAAATACTGAAGCCAATTATAACACCTTATGCAATTCTCTACTAAACCTGTATCACTACTCACTTCAGAAAGAGTGAAATATGCATACATTATTAAAACAGTATATTGTGATGAATAATATTCAAAAAGTTAAATATTAATCCAAATTTATTTGAGTTGACTGCTGAAAAGATGTGAATTGAAACAACAGAAAACTAGAGACTTCTTGTCATGAATTTGAAAAATCAACTTTGAATGCTACATGTGGAATTGTAAAAGAAATGGCAGTTTATTCTTGCTACTGCTTTTAAAATTAAGTCATATGATTACAAAAAGAAAACATAAGCTATTTGTTCTAGATTTATATTACCTCATTTGCATTCTTGATGAATTAAGATGAAATCATAAATAATGGTTTCAATATTCATAGGAGTATGACTTCTCATACCAATGATCAAAACTAACTTGAGCTCAGTAATGGATAGCAGAATTCAAGAGATAAAGATTTTTAAGTTGAAGATTAGCTTATCTCTTTTGGTTTTTAGATATCCTCAGATTAACCATTGGGTATTAAGTGACTCAATAGCCCAATAAGTAATATACTAGTCTCTTAACCCAAATAATGTCATAGTGAAAATCATGAGTTTGACCATTATTTGGGATAAGTAAGAGTGTCTGATTCAATACCTAAAGATCGTAAAATATTTAAGTTTTTGTTTCTGGTTTTCTAATGTCTTATAAACTCCTGCAACAAATCATTTATTTTTTAAAATTATAGTCATATTTTTTAATTCTTACAATCAGTTTATCTTTTTATAATCAAACCAGACTAATCTATGATCTCTATTCTTTAGTTAATAACAGTTAGACATCTATTTACTGACCAATAGTTGATGATTAAATAGATCTATCTTTGACTAGATATCTGTAAAAATATTTGTGCATTATTGGAACATGAAAAAAAAGTTTTGATTATCTGGAATTTAAATCCAGATATCTATGGTAGATGAATGCACTACCTCAATATCATATAAAATCCTCCATAATGATATTTATACAGTATTCATATTGATTTTATTTAGATTTTGTATGACTTAAATATTCTTTTTGTAGTTCATTTTCATTGTTATAGAAATAATAAGAGTACTCATGGCTTTGCTTGCATTAGTAGAATAAAAGAATGTAATGCAGTTGATAATTAAAGTACATTTAAAATAATATTTATATGATATAATTATACATGAATTATTAACAACAGATAAAATTGACCTACACCATTATTTATAAAAATGCATTACAACAACCATTTTTATGTTTCAAAAGAACTTTATTGAATTTCAAAGTAGTTACATATTTACAAAGATCATAGTCACATCACAAGTTTACATCAATATGGTTACATATAACTGATTAGGAAGTATATAAAAGGTTACATAAAAATTAACTATAATTATATCATACCCTGTATATAGACACAGGTATATATAAGCCTGTGTATTTCAGCTATTACATATTAGAGATGTCTGCCTATCCCTTGTATATGTATTTAATGGATTATGTCCTGTACATGAGGGCTCATATTGACCTTAGGTCAACATGGGTGTGACAATAATCTCGGCATCAGGGTGGCCTTTGAGTGTTCCATCATCAGATTTTCAATTGGATGGACGGTTGAAGAGTTGGAGTGTGGAGTAGATTGAAGCCTGTCCATTAAAGTAGGAGGATTTGCTATCTTAATATATATTTGAGCACTTGTAGCATATATGTGTAGAGATGGTAATCTGGAACAACTGATGATTGCTGGTTTAGCATGAAATACGTATATTGGTGATTATTTATCTTTTTGACATATGTGTGTGTTCAGGTGTATTAGTGTTATGAGATAGTGTGGAGAGTGGTGGGTCATGTGAAAGTCTGTGCTCATACCCTGTCTATTACATATATAGACACAGATATATATAAACCTGTGTATTTCAGCTATTATATATTAAAAGAAAAAAAATAGTTACATAAATTAATACAATTTACATAATGTTATTATATAATTCTTTAGTATCTATTTTTTTTTCTTTTTTAAAGGTATTTAAGATTATATACATATATAAATGATACGATTGTTGACGCATTAAAGACCAGATATCATGAAAAATGTTATAGGGAGCAAGCTTTTGTCTCTTTCCCTAATAATCTCCAGTTTAATCCAAAATGTATTGGGATGTCTTCTAGGATTATTATTATATATAAAAATGCATCTGGTAAAGTACAATGCATACAAGATGAATGTACTACCTCTAATCCTAGCAAAAATTCTTATTGTGTAGATTTTAAAAAGGTTTGCAATATTAAATAAAGAATTGTTAAATAGGTTGGGAAGAGCAATGCATATATTATCATAACACTTACAATCATAGACTATATGCTCTTGATTTTCAAAATCTTTTTTACAGAGCTGTTGATAGCTCATTTATTACTAAATCGTAATATATTTTAATTAGCAATTACATTTTATTCATTCTATTAAAATGAGCAAAGCTGCAAGTATAGCTAGTTTACAATACAAATGTCATTCTTATTTTCAAATCTCTCCCTTTTTTTTTTTTATAACATTTATTGATTTATTTAAATTTATCTTCTTTTTATATATTGCAAACTATCAAAGTTTTTAAAACAATTAAATAACATGAAGCAAAAATTTACAGCCTACAAATTTCTGTGCAAAAAAAAAAAAAAGGAAGGAAATTTATCCATGCTTCCTTTAAATCGGTACAATATTTGTTGATTTACAAAGTCACAAACAAACAAACAAACTTTCACATTTACATGTTAATATAGATATAAATATATTAATATAGATATATTAATTTTTTTGTAATATTCTGAAATACATTTAATATATCTATATATCATTAAGAGAATAAAGAATTATTTCTGCTAAAAGCTTATGTATTTTGTTTTTATTGTTAAATAATGTATTATAATTTATTATGTTTTTATATGTTATTAAATAAAAAACAGTGTTATGGCACTTTCTTATTTATATTTAATTTGTGTGTGCATGCATATAATTTTGTATTGAGTGTTATTGTTGTTTTCACTTTTTAAACTCGAATTGCTTACTAGAAAGCATTTAAGCTATCATTTTCATTAATCATGATAATGGTTAGAACTAACCGCATGTTTTAATATTATAGGACCCTAAAGCAGAATATTGGAACTGGGAATTGGAAAAAAATAAAAAAAAAACAGAGCATCAAGTTAGTTGCTTTTTCCACTAAACCTATTAATGCATATATAGTATAATCAATCACTCACGAAATTATTTTTACTAATCTACAATTTCTAATAAATCTTTTTTAAAATTTATATTTATTTATATGTACTGTTTATCTGTTGTTTATTTTTCTTTATTTTTATTTTACCTTGCTATTCAACATAATGACACTTCTAGACAATCAAGGTAAGAGTGCATTGCTTTATATCTATATTATATTCCACTCTTTTCTCACTTCTCTTTTTGAATCGCTTATATTATAGTGAAATATAAATAACTCCCCCTGCATTTTTTTCCAGAAAATTTTTAATTTTTATCTTCTTATAGTCAGTACTATTAAGGTCTGTAATATGCATATATATACATAGGTCATGTGATTTATCACTTGGTTTAATTACTATTATAATTTTGGTTATTAAAGCTTTGGCTATATTAAATTGCTAAGGCTATTAATATATGGAGTATTTGAATTTAGTTCAGGTTCATATAGCTATTTCTGTTGGAGAACTGAATTTGAAGACATTAAATATCTGAAAGTTTTAGATCTTCTTAATAGTTAAATATTAGATAAATGCTTGGTTAGAGTTAGTATTTTTGAATCTGATGTCCAACTCCTCACTGAAGAGAGCCATAGTTCAAAACCAGTTTGGGGATGGGACAATCATAGATAAAGATTTGAATGCTTTCTCTTATAGCATTTATCATAAAAAAAAGCTTGTTTAGAAATATTTGCTCTTTATTGCATATATATATATATGTGTGTGTGTGTGCATAATGTATTTTGTATGAATTGCTACTCTGAAAAAGAATGTTGTACAGGCAAAACTACAAGCATATAAAAATAAAAAATCTAATGGAAAAAAATGTAAAAGTAGTTTATTATTTATCTTTTTAAAGTAATTTAAATAATGATATGCTTTTTATTTTTACCTTTTTTTGGAACTAAAATTTATATAAGTTAAAATATAATACTTTTAAGGATCTTTAATTTTTTTAAAATTGCATGAAAATTCATTCTTAAAAAAATGTAAACTTAAATGTGAATGAATGTTAGTTTTTTAAATTAATTGGATAAGATAGTTCAAAGAATCAGATACTTCAAATAAGCAAATATTTATATGAGAATAGTCAGTTTATATAAACCAAATTGTAATTATGCAAAATTATATTACAGAAAGTTTTAAACGTACATATTCTGTTTCATAATTTTTTTGGATAATTTGATTTGTGTGTAAGTTGAAAAAAAAAAATATTTTATACTATGACATATTATAGTGTTTTTTTTTTTAATACTCGTGTTTGCAGAGTGTTAGCAAATTGAAAACATTTTATGAAGTCCATAGTAAAAACAGTTGTGTTATTTAAAATATTATATTTCTAATAATATTTAAAATACTGGATGGCCTTAATTAACAATTTTATGATTAATAAAGTTAATATTTTTTTTTAAAAAAATTAAAATTACTTTTTTTTTAAAAAAAAGGAAAAGAACTTTAAATATCTACATTTATAAAGATATTTACTTTTTGCATGTTAGATTGAGTTGATGTATACTAATAAAACATCATATGACTTTAGCTACAGCTATTATTTATAATAATTGTGAGCAATCATTTGACACCAAATGATGATGCTATTATATTCTCAGTCCCAACATAGTTTCTGTCTTATGATCTTAGTCAGTGATGATTTTGAATTTAAAGCTGTAATTAACAATTGTATGCATCACAAATGTATTACTTTCAGCTTTAAATCCAAGATCATCACTGTCAAAGGTCATACACCATAAACTAATCTGGGAATATATATAATATCACTATACAATTAAACTTGTAATAGATGACTCTGGAATAGAGTGGTCGGAATTGCACATGAAAACATAAATTACATAGTTATTCAACTTTGAAAATATTCAAGTTACTTTTCAGCAAGAGAATGAAAAATATCCTCTTCTCTTTTTTGTTTTAATAATAAAATAAAAACAATAAATTATGTTTGCTGCTTTTAAAAGACATTTCCTTTTTTAAACTGCTTAAATATGCAGTTTTATATTATATTATTGTTGTAATTAAAAAATAATATTTATTGCATCATAGAGATACAGCATAATAGAAAGCATTTAAAGTTTTTTTTTTTACACTTATAATATATATTATAACCACACTTTCCACTATGATTTATATATGAATGAACATGGATAATATGTTAAAATCTTCATTTTAACAATTATAATATAGATTTAAAAAAACAATATAAATGCTTTCCATATAGATATATCTTGATATATGTATATCCATAGTTACATAAAAATATGATATATATATTGAAACCATAAAAAGATATGATCTCAGTTGAGCTATACCAAATTTGAACTCAGAGAAAGATAAGACTGGTTGTGATAATGTAGAAAAAGTGTGTTTAAGTCAATAATGTGGAAATATAGTTCAGATGGCTGAGATCTCAGTTGAGACAGAAAAAGAAGTTTTATCAATTTCCACAAAAGCTAAAACTATTGTATACTTTGATAATGTATTTGCATTTAATAAAATAATAAATGAATTTTTCAGGGTTTTATAATAGTATGGGTACTCTTAATCATATTCTAATTTTAATAATAAAAATATTTACAAATATATTGTTTTTTACTACAAGCACTAATTAAAAGTGACTTAATCTGTGTTTTAAAACTAAGGCTATTATCACTTCTAAAGCTTTGTTTCTATATTATCTATTGCATATGAAATCATTAGAAATAAAATTGCAGCATTAAATAAATTCTCAGATTTTTAATTTTTGACTATTAAAAATAACCAGAAAGTCTAAAAATGATATAAAGAAAAATGCATTTTTTTTTTCCATTTTATAACTTTATTTGAATGCCATTAACTTGGTTCCTGTCTTTACATTCTCAGCTTTTAAAAAAGTAAATATTATATTGCTCTAAATACAGGGTTTTATTTTAAAACACCACAAATTATGTACATATTGGTACATGCTAGTTCTACTCTTTTAATATCATCAGCCTATGTATTGGGTAAGTCTTCCTTTTTGTTGAACCCTATCCAATAGCAAAAAAAATATGACATTTTAGTTTTTATTTATTGGTCATTTGGTCCTTGTGGCTAAAATAGATGTAGATTCCATTCCATGATTTTCAATAAAATTATTTTTTCATTCATTCTTTTACATATTTTATTTATTGACAATTTTGTTTTTTTTTTGTATTCAGCTAATTTATTCTTGAATCTTTTGTTAATATTTTAGATCAGTCTAGCCTCTTTTTAGTTTATATATATATAATATAAAATGTCCGTTAATTAAAAACAAAATTGTAATTATAATTGAAATAATAAATTTAACGGTTTACAAACTATTACAAACAATCCTTAAATCTGCATATATATATATTCTAATATTCTTATGGATAAATAATGAATTCATAGTATTATTTCCAGGAACTTCTGTGATTTAGTAAAAATATAATAGCCAAATAATTCACATTTCAGTACAATAACAAGTACTTTCCTCAGAGCTTCTTCTTTCTCAAATCATAAGAATGTATGTAGTGAGATATATATAGTAGTATTATTTTAGGAAAAGAGGCTAATTTCTAAAACATTGATTATTTAGGATACTGGTGCATTATATTGATGAAATTTTTTTTGAGCTTATTTGAAATTTATTTTATTTATAAACATACAAGATTCATCCCATTTGTTGTTCTTAGGAGCCAATTAGTTATTGGTTGCTTGGGAAGGGAGGGAGAGTGCTACATGTTATTTTACCTAAGATATCAAAAAGCTTACTATGGCTCTACATATATAATTTTAAGTATAAATAAATAAAGCAATTTTAAATAATTCACTTCTGGATGAAAATCTCTTCTATAAAGATAAACAGTGAGGAGAAGACATTGAGTGCATGGTGAAGATTTTAATATTTTTTCTTTTCTTACCTACATTGAATTTAAATTTCATTTCATGAATTCAGAGAGGAAATTCTCTTATTTGAATTTTGTATTATTATTATTTTAGTTTGATTTGCATGGAATTTTATGTATCAAATATATATGCTTTATATTTATAAATAATTTTTATATTAACTTCATAAAACTCTAAAACTGTGTTAATATACATAGTAAATATAAAATATTAAACATATTTTTAATATAACATTATTGTTAAATTTTTTAAAATAATTTATATATTTTTGTGTTAAAAGTGTCATAATGTAATATTATAAGATTAATTTTAAGAGGAATAAGCAATGAAAATAAACATAATAAAATTTGTACTAAAGATGGAAAAGAATGTACGTTTATCTTTTTTTGCAATGCAAATAAATGTTAAGCATAATCACAATGTCTCATGTGCATAAAATTAAAAAGATTTTGTTATTTAGTAAATATTAATTCTTGTTCTCCCCCTTTTTTCTCATCATTTTCTTTTATCTCGCTACCTTCATCAGTCATTTAGAATAAAACAGACAAAACTCACCATACAGTAGTGCCACTCAGTGCAGGCCAAAGTAATCAATGGATGCATGAAGACTAATGCATAAAACCCCTATCTATTGCTTATGCATCTAATATCCCCAGACTAGTTTCTAGCTTGTGCCTTCTAGCATCCATTGATTACTCCGGCTTGCACTGAGTGGCACTACTGTATGAAGAGGTTTGCCTGTTTTAATAAGTTATAAGCAAGCATAAGAAATAGTGATCATGTGATGTTTAGTCACTTAGAATAGTAAGACCTTATCATCATATCATTAATAATTTATCTGCATTAACTGTCACAATAGAGATATGCTTTAGAGCCACCATATTTCTATTCTTTAATTATAAGCACAATAATTCTGATTGTAATCTTTTGTTTTTTGTTTTCTAACTTTTTTAATTCTTTGTTTTTTTTATATTTTATTTTATTGTACGGTTAGAATGTTATACTCATTTAAGAGTGACTGCTAATTGTTATTTCTGGCAATATTTCAGTTTTTTTTATTTTTGAAAATATATTTAAAAAAGTATGTTATGAAGATTATGTAAAGCATTTAACTTGATAACAAATCACAATTCTTTTTTATTTCCAGACTCTTCGTTTAATGACATCAGTCGCACAACCAGTCTTTGATATGAAAAACAGCAGCGTGAGTATCATAATTACTTGGTATAGTTATTAGACATTGAAATTACTCTATTTCTTAATATTATTAATTTACTGCTTTTAAAGAGAAAATATTAAGTGAGAAAAAATTAAATATTATTCGTTTATGTATGTGAGTGTAAGTGTATATATGTGAACGTGTCTATTTATACATTGACATTATTATTATTACGCTTATTCATCATTTATATAATTTAAATACGTCCAACTTTTTATCTAGATAGTTTTTGAAGGAGCCTGCTGCTTTCTAATTAAAAAAACATTCATTCCCCTGTAGATACATCATTATTAGTAACTATCTACCAAAAAACCAATTCCACACATCATATCAACATTTTTGTAGGCTGATGTTTTTTTGCTTTTCAGATAATTTTACTAATTCTCTCTTCTTTTTTTTAGATCATCGCTTAATTATAATTTTTATTCTTTTCTCTTGCCATCTTCTCTGCATGCATACAAACATATATATGTATATACTTGTGTTGGGTATAAATACTTCTCTTTCAAACACCACTTTTTATGCATATCAAAGTAATACTATATATCTTCAACTGCATTCTTAATTAAGCAATATCTATTAAATTTCTACATACATCTGACAATGTGCATCATCACTACACAAAACACATACATATACACTCAGAAGCAGAAATCAAATTTTAACAATTGCATTAAACACTAGATTAAATTGCCAAAGTGATAGCAAGAAAGACTCAGATAATCATTATAAATAAAATAGTCTGATTTTTTTTGGTTAAGTATTTGAGGAAGTACTTTTTAATAAATGTTTATACTGATTTAAATTTTTTTAAATCTATGGTAATTTAGATTTTAATTTCAGTGAGGGACTCAAAAGATAAAAGTTAAGTGGTTGATTCTCAAGTAAGAAAATTTTAAAAAAGTATGGAGTCACTGTGTGCATTTACTGTTTTGCTGCTAGAACATCACTTAAATAACTCATTTCTTGAAAAATAGCTTTTTGTCCCCTCATTCTTGTGATAAAAAAATTTTGAAATTTTTGAAAGAAATTATTTTTGACCGGGTCATATTGGCTATCAACTGGGCAATGAATATTATAAAACGTGGTTGTAGAGGCACTGTAAGCATTGATGTTTTGTTAAGATTTAAAGTTCCATCCATAAAAACAGCTACAGAAAATTTTAAAGATGGAGATGAAATAATAGGAAAAAATCATAAGCTATTCAGATTAATGGGTTTTAAAAAAAATGTTCCAATAAAATCCTTTAATCTAAATATACAGATTTTTTCTCCTATTATTCTGCTCCTCATTTTTATATATTTTAAAATAACTATTTTCTATTGGTGGAAATTTCAATCTTGTTACACATCAATGCTTATAGTATCTCTACAATTTGATTTTTAT
Organism: Epiperipatus broadwayi; assembly: GCA_028023455.1. Classification (NCBI taxonomy): domain Eukaryota; kingdom Metazoa; phylum Onychophora; class Udeonychophora; order Euonychophora; family Peripatidae; genus Epiperipatus; species Epiperipatus broadwayi. The sequence continues at coordinate 9,362,590 of JAQFVV010000003.1, forward strand.
AATATTTATTACTCATTTTATATCCAGTTTGACCCAGTCAAAATATCACTATGTTAGGACTATAAATCATACATGTATGAATCTATATAATGTCATATATATTTATAATCTGTGGAAAATCTTCATTTTAATATATATATATTAACATCCCAAATTTGATTTAATATATATATATATATGATGAAACATCATTTGACAAATATATATATTAACATCCCAAATTTGATTTAATATATATATATATATGATGAAACATCATTTGACAAACAGTACTGCAAGGTTTCTCCCAGAATTCTAATTTTAACTTGATCAGCTCCATTATCTAAGAAACAATCCCTGTTATTCACAATCTGATAGTTCTGACCAAATCTTATTTGTCTATTTTTTCGTTATTTAGTCAGTCTAAATAACAAAATAAGGTTTCCTCTAATTAGTTGTTTAATGATACATATTTGTTTAATATGTCTGCAAAGTTTTTTTTATAGCAAGATGATCTTTTAAACTGAAAATTAAATGATTATTGCTACCTTATGTGATTGGACTGGACATGAAAACTTATGGTTACTTGGACAGTGTTTGAGTTTCAGAATATTTTAAGGAATAATTATTCTATATATTGGATAATAAAGATTATTGATCTATATAAGGTTTATTTATAATTATTAGATTGAGATATGGCAGAAGTTGATATCTAGCTGATAAAATCATTCTTATGGTAATATGAATCATTACTCTAATAGAACTTCAAATAATTATTTATGCATTTAACATTGTTTGTTCCACGTATTTGTTTAGCGATGCTTTGTCATTATGCAACAATTCTTTCAGTCCTCAAAAGTATTATAAGGATATCAAAATTTATATTACTTATAATACTTCATTCATATACACTTTAATGCAAGTAATTTTCTTAAACTTCTTTATTTTCTTACAGTTTTGACTGTCCAGCAGTCTTCATCAGAGCTCTATCTTCCTTACAGTTCTGATAAAGACTGCTGGACAGTCAAAACTGTAAGAAAATAAAGAAGTTTAAAAAAATTACTTGCATTAAAGTGTATATGAATGAAGTATTATAAATAATATATATGATTATATGAAGATATGCAAAGAAAGTGAAGGAGAAGAATAAGAGAGTATACATCTGATATCAAAATTTGTAAGTAGCAGTGAACCATATTTTAATATGTGTTTTGATACCCATTTTTGGAGATATTATATATAAGTATTGTATATATACATTGAAAATATGTATAACACATATATATAGGATGAACTAAAAAATTAAAATATATAAAATTAAAAAAAATTCATCAATTTTTAATTTTTTATTTAATATATTTCTTTTAATCTTGGATAACTAAAACAGCAGGTTTGGATATTGTGGATATAGGTGGATTATTGTATATTATATTTTATGTGTTTATTTAACTATCCATAATATATTTGTTCATAAAATAAATGCTTCAAAATTCTACTAGATAAAGTGGTTAAGCTTATTTCAACTATTTTAATTTTTTTTGTACTTTATCAATCTGCATGCAAGATTAATTCATTTTGTGCTTAGAAATCATGCAAACTAATTATGGATCCATATATAAAGTGATTGCCATAGAAATTATCTCAAATAGAAGAAGGATGCCAAGAAATTATAATTCACTTGTTACATAAAACAATTAATTCACAAACCAATATATTAGTTAAAATTTTATGTCCATTTTTTCAGTTTTTAATCAGGCTTAGAATTTTGTTTTTCAGATAGATGGACCATAGTTAAACTAACTAACCATTGTACATTGGTCAGTAAATGGATGCTGTAGTAATTTTTAATTTGAGAGTAACACAAAATCTCTCAAATTCTCACCATCTGAAATTAGAAAATATTTTTCATAGTGACTTCTTTGCAATTACTCTATAAGACGCTATTGAATTGATTTTTGTTTTATATTGAGTTGTTTTTATGTTTTTATCTTACACTAGTTATATAGGCAAAAAGACAGAATCATATTACAATTAGTACTTTGTCTAACCACATTATGTATAGTATTGTGTGGTCTCATAATTTTAAATAAAGATCCTAATGGTCATCTATGTGTTTACCAATTAATGTTTGTTTGGTTCATTAATTCTGTGTAAATGTAGGATATTTTAAAAAAATATGCTTGTAGTCATAGTCAATAGAATATCATAATGTTCAATGATTGACTGATATGGAGATCAAATTAAAAACATGCATTATGTGCAATGTGAGATATGGATGATGATGACTATAAATGACCAGATATGATAACTCTATAAAAACACTTAATAAGCGAGTCTTCTGTTGCTCATAAATAATCTATGAATCAATCTTGATTAAATCATTGTGGATGTGGACTTGTATGACTAAAGCCAAATCATTTTCAAATTCTGACTCAAAAATTTCTGATGACTACACAAAATTATAAATAATCTCATATCATTATGTCATAACTACCAAATATATTTTTGTGACATTTTGAGATTGGCAATGCTGTCAGGTTTTGTTAATACTTGATTTTCTTATTTGATATAATATTTCTCCAGTAGCATGTGATTGCTTCATAATAAACATGCCAACCTATACAAGTTTCTGTATATGCAATCTCCACATGATGACTACTTTTATATTTTTCAATCATAATTATAACTAATTATTTTTACTTCCTTATATGTACAGACTGATTCAAATGGATTTAGGATTCTGAAATGTCACTATTGCTAATACTATAAGCAACAATATTTTTTAGTTATTTTATCTGTAATACTTTCTATTCTATTATACTGTTCTGTTTAATATGAATCATATCTTATCAAATGTAATCTTAGAAATGAACTTGCTTCTATGTATTTGGTAGATAACATGCAATTCATTGTTAATTTTGTGGTTTGTATATAGCCACTGTAGTATAGATATTGTTTGTCTTTTTCATCCAATTATAGGCATTGCTAGTTGATTCTAGGTAGTATTCAAGAGATAGTAAAGTGAGAACTAGTTTATCAAGTAATATATTAATTGAATGTTGAATAATATATTTTAGTAAAGAGTAAAATGTTTCAAAGCGCATGTGCAACAGTTTAATGCAGTTTAAATATTATTGTTTTTAAAAAACATCACACTATATAAAATAATTGACTTATTTACATACATTTAATTTCAAATAAGAATGATGTATCGTAAATTCTAATAAATTTCACCAGCGTCATTCATTCAAGCATGTAAAAGTAATTTAAAGTGATTATTTAATAACTTCACGCTTTCACTTTCAAACACTTAAGATTCGCCCATACAAAAGCGTTTGGGTTCAAAAAGATAGATGGCCATTCTATCTTTTCCAAAGACTTTATCATGTGGTTGAAATGTTAGTATTCATTCATTTTATATTTAAAATCCAAAGCGCATGTGCAACAGTTTAATGCTGTTTAAATATTATAGTTCTAGAATCATAAAATTAATATATTTAAACAAAAAAAAATAAATCCAATTAATTATTCATAAGAATTCAGGAGATCACAATTAAACATATTGCCCAGATCATGATTAAGTAAAATAAAGTTGTTTAATGGTTTTTTGCAAAATTAAAAAAAACAAACTGAAATTCTTATATAATAATTCATGCAATAGTTCTTTGAGAAGTTCACCTGATGATATTTTGAATGCAGTTTTTGCTTACTCTAGCAGAAATTCCAAAAAGTCTTTTTTTTTGTTGGCTGATTAACTGATGATTAAAGTATGAAAACGAAGCATCCATCACAATCTTAAGGCTTTCAATTGCAAAAATAAAAAACTTTATTTTCCACATATATTAAGAGAATATGATCTGACTTCATTAATGGAATCTTACAGAATATGATCTATCTTCATGAATGGAATTTTCCAGAATATGGTCTGACTTCATGGCTGGAATCTGCTACAATTATGCATAAAATAGCAAATTTTTATTCACTATTATGTGGAAATGGTAAAATTATTGATGGAATATCCTCTATTGATATCAGCATGACCCTTATTTCTATACTAATTTAAAATAATAAAATGCAATATGGTTGATAATGTGGAGTAACATTTTTCCTTTGATGCTGACTTTGATACATTTTGAATATATTTGAATACTAATATGCCTCATTTTATTTTATCATTTAATTGTTTTTACACAGTTTGATCTTACAGTCTACAATAAAACTATGATATTAATTTTATCATATCTTCTGATAATATTTTTTATATCTTTGCTCATCGTTAATTATTTAATCTGCTCCATTGTTTATATTTTAGTATACATGTGTAATATTACAATTACAATCTATATTAGATGTTTTTTTCTCTTCTCATATGTTGCCTTGAACCAGTAGATAATATATTATTATTAGTAGTTGTTTCATTATCACTATTTTTTTAAAGAAAAGTCTTAAATTGTAGCTTGTTTAGCTTGTGTTTAAATTAAGTTTTGCTTTTATTTCCATTTATTCTTACTAGATCTCTAAAAAAGTTTGCCCCCCCCCCCATTCTCTTCCTAAACATTGCTAAAAACTATTCAGGCTTACAGCTTTTTTTCACGATTGAAAGTTTAATTTATTTATTTGTATTTATCATATGATTGCTTAATGTGATGGGATTAGGTGATGTTCCAGCACCAAAACTGAATTTTGAGCACTATGATTCTGCTCCATTGACTATGATATATTTATCTCCTTATTCATCCAGTTTTTACAGTTAGGAATTGACCCAAAAACGTTAATTATTATTATCATGTAGAAAATATGATGATTATTGTGGCTTTCTTCTTTTCTTTTGTAAATCTAGTAAAAATCAAACTTATATAAACATACATGGCTTATTAACATTTATAATATAAGTCTAGATAGGTATTAAACTGATGACAAGTTATGATTAAGTGTTATCACATGGTCATTATTATTTTTGGCCTAGCTATTTTAGCCTGCCTTTTAGGAGATGATTTAGTACACACACATATATATGTAATTTAGCATTGCAAGTTTATGTGACTAACAGTTTATACAGTGAATTTAATAGTTTGTGAAGTGAATCATCATAGTAAACTTTCAGAATAAATAACATGCAATTAAGAAAATTATAATACCTCTGCTGGACCAAGTTTCCATTTACAACAGCTATGAAAGGTCATAGCATAAAATAATATATATTATAATAAAGATTTTTATAATTGTATTATGAAATTAAAATCTTTTTTGTGTTATACCATGAATTAATTTTTTAGTTAAATTGCTAATATTTTAATGAAATCACATTCATTCTTGTTAAAGCTAAGGCAGTAATAAAGAACTGCTTGTCTCAAGTAATAAGAAAATTATAATTGCATATTAAAGAATGTTCATTCATATATATATATTAGATGGTTGCTCATTTAGAATAAGAGGTAGATTAACAAAAAAATTTTATTTTATTTTTCATTTTACAATCAGTTGATTTATTAAAATTGATTTTAGAAAAAAAAAAGAGATAAAATAATTGGCTTCCATAAATTAGAATACACTATATTTTAATACACTTATTTAAACAGTTTGGCCTTATTTAAAAAGACTCTCTCATGATTATTAAATCATATCTTTCTAAAGTAGCTAATATTTTAATATTATCAAAGTTAGGAATATGACCAATTTCTAAAAATGTAATATAAAAGCTCATATAAACAACCTGTGACAGAAAGCATTATTCTAATACCAATATGTCTATTTGATTTATTCACATAGCTTCTTAGGCACTGTAAACATAAAATTTCATAGACCTTTTGATATTCTAAAAGTACTTGGTTTTCAGATTTATAAAATAAATCAAGTCTTTTGCTAATGGAAAAGATAGTCTTTATGTTGAAACTAAATAATCTTCTACTAATCTTATCAGTGACTTCTTTAATATAGGGTAAAACAATTTTATAATTATTTAAAGAATTCTGTTTCCTTACCTTTTTCCTTCTTGGTAACAATATTATGTAAAGCCTTATATATAACAGACAATCATTTAATGTATATATAAATGAACATTCTTTAATTCTTATACAATCACAATCTCATTATTACTTGTATAGTTCTTTATTACAGCCTTAGCCTTGACAAGGATGAATGTGATTTCATTGAAATGTTAGCAGTTTTTACAAAAAACTAATACACGGTATAACCCAAAAAGATTTTAATTTCATATATATATATATTTATTAGTAAATATTCATAGTTAATTGTAATAAAGAAAGAATGCATACTCATTAATCTTTATGGTTCAGATTTAAAATATATTTAAAATGTAATGAACAGTTGCCCTTATCTTGTTTATGCTTCATCAAAAAAAATATTTTCTTCTGATATTCCAAAGATAAAAAAAATCAAGTTCTAATTAAAACATAGATAGTATGACAGCTTAGACTGACCATTTTATGTTATTGTAATTATTAGTTGTTTTTAAAATGCACTTTAAATTTGATACTATGAAGGCTTGTATTTGTACATATATACATTCATACTATTATAGCAAAAAATAACTTCTCATGTAGGGTGAGACCTTAGATTGTTCATTTTATATTATGTTCAAAATTGATTTTAAATTTGATATTTATATATATAATTTGATAGTATTATATCAAAAATTAATTTCTTCTCATATTTTAAACATAAAAAATTATGATTCTATCTAAAAAGTGTGTAGTGTGAGAGCTTAGGTTGTTCATTGTATGTTATGGTAGCTGATAGTTATGTTCAGAATATGGTTTAAATTTGATACTACGGAAATGTGGTGTTCATATATTTATCATTTTTTAAATCATTTAGTTAGAATTATTTTAACTCACTTGATTTTAGAAAATCAGTAAAGCTATGGAATTGTTGCATATTTTTGTGAAGATGTGACTTTTTAAATACTTTTCAATGAAGTATTGTTGGATTATTTCTTTGTTATGTAAGAAAATTAACTTTGTTCAGCATCTCTATTTTTGTGTTATCTATATTCCTGATCATTTACTTGCACTCATATGATTATTTTGTTTCTTTTTCTTCTATTTCCATATTATGATTTATTTTAATTTAGTAGCTTACTATTATTTTAATTCAAAATTGAAAAATGTTTTTCAATAACTTATGCCAATATACAATTTTAGATTTGTGGAAAAATGCTTACTAGAAAAGATAAAAAGGAAGCAGAAAAAGTCTATGTTATGTAGAATTTGCTCTAAATAGAGCTTTTGTTTACAGAGCTAAAACTGATTCTTAAAGAAATTTTCATTTTACTTTATATTTGGCAGGAACTTTGATGTTGTAATGCTCATATGATAACTATGGTAAATAAATTTTCAATAAGTTTATGTAGATAAGAACTTTCAGCAATATTTTACAAGATTATCAAAGATGAAGATATTTAAAACTGTCTAATAGGTTCTTATTTAAGAGGTAACTTTGCTAGCAGTTAAACAATATGATACAAAATATAGGCTGATTCACTAATGTAGTTAGGGATAATATTTTGATTTGCAGTCACTGAAGTTAAGGATCAAACAACAGTATTTTCATTTTGATTCAATACTGTAACTCTGAAACAGGAGTAGATATGGATAGATTTTGTTTAGTTTTATCACAACATCAACACACTATTTCTTAAATTATTTTTTTTTTGTAGAGCTTCAATTTTTCATTAATAGTATTTTTTTATCTTGGTAATTTTCGGTGGAATTTTTATGTGATATTTAATATTCTTTTTAAGTGGTCATTTATTTATGTAATCACTGTTAATATTAAGTTTTTAAAAAAGTTCATAGTTCACAATGTGACTCCGTTTTGGTCATTTCTTACCTCCACAGTTTTTAAAAAATATTTATGTAAATAAATGTCAAAAATTATTTTATTTCTATTACTATTATAATTTTTTTTTTGATACATTTGAAATATATGTTGAAATAAAAATTCTAATACTTTTTATTTTTTAATATGTCACATTTCTCTCTGTTGTCATTTATTAGAAAGAATTCAATACAATTTTAATTCATAAAATGTAGTTTTAATTCACATACCATTCTTTTCTTTGAGCTATTACTTAACAGTTTTATGAGTAAATAAGCAATTATTTGATCTAGCGCCGTGTTTACAATTATATTACATTCAAATATCAGCCTTTCAAGCTAATTGAGCACGCACCTTTTGAGAGTGTTAAATAAATGAATACTTTTCTCTTCAATCCAAGATATAGTATTTTTGCAGGAACAAAAAAAAATCCTCTTATTCCCACGACGCAAATTCTTTTATATGAGCAACTCTGAAGAACTGTTGAGGAGAGCGTGAGTAGAATTCTCACTTTAAATTACTATTTACGATGTTTTTTGGCTGAATGACGTCGGTGTAATTTTTGCTAATGTCTTTATTCTTCTTTTAATATTTATGTCTTTCTATTTTATCTTGATACTTATTTTTTTTTTTTGCTGATAATTATTCTTAACTTCTTTTACTTCTGTTCACGTTGTCTTTTTCATTTCTCTTTAAAACAAAATCTATATTATAAAGAGGTTTTTCCATACAGCTGATTTTTCTATACAACTTCATAAATATTTAAATATCAACAATCTCATGGAGGAGTATTTCACATAACATTTTCCCCACATCTTTTTTTACTTTTATTCTATTTTCTATTCTAGTCCCCCCCCCCCTTTATTTTTTAATCACACTAAATTAAAATAAAAGTAACCAAATAATTCATTGCTATGTAAAAATATTTCCAAAACTACTTGACAAATGTCAAGAGAGAGATATTTGAGGTCCATAAATATCTGTTTTCATCTGGTCAGTGAGTGTCATTATTTGTCTTCTTTCATAATTCTTTTACACTTAAGCTTCTGCTTAATTCAAAAATTTCCCTTACTTTTTGCTTTTGTAATAAGTTTTTTTTTTACTTATATCTCCATTAACATGTTTTTTTTTAATTTTCTTAATGGAAATATTATTTTATATGCAACATTTTAACAAATGAATTCTAATTTTTATTTATCTATGTACACATTTAAAATTATTTTTAAATATTTCTATCCTCTTTCTAATTGTAGATAATTTGTTTCTAAGACTTCAAATAATTTGTATTTTAATGATGGTATAAATATTAACTTTTCTGCATAAAGAAGGGTTGAGATTATTAGGATATTGAATATTATTACCAAGTGGCAATATTTGATCATGAAAAAATGTGGGTGATTTAATCTGCAAGTTGTGTAAGGAAGGCATAGAAAATATTAGGCATCTGTTAATTGAATGTAAATGCTTCCAAGCAGAAAGGATATAAATAATGAAATTGTGGCAGAATAAATATAAACAAAATGATTATACAGAAAGTGGATTTTTGATTTTTATGCTTGGTTTGAAAAAAGATAAAGGGGATTTGGAGTTGACAAAGATTATGTTATGGAAATGGAAATGAGCAGGATAGAAAAGAATATGGAAAAAACTTAGGGTGGGGAATGGAAAGGTAAAGTGGCTAACAGGTTTCTCTGGCACAGTGGCTGTCCAAATAAGAAGTCACAGCGCATCACATTACATTGCAATTTGATATTGCTTGTCATTTCTTACCATATTCTCACATGTCAGTTTAAAGCTATGTCCTAAACTTTAATGAGCTTTTTACATCAATATCTTTTTGTTTTGTTTTCCTATAACTGACATTAAACACACACACACATTTCATGAAATATAACAATACTACCACATGACTTTCCCAATTATGCATTTGTTTTTAAAAGCAGTTAGATTCACTCTATCCTAGAATCATAAAATATACATTATTTTAAAATTAAAACTTTGTGTTAAAAACACACATAAAAAAACCTAATACTTTATTTCTCTGTTTTACAATTTTTTAATTTATATTTAATCTATCAAAGCCAGGCTCCTTCGTCTTAGAAAAAAATTTGACTTTTACTTTTTAGTAAATAAAAATAATTTGTCACTCTTATCTTATTAGTTATTAACCAATTTAATTATAATTTAAGATTTAAAAAATGTAAAATATCACAACTATTATAATAATACAACTTCTTCTGCATTAAGTTTATTTTTAGTAAGTCAATTTTTTAACTTAGTAAATAATAAAACATTGAATAAATATTTAAAAAATAATGAAATTCTGTGTAATGCTTACTACCATAAAATTTCACTGAGGTATCACAAATGAAAAAAATATAGCATTTCAATCTATACTTTACAAAATATCCTCAGAGGCAAATAAAATGACTATATAAATGAAAACGATGTTATTTCAATATTTTTGCTTTTGAAATTTTGTTGTATTCGTTCTTGAGAAATAAATAGCGAGTTTACAAGAGACAATTTACTCCAGAAGTTTTCGCTTATTAATTCAAAATAAAAATAACTAATTAAAGTTAAATAATTATAATTGAAAACAAGCTGTGGGGATTTATTTTAATAAAAATAACTAATGAAAGTTAAATAATTATAATGGAAATAATTATACTTAAAAACAAGCTGTGGGGATTTATTTTTAATTGAAATACAAATAACTAATTAAAGTTCAATAATTATAATGGAAATAATTATAATTGAAAACAAGCTAATTAAAGTTAAGAACAATCAAATCAGAATGGGAAAACATGCGATTAAGATTTCGGAGAGATGTAGCAGATAAGACTTAAACAAAAGAACTCAGGGAGATATAAAAACTGCGAGAGGAAAACATCGCGCACTTGTTACAGTTTAGTTTAACAGAAAAAGTTGGATACGTATCAAGCTGTTAGAGCTATTTGCGTCACAACTGTTTTTAAGAATTAGTGTTTAGCCGAGTTCCATATATTTATCTATATTTCTTGTCCTCGTTTGTGTTTATATATCGGATTGTATATTCTTTTCTACCCCTCTGAAAAACTTAGGGGCGAAGACATTACAAATTTATTAATAATTATTTATCACAAAACATTTCTAAAATTTATTTTTAATCAGATCTGAAATTAAATTTTTTGTTTAATTTTTTTTTAATAATATATACAGAAATATATAATTTATAATGAAGAATTGATTCCTGAGGTGACTAGTCCCAATCTATTCTGAAGGTATTTATTGTGTTGTAGTATTTTTCTAATCAAAAACATGCAGATGTATTTATTCACGCACATATATATATATATATTAATTCTAATATTCTCACAGATAAATGATAAATTTATAGTAATTTCTGGGAGCTTCTGTGTAATAGAAATATAATAGCTAACTAACTGACATTTCAGTACAATAATAAGTCCTTTCTTCAGAACTTCTTCTTTCTCAAATCATAAGAATGTGTGTGGTAAGATTTAAAATCTTTATTTTTTTTTTTTTGTTATTTTCTTTTCATTCTCAAATTTTATTGATTGAGAAGTTTTAAAAAATATTTTATCCTCCAATAGATTTTTCCATATATTGTTAATTTTCTTTAATTCACACTTTTCATTTATACTCAAAATCTCTATAGCTTCTCTTAGCAGTCTCTAGTCATATTGTTCAATTTTTGCTATTTTATTAAAATTGATGTCATGGTTAATTAATTTAATGTGTGACTAAATGGCTGATGAATTAGATTTTTCTCTAACTGTCAAAATGCGTTCTTTTTTCTTATATTATTTTATGATTGGTCTGTTCACTGTATGAATGTAAACAAATTTCACATGGAATTTTATATACACCATGACATCCCAAAGGAATTTTCTTTTTAGGACATGGAAATACTTCATTAATTTTTTTAAATGTAGTACAAATTGTGTGGATATTATTTTTCTTTAAAACATTACCAATTTGATCAGTTACTCCTCTTATATATGACAGAACAGTTTTAATTTCTGAAGTATCAACATCTTTTTTCTTATTATAGAAAAAAACCATATTAATAATCCTAAGATCAAAATCATTATGGAGAAGCATATATTTAGTAACATAGATATCTTTTCTAAAATGGCTGTCATCAGAAAGTCTCTTAGTTCTATCTAATAATGTCATTACCACTGAAAATAATTGTGCTGGATAGTGATGAGAAGAAAAATGTAGATATCTCCCAGTGTGTGTTTGCTTTCTGTATATACCATGGGATAAAGAAACATCCTTCTTTGTTTCAATTAAAACATCTAAGAATGGACGTTGGTTATTATTTTCTACTTCCATAGTAAATTTGATGTTGTGAAAAGAATTTAAAAAAAAAATTTGTCCAGAGCATGCTTACCATGAGGTCAAATAACAAATCTATCATCAATATACCTCAGCCATACAGATGGTTTTTTTAACAGCTGATATCAAAAAAAAATTTTTTCCAAGTTCTCCATAAAATAGAAGCCACTGATGGAGAAATTGGTGAATCCATAGCTAAACCTGATGTTTATTTATGCATCTTACCAACAAAAACAAAAAATGTATTTAATAAGCAGTGTTCAATCAAACTCACAACAAAATCAGGCAATTGAATATTTTTCAAAACTTCATTACTTCCTTTACAGATACACTAATAAAAAGGAAACAATATTAAAACTTAACAAAATATCATTTTTAGTTAATTTAATATGGATAAACTCAAGAAAAATTATTTGCATCCTTAATATAAGATGACATTTCTGTTTAATGTGGCTATAGAAAAGAAGATAGAAAATGAGTCAATGTTTGTATTGATAAAACCAACTGAACTTATAATTGGTATTAATGGAATATCTGGTTTGTGAATTTTTAGCAAACTATATAACTTTGGATCTTACTTTCTTACACCTAGAGAAAAATCTTTTTATTCAAAGTTATATAGTTTGCTAAAAATCCACAAATCAGATATTCTATTCAGACTAATTGTAAGTGCAGTTGGTTCACCAGCATAGACACTAGCTCATTTTCTATCTTCTTTTCTATAGCCACATTTAACAGAAATGTCATCTTATGTTAAGGATGCAACTAATTTTCTTGAGTTTATCCATATTAAATTAACTAAAAATGATATTTTGGTAAGTTTTGATATTGTTTCACTTTTTACTAATGTATCTGTAAGGGAAGCTATTGAAGTTTTGAAAAATATTCAATTGTCTGAAATTGTTGTGAGTTTAATTGAACACTGCTTATTAAATAAATTTTTTTGGTTCTGATGGTCAGATGTCTAGACAAACATCAGGTTTAGCTATGGGTTTATCAATTTCTCCAGCAATGGCTTCTATTTTTATAGAGAACTTGGAAAACAAAAATTTTGATATCAGTAGTTAAAGAACCATTTCTATGGCTGAGGAATGTTGATGATACTTTTGTTATTTGGCCTCATGGTGATCATGATCTTAATGAATTTTTAATTTTCTTAAATTCTTTTCACAACAGCATCAAATTTACTATGAAAGTAGAAAATAATAATCAGCTTCCATTTTTAGATGTTTTAATTGAACAAAAGACACACTGGGAGATATCTACCTTTTCTTCTCATCACCATCCAGCCCAATTATTTTCAGTGACAAATTCATTGTTAGATAGAACTAGGAGCCTTTCTGATGACCACCATTTTAGCAAAGATACCTATGCTACTAAAAAAATGCTTCTTCATAATGGTTTTAATCACAGGATTATTAATAAGATTTTTTTTTATATAATATGAAAAAATATTTTTATATTTTAAAAATTAAGACTGTTCTGCCATATATAAAGAAAGTAATTGATAAAATTGATATTATTTTTAAAAAAAAAATATCCACACAATTCATATTACATTTAAAAAAATTAATAAAATATTTCCATGCCTTAAAGAGAAAATTTCTTTGGAGTGTCATGGTGTATATGAAATTCCATGTGGAATTTGTTTACATTCATACAATGAACAGACCAATTATAGATAATGTATAAAAAAGAAAGAACACATTTTGATAGAAAAAAATCTAATTTGTCAGCCATTTATTTACACATTAAATTAACTAACCATGACATCAATTTTAATAAAACATATATTCTGGCAAAAATTGAACTATATGACCAGAGATTGCTAAGGAAAGCTATAGAGATTTTTAAAAAGTCCAGGAGCATAAATTAAAAGTGTGAATTAGTTAACAATATTTGAAAAAAGCTATTGAAGGATAAAATATTTTTTAAAACTTCTCAACCAATAGGATTTGAGAATGAGGAGAAAGTAACTAAAAAAAAAATAACAATTTTGAATCTCATCACACACATTCTTATGATTTGAGAAAGAATAAGTTCTGAGGAAAGTACTTGTTATTGTACTGAAATGTTAGCTATTTAGCCATTATATTTTTAGTACATGGAAGGTCCCAGAAATTACTATGAATTCACATGTTTATATATGTGTATATTAAGTTCTTTTCTTGAAAGCAGGTGAAGTAATTGAATAATAGATTAACATAAGTAATAACAATTGTTAATGAAATTTTACCACTGCTTGCTATTTTTTTGAAACATAATTTGTTCTAATATCTCAATATTCAGAACATAACATTATAAATTATAGTGAGCTTTTACATTATTAAAAATGCACATCTAATAGTCTGCCTCATTTATATTAATTTTATAACCAATTAGAAACAAATTTTGAAAATTTTTATAATAAATTACTAACATTCAATAGCAAATTGCAACAAACTTTATCAATTACCAATTTTATGATTAATACTAGTGACAATTATCTTCCAAATCCAAAAACCACAATGCAAGCAACAAGTAATAGATACTAAGTGCTAATGCTTGGATTCTGGAATTGGAAAGAAAAGGGTGAGTAATGTTACTCTTCACCTTTGTAAATAGTTTATTTACATCTGAGGATATTTTGCAAAGTATGGGATAGGATGTTGAGGGGAGAGGTCATCTTTTAATCCATTAAGAAAATTCATCAAAGAACATACAAAAGTATATTTGTTTTGATATTTTATCAAAGCAAGATTAATTGTGGGTAAGATTGTTTTAAAAAAAATCATAAGTGAAATTTGAAAGCGTACATATATATATATATATTAAATACAAGTTAGTCTAACATTGTAATTTAGATAACAATTTCAAAGACATGATATATTGTTTTTGAGTCTAATCACAAAAGTCTCAGTAAGATATGAAATATATTTTTGTAAAAAAATTTAAAATTATCTATCATGATGCTTTGTAAAACAGGAAATTGAGTATCTATTCTGGATAAAGAATGAAAATATTCATGGTTTCCTAGTCATAATTATTTGGACAAATTTTTAAAGCCTCTGTATTATGTTTTCATTTTGGTCTTGAATAGTCATTTCACAATTGTACATTTTAATGATAATCTAACCATCATCTTCTAAATAACAACTAGCCAATTTAGCTAGTCATTTACTGGTGGTGGACATTTTTAGAATAGTCTCATAAAGAAACAGTAAAGTTTAAAAGGTATTATTCATTGATTTATCAATTAACAAATAGATTTTTCATCTGTGATCTATTCTCTAGCCAAGAATAACTGAATATTAGTTTATTGAAAACTTGAAAAAACAATCAAGTTTTAGTTGCTTTACTCCTATACCATGAGGTACACTATAACTATCTATTTATGATTAATAATTAAGTATGTTGATATTATTAGGTAGAAGATAATAATTCCAGATTAATCTGGTTTCAATAAATATTATAAAAATGTACAATTGCAATATTATATGGACTTCAAATTATTAAAAAAAATACATTGTGCTTAAGACTCTATCATCATCAGCTTCAATTAGTCTTTTCACCTCATGGATGAAAGCTGGAAAAGCACTCACAGCTCTTAAAGATGCTAAAATCATCTTTATTTCAAAGGCTGAGGAAGCCAATAAGATTAATGATATATAATTTATTACTGTTTTCTAAGTCTTGCTCTGGTTTGTTTTCATGATTCTTGACATCTTGCCTCTATCAATCTTATTTGTTTCATAAATCTCAATAGTAATTTATTGTGGAACAATTATGGGAGTAAATGCCATTGCAGTCCATATCATAAGTATAAGAGAGGTTTTATATAGAATGTGTCTTAATATCAGTAAGATTTTTGATTAGGTGAGCCACAGAAATATATTTTATTAATTAATATCAATTGAATAAATTAATTTTAATTATTCACCACTTTTATTCATATCATTTTAACAAGAAATATTCTGAGTCAATTAAAAATTAGTCCCCCCACCCTTGATAAAGATATGTAGAAACAAATTCTTAGAGAATGTCTTTAATGTTTTTGAATATGATGGTCATTAAAATGATGTATTATTGTGTATTTAATATATAAATACAATTGATGAAGACCAGATTTGCCACTATCTACATAAATAAATGTAGATGCTGTCTCTCATTCTCAGTAGATAAAATGATCAATCCAAAGAAGACAGTCTGTTTCAATAAAATTGTAGATGTATCAAATGACTTGTTGAATTTTATTATTAAGAGCAAATTGTTTCATAAAGGAATTAAAAGAGTTTATTGTAAGGTACACAATACTAAATAAATAAACATTTTATTTCAAAGTTCTCAAAAATTAAACAACTTGTCAAAAGTCATAAAACATATTTTGCAATTAACTATAAAATAAAATGCAAAACTTTGTCTTCTACATAAATTGATTTGACAGTCATATGATTAATCCAATTTAAATATTAATAAATATTGATTGTAACAGAGCAAAATAAGTTGTCATATAATTCATCTGAATGATGATTATTTTTCGAAAATGGTTATTTTAATAAGAAATTTGAATATTTTAAAGTTAGAAATTTATAAGCATTAATTTTTTTAAATGTTGAAATTAAAAGAAAATAAATAAAAACTTGAATTCTAAATACTAATAGTTTCATTAGTATTATTTATTTCTAAAAGTATAAAAATATATATTGAAGTATATAAAAAATATTTTTCAAATTTAGTGTAATAATCTTCCCAATTTTGGATTTTCTACTTTTCAAGAACACAACTCTACTTGAACAAAGAATGCAATATGTATATCTAAATAAAACCATGATGGACATTACATTTAAATGCTCTTTCACTTTTCAACTTTAATGATTCAATGTAATTCTGAGAATATTTTTCCCTTCTGAAGATTTATACAAAATCAGTTGAAATTGTTAAGGGAAAAAAGAAAAAGTAGCATTAAGCGTTGTATCTATAACTACTTTTTAAAGTAACAATAATAATTATACTTAATACCAAATAAAAAAGATATTACTAATTAAATATAAATATTTGCATGTATATCTAGAAAATTGTAAGTAATTTATGCCTAATGGGTAACTTTGTATAAAATAGTTTATAATGAAATATTTCATATTTAGTTTTATTGCGTTTTTTTTTACCTAAAAAAATAATAAAATATAATAATAAGTGCTTAATTAAAGCAGAAATAGTATTAGTAAAAATTATTCTTTTAGCATTTTACATTTTATTAAATTAAAGATGAAATCGGCTTTTTTTTTTGTAAGCAAAATTAGTGATCTGTATAAAAAATATTAATAATTTAAATGTTTTTATGTATAAATTTTTTGTTATATGCTACTAATTTAAGTATATACTTTTTTCTCCGAAGCAAAAGTAATACGGATGCAGTTCGCAAGTATTTTTATTTTGTTTTTGCAAAATGATTTAGTATCCTCACCCCCCTTTTAAATTAAGTGTATTTTTAATGTGTGTGTTTTTTTTAATTAAAAAAAATACATATATGTACATTTTTTAATGTTTTTTTTTCCTGTTAATTTTGGCATATAACACTGTTGATAAAAAGGTTATAAAATTTTAAGGTCAAGTAAGTCTAGTTTGAATTTATTTTTTATAAATATTAAACTAACAAAAACAAAACTCCTAATAAAGATCAATACATTTTAAATTGTTTTTAATTAAAAAAAATGAATTCAAACACTAGCAAATTATTAATTTAAATTAATAATATTTCGGTTTTTATTAATACTAAATTAGTAGTAAATTATAATATTAAAAGAAATGTTTGTATTTAATATTTTAAGAAAAACAAACAAACAAATAAAATACTTTATACTATCTAAAATGACAAAAAAAAAAAAGTTTTCGAATATAACTATTGTTTAATTTCTCAGAAATATTTCAATCTTTTTTGTTTGTCTTAACGCGTAAATTTATTACTATTTAGAAACATTTCAACTGTTCTTGGATTATCATTATTAATCTTCATATTAATCTTGAATATTTTTAATATTAACAATATATAAATAAGTTATGAATATCTGAAAGCAGTCTAAATGTTTCTAAGTATTAATAAGAATATAAAAAGCAATGTAAAATGAATTGAAATATTAATCATAAATTATATTAAAGTATATTATTGAATACATAAACTTTATTGGCTTACTTAATCTTCTATAAATTTTCTTTTTACTTTTGCATTGATAATATAATAACAGTAGCAATTTCTTATATAATTATATCTCCACAATATACTTCAAGTGAATAGCAATCTGTTATGTATGTAATTAATTGTTATGATGTATATTCCAACTCAGAAGTAGAATATTTAGAAATATGCACTTTCCATTATTCATTAAAAACATAGTTATATATAAACATACACTTACATGCAGACTAACATATATATTTATATTTGGGTATCTATTTATATATATAAAAATAGTTCGGATTTATAAATGTGTATGTATGTGTGTAATATATTTTGTATAATTTGATAGTTATAAATGTGTTAATTGCATTGCTATAAATAATATTTTAAAATCGATTTAATTGCACTTATATATTTACAACATTTTTTTAAAAAAGATATGTTTATTAATTATTAATTTAGGAGCACCATATGACACTAGAATAATAATAATTTTATAAAATTATTGTCATATAATATTTTCCAAACCCTAAAGAATTAGATTTTTTTTATTCTTTCTTTTTCAGTCTAATTTTAGTTGTTACGATCACATTCTAGAATCCAACAAATCTTGCGAAATCATAGTGGTAATAACACTACTAAATTCCTTGTAGATGTAGCACTAGAAATTATATTAACTGCAAAAATAATCCATATCAATTTTTTTTTCCTTATAAATGTAAAAAAGTCCATCTTTTAGACTTAATCTTATTAGTTAATTGATTTTTTTGCAAAAAAGTTTTGGTGTTCAATAAGTTTGATATTGGAAGATGGATTTTTTTAAAAATAAAAGGAATAAATTATATATAAAAATAAATGTACTAGTAACTTTTATAGTGCTTATAATTTTAGTTTGTAAAATAATTAGTTTATTAATATCAAATGTTTAAAGAGGAATAATTGAAAAGCATTTTAATTAGATTTAACTCGCATTCTACACATTTTGTATTTGTCTTTTTTTCCATAACCACATTAAATTCAAAGAAATACAATAAAATTTTATGCACTTTAATGCAATGTAGTGCAATTTGCTAAAGAGCTAAAGGTCACTGAATCAAACTTTAACTCTGATTTATCCAGTGTTTGATCATCACATGATTTCTATGTGATGAACCTTTCAAGTATTATTTGCAATAAATCACTCAAAATAAATAAATGCATATTTATATTTTCTTTATTCTATGCAAGAATCATTTACTGAACTTAAATAATCAATGGATACTAAACATTAATGCTTATTCATTCACATTTCAGGACTGGTTTTTAATGTCTTTATTACAATCAAGTTTATGATAGATTATTCTGGAATAAATTGAAAATAATTCCTTTTAATAGCCCATGTTAAGAGTAAATTGAATAATATAATGTTTGTTGTTTATATGCTTTAAAATTTAATATTCAAGAATCTAAAGGTGTAAATTCTACTCCTATGCTAATATTACCATTGGGCAGCCAGCAAATCTGAATAAGAGTCAAGAATAATACTACTCAAAACATTGTGTAATTGCTAATCTGTCTTGTCTGTGAGTTATTATTAAGAAGTTATTTGTACTTGAAAAGTTTAAATAAAATTTTCTAGGCATTCAACATTTAATAAATAGATGATGGAAATAGTCCTACATATCATATACGATCATTTTCAGTTTGTAAAAAAAAAGCAGAAAATAATTTATGTATATATTATTTTTAATTACCAAGTCTATACATAACTTTGTATTAGAGACATAAATGAGTATTATTTTAATATACATTAACATATTTAATTAATAATCAATTGTACAACCAAAACATGAATAGAGAATTAAAAATAAATTATATGATTTTCCTAGCATACTTTTATCATCTTACTGATAGCAGCAATTTATTATATTTTATCTTCAAAGCCATTTATTGCAAACATGAGTAATCAATTAAGATTAGTTGGTAATTCAACATTCATATTCTTGAACTAGTTTTATGTTGTTTTTATCAATATAAGATCAACATCCTAAGACTAGTTCAAAGATTTGGGCATAGCACTATCAATTGGTGTACATTGATTGTTCATATTGACAATAGATGGCTCTGAGTAAAATAAATAATGATTTGTTGCTTTTAAATAGAATATGCTAAATTATTTTATGACTAACAATGATTGTGTAAAAATAATTGAAATGTCTCATAAATCATAAGATTATGAAATGAAAAAGTTTTTTTGTTAATTCAATACAAAACAAAATCAGTTAATGATGTAGTTCTTCAATATCACAAGCTATAATATAATTATTGGGAGGAAACTATGTATTTAAAATGATAGTACAGTCAAACTCATTTGACCATTTTCAGCTTACTGGAAAAAACCTATTAGTCAGAAAATGATTATGGAAATCTAATTGTCCTGTCATCTAATGTCTATTACTTACATATTGACTTCTGAACCTTAAGAGATATGACACTACTGATTTAATAATGTAAGCTGAGAAAATCAATAAAATAATATTTTCATTTTATACTAAACTAAAATATACTTTATAGAATATTATTTTATAGTTTCTAGTAACATTTGCCAATAATTTTTGTTATTATACCAAAACAAAATCATGTGACTTATTTAAAAACACACTGTCGGTTATTATATGAAAATGTAAAATACCTTCACATATCAATAATGAAGACTGCATCATATTAATGTTTGTGTTTTGATTGGTATATTAACATCCTTCTAGGAAATATAAATAACTGTATAATCTTTGCCCTTCATCTAGACATATATTTTCTAAATAATGGGCCCACTCTATAAAAAAAATTTCCTGAACTTTCTTTAATAATTCTCGGATGCTCAAAAAAATGTTCAAGCTCCACTCAGATTTGTATTTATATCAAATAGCTAAGATACTAATTACTATTTTTTGCTGCATTCTTATTATTACCATATGATATTTTTTCACATCTACTGATGATCTATTATGAAGACAAATGGTCCATCATGCAAAATGGGATCTCTTAACCCAAACTTCAAATGACAACAAATAAATAAACAAACTCTATAATTAGTTAATACCGGTACATTTTTATAATGAAAGAAGATGAGTATAAGTGAATGCACACAAATTAAAATTAGATATAATGATTAAGTCATCATTTTACATGCACAGGCATATAGAATTATATATTACTTACTACATGTAGAAATAGATACTAACTGTAAAATTAAATTTAAAGTATATAAATAAATTATCTATAATCAAATGTAAAATAATAAAATAATAATTAAAAATGAAAAATATTTCAATGACATATTTATCCTTTTATTTTCACTCTTTATCAATCCAAATCAGAGTTTGAATCAGTTTCTTTGAGCTATAACTTCTCTTCTTTGCAATATTCAAGTAAATTTCCATATCTCATTTTCCCATTTCACACATGAACTACTTCTAAATTTTTCATAATCTTTTAAAATTCAATTTAACGATTTTAATTGTCTATATATTGTCATTTTTTATAGGCATATCCAGCTAATCTTTATTTTATTCTCTTACTTTTTCGGTGATGTTACTGGTATCTATATGTTTTTCACCATTGTATTTTGCTTTCAATCCCTCTTTGTAAAACACAATCTTTGTCCTTCATTGTGATTTTTGTGATCATAGCTCTTACATTTAGTGCCCAAATTTTTGTTGTATTCATTATCAACCATTATCAATCCACTGCAGGATGAAGGTCTCTCCAAGTTTAATCCATCTTCTCCGATCTTTAGCTTCTCTTCTCCACATCACCCCTACACATTTTCTTATTTCATCCATCCATCTTACATATAATCTCCTTCTGGGTCTTTTACAATCTCTTGGAATCCAGTTTAAAATTTTAATTGTCCATCTATTATCATCTCTTCTAGCAATATGTCCAGCCCAACTCCACTTCAATCTTTTAATTTTTTCAATGAGGTCAGTAACACCTGTTTGTTCTCTTACCCATACATTGCGTTTTTGATCTCTTTTTGTTACTCCCAACATGCATCTCTCCATACTTCTTTGAGTGGTCTGAAGTCTCTGTATTGCTCTTTTATTAAGTGTCCAAGTCTCAGATCCATAAGTAAGAACTGGCAAAACACATTAATTAAAAACCTTCCTTTTCAAACACATAGGCATATTTCCTTTTAATATCAAGTTATTTCTACCAAAAGCACTCCAACCAAGTTTAATTCTATGATTAATTTCCTCTATTATGTTTCCATCTGTATTAATAATCTGACCAAGGTATTTGTAACTCTTAACTTCTTCTAATTCATCATAATCAATCTTTATTTTCATATTTTGAGCAAATCGATTAAACATTACTTTAGTCTTTTTAACATTTATCTTTAGTCCTACTTTCCTACTTTCATCTGATAACTCCTGCAACATTTCCTGCAGCTCGGAAGCATTATTTGCAAAAACAACTACATCATCTGCGAAATCTAAATGACTTAAATAATCTCCATTTACTTTCACTCCTTTAGTTTCCCATTTTAATCCACAAAATACTTCTTGCAGCACTGCTGTAAAAAGTTTTGGAGATATGGAGTCACCTTGTCTTACACCTTTCTCAATGTTGACTTTCCCAGTATCATTATGTAATCTAATTGTTGCTGTTGCATTTTTATAAATATTCTTTAAAATATGACAATATCCTGGATCTATACCTTGATGATCCAATGCTTTAATCACTGAAGAAATGTTTATAGAATCAAATGCCTTTTCATAATCTACAAATCCAAAACATAATGACAACTCATATTCATTTGTCCTTTCTATAACTTCTCTCAATACTTGAATATGATCTACTGTACTAAAACCACTTTTAAATCCAGCTTGTTCTCTTGGTTGGTGAAAATCCAAGGTTCTCTGTAGACGAGTTGTAATTATCTTGGTAAAAATTTTATATAAAACTGATAAAAGGCTGATAGGTCTGTAATTTCTAATATCTTCTTTATCACCTTTTTTAAATATTAATATTATTACTGCATTCTTCCAATCATTCGGTACATCTTTATCATTTAGACATTTGGTATATAACTTTGCTAATATTTTTTCTGTTTCTTCACCTGCTTCTTTTAATATATCAATTATAATTCCATCATTACCTGGAGCCTTTCCTTTTTTCATACATTTAATTGCATTTCTCACTTCTTCATTTAAAATTCTGGGCAATTCGGAAGATGTAATAGATATAGGAGGTACTTGTTCTTTATTACTATATAATTCTTGATAAAAATCTTATGTCATCCCTCTTTTTAGTAATAATTCCATCTTTTTTCCTTATTGCAGATATAAATTTCCTACCAATACCAAAATGTTGTTTTACATTCTTAAGACTTTTATTTTCTGCTACAGCTTTTCTTGCTAGTTCACAGTTATACTTTCTTATATCATTATCAACTCTTTTCCGCACCATTTTACAAAATTCGAGATATTCAATTCTTTTTAATGCATCATTCTTGCATATCTTCATATTCCTTCTTTTCTTCATAAGTTCTCTAGTCTCAGTAGAAATTTTATTAGTCAATTGCTGCTTTTTTCTACCAGCTATCTTTGTTGCAGTTTTTACAAGTGTATCAGTTATTTTCATATTAATTTCATTCAAATCTGAATCATGTTCAAAATCTACTAATACTTGAAACCGATTTGTAAGTTCTAATTTAAATTCATTAGAATGTTTCTGAAGATTAGGAATATCAACTGTAAATATAGTTTTTCTTAATAATTTTTGTCTCTCTAGTTTTACATTAACATGTATCTTACCCCTTACTAATCGATGATCACTTCCTGTGTTAAATTTATTAAGAACATTACAATCTTGAAATATGTATTTCCTGTTAGTCAAAATATAATCCAATTCTGCTGTACCTTCATTTGGATGCTTCCATGTCCATTTCCTTCTAACATTTTTCTCAAAAAAAGAATTCATAATATAAAGTTTTTCCTTCTCTGCAAACTCCACAAGTCTATGTCCTCTCTCATTTCTATTACCATAACCAAAATTACCTACAACACTTTCATCTTTCATTTGTTTACCAATTCTAGCATTAAAGATCTCCCATAACAATTTTACATTGTTGTTTACTCTGATCAAAAGCCTTTTGTACATCCATATAAAAATCTTCTACTACTTCATCACTGTGAGAACTTGTTGGGGCATAAACCTGAATTATCTGCATTTGATATCTGCTATTAAGTTGTATAACTAATCTTGCCACTCTGTCTGATACACCATCAATCTCCACAATATTGTTCTTCCACTTTTTATTTATAATGAATCCTACTCCACTTGTATTTCCAATATTTGTGCCTTTATAATAGAGCATATGTCCACTTTTTAAATCAATTGTCTCTTCACCTTTTCTTCTAACTTCACAAAGTCCAATAATATCCCATTTAATATAAGAGAGTTCTTCTTCTAATTCTTGCAATCTTCCTTCACTTGAAAGTGATCTGCAGTTGTAAGTACCTAAATAAAAAGTCATCATCAAATGGCAGCCTGGGTCCACCTCCAGGATATTCTTAGCACCCTCCGCCTTCGGCCACCAACCGCTGCCTTGGTTGGTGACTTTACAGCCTCCTGGGATTAAGGGCCATGCTTTATTTTTGTCTGTCATAATTGTATAATTGGAAAAAATCTTTATCATTTACACAAACATTCATTCTGCCTTATCAGGCACTGAGAAGAAAGACCATGGTGTTTCTCGATCTTAAACTCAGAGGTAAAAAGCCAATAAACTCACCATGCTGGCTAATGCGTGTTGGTGAGCAGCCCATCCATGTTCGTATACTATATGAATAAACATATAGTAATAACAGCTGCAACGACAAGAACGTATGGAGTGGACATTAGGAATTTGCCCTGCTCGGTTCCTTTAAGGCCTCCAAGAGGAATCAAAGGGTCTCCTTTCAGTTAATAGCAAACTCCTTTCTGCAGCCTTGTTGTATTATAATCAATTAAATGTTATCATGCATTCGTAAACTAATAAAGAAAAATTGTTTCAGTCTTATAAGGAGTATATAATCATCTAATAAAGCACAAATTATGGATCATCTTTCATTTACTAGTCTGCTGCTTCATTGAGACAATCATCTTAACTTCTAGATTACCTATGATTATTAGCTGAGAAATAAAGTAATCTTACAGTTAGTTGCTCAAAAAATTCCATAATATTTAAGCATCTAAATAGTAAATGATTAATCTCAACAGAACTTCTACCATATAGCCAAAATGAAGTTTTGTTTTTACATTATATTGCTAAAAATAGACTCCAAAAATCTTTAGACCATGAGTTTGTCATTCAGTTATTGCATTCAACACAACTCCATTTTCCATAGGTCACATTATATACCACCATCTTTTATCATATGTAAATATTAACCTAATACTTATTTCATAAACAAATTATTGTTATTAATGTAAAATATTTATTCTAGTTTAATTCTATCATATAATCAAAATTTTCAACTATTCCCTATATTACTAAGTACAGTATCTTATTTTTTGGAAATGCACTACCCTAAATTATTTTTGTTCATATGTTATACAAATAATTAAATTGCTTATTGTGAACAGATACTATATTATCTGATTGTGAATGTATCACATAATTTATTGAGTTTTATTATACCACTGATAACGATATAGTATTTATTTACTACTTAATGCTTAATTAGAGTTGATTCTCGAATGGGAGGCAAAAGTTATTGCTATCTAATATATTAGTCAGAAAAGTATACTATAACTATTTTAATTATATTATTTTCTATTAATAATATAAAATGTTTCAATTGTTATTATTATAATTGATCAAAGACATTTTAGATACTCATAATACCAAGTGGAATTGTGTAGAATTTGTGAAGCATTTTTTATAACAAAAATTATAATTTAACGTTTTTTCTGGTGATTTATTGTAATTCATTGTGTTTAATGTGTTATGAAAAAAAGAGATTAACAAGAAAGAATATTTTCTTTCAAACAATACAACTGGCAAATTTATTGAAAGTAATCTTTAAAGCGAGCTGAAGACTATATACTGAATTATTGAATATGTAGACGCTGATTTTATCTTTGTATACTATCAAACAATAAAAATATTTAAAAGTTAAAGCAAAAAGAAAACAGATTTAAATTCGTTTTTGATCAGAATTGAAAAAATAATTGAATATATATAAAATAAACAATAGTAAATTATTGTAATAAAGGGTTTAAAGTTATAATTTATGAATTAGATTACCAGTGTGCCTTCTAGAAATCTCATTGTGAAATAAACGATTAGAAGTTATGTAATAATTAACTTATAAATTGTAAGTCTTGTCAATATCACAATATTGATTTCAAGTAAACCCTCATCACTTTCAAAAATAAGCCTCTGACATCACTGTTTCTGTTTGCGTGTGGTGATGTTACATACTTGGCATAATTGATGGAAGGGTTTCCTTGAAACTATTACTGTGAGCCTAATTTATAGAAGTTAGTAATTATATAAATAACATCTAATATAATATTTCCCCATGAGCTGCTTATTAAAGATGCTTTAATACTCTAGTTCTTTCTATATATGTAGTGCTATTTTTATAATTACAAAACAAAAAAGTATTAAAATTATATATATATATAATACACATTGATACTTCTAAATTATTCCTCTAATTAAACATAATGATTTCATAAGTCCAAATCCCTAATAGTATGTGATAATTGTCTATTTATTTTGCTTACATTTTGATCTTAAATATATTTTTAGATTCTTTATATTGTAAATTACTTGTCTAATTTATGCTATGTATTTTGTCTTTTTTTCTTTTTTGATTTGTAGCAAGTCCAATTTTTCTTTGGTAATTTTAGCAGTGCATTGTTCTGATTTTTGTTTTGAAATTTACTTAGCCCCCCCCCCCCAATCTTTGGACAGTTCTAATAGATCTTGATCATTTGTTACTGAATCATTTTATTTTCTTCAAGAACAAAAGAACTTTGTATATTTCTATAAACTATCTTCATTAAGATCAACTATTTAAACTGCTTCTCTCAGTTTTTAATGTGTCCTACTTTATATTTTATATAATCAAAAATAATATTTGTTATGCATTTATCAATTTTTAGAAATGGCATTTTATGTTTTTGAGCTGAATATATGACATTATCAGAGTACTTCATTATATTACTAGGATATATTTAGTGATTATCTATGAATACTATAGAAATATAGAGAAACATATTTTGTATTCACACATGGACACACAACAACAGATGTATAGCCATATATATATTTACAAAAGATTTCATGATCATGTCTATATCTTGTGTTCAAATACAAGATGAATTAATGAAAAAAACTTTAAATTTTAATCAGTCTTTCTAGCTAACTATCCAGTATTGATCAGTAAATAGGTATCTACATATTTTTTTTTTAGCTAGAGAATTAAAAAAGAGTATTTATTAAATCTGATGAACAATATGTTCTTCATTTTTTTCTCAATAAAGGACTGCTGGAGAGGTCTTATTTTACAGTGGGCTATCTAAACGTTATCATATATACACATGTTGATAATTGATGCAATGAAAATGTATTGTTATAAATGAGAAAATTGTAATGATTTCTCATTTAATATAATATCAGTATACTTTTCTTTCATATTACATATGTTTCAACTGCAATATAACATTGTAGTTGTTAAGTAGATAGATGTTTAGCACACTGGATAAGGCTAACTTGTAATTGAAATATATTTAGGTGAGAGATCAGTTTATTTTATTTTAATGCTAAATAACATGAAAACTTAAATTTACATTGGTGAGTATTA
The DNA here is from genome assembly GCA_028023455.1 of Epiperipatus broadwayi. NCBI lineage: Eukaryota > Metazoa > Onychophora > Udeonychophora > Euonychophora > Peripatidae > Epiperipatus > Epiperipatus broadwayi. Next base: position 9,390,751 of record JAQFVV010000003.1, read on the forward strand.
AAATTTGTTTATATATATATACACAAGATTATGTAAATTATTTTATGATTTTTTTTTAAATTAAAAATTAAATTATCAATTGTAAAAATATTGGATACAGCTTATCTTAAATAGAAACTCAAAGTTTTCTTAGAATACCAATAGATGGTATTTACAACTAGATATATCACTATTATCTGCCTTTGTTTTTTCACAGACCTCATAAATACATAGGAGAAAGTCCTGTAGTATTGGCTGATTACTGAAACAAAATCTGTTAAGTTCACTGGCTGCATTGATGACAAAAACAAATTATCACAAATGCAATTGAAGAGATTACCATGAAATGCTATACTAGAAATGGCCAAATATTTGTTTTTCAGATTAAAAAATTTGAATTTTTCAATGATTAAAACTTACTTTTTTTTTTCATGTGTCATAGCATCGGCTGGGAAGCGAACCTGGGACAACTGCTTGTAAGGCAGATGTGCTGACCATTCAACCACCAATGCTGACAACTGACTTTTTAAATAAAATTGTTAATTATAATCAAAATTGTAAATACTTTGAATACACATTGCATTGCATATACTTATTTCAAAGCTTGATACTAATATATTGTTACTGGAAAAATCTCTAAACATATACACAATACCTAAATGATCCAAAGTATTCTGTTGAGATATGGATTTATTTTGTGCTGTATACTGCAGTATTAAAATTCACAGTTAATATAATTTGAATAATTTGTTTAAGATTTTAATATAACAAATCTCAAATACTAACTATGGGTCATTATAGTTTAATTTGAAGTTCTCTATATATCTATGATAAGCTATAAAGAAATGGAATCATTTATTTTAGTCATTGCTAGCTAATTATTAACAAATGGATTAATAATTGAATTGTATTGTGATATCAGGGTATAGATGGCTATAATTTTTTTATATATTTTTAAAATATACATGAATATTTTTTTATTGGTTGAATTATTGTGTGAGAATATGTTTTAAAAAAGTATTAAAAAAGTAATTGTTTATTCTGCCTTTGTGGTTTAAATTTACTTTGTTTAAGTTGGAATTAATAATATTATTCTTAATTTATATTTTGTACTTATTTGTAATTATTTAAATATGCATAACTTTTATATATCTATGACAAACCAGAAAAAGATAGAACCATATTTTTGGTTGTTGCTAAGTAATTATATTTAAGTGGCTTAATATTTGAACTGTATTCTAGTATTACCATGTGGATGACTATAATTCTTTGCCTATTGAATTATTGAGTAGAAATGTGTTTAAAACATTTTAAAAAAAGTAATTGATTGATCTGCCTTTATAGTTTAAATTTAGACTGTTTAATTTGGTGTTTTAATATCATGCTTAATTTAAATTTCACACTCCTTTATGATTGTTTAATATATGTTATCTTTTTACATCCCGAGAGAGAAAGTATGACCTATCTTTTTGATAGATTAATTATTAATGGAGAAGATGTTGTTGATAAAATCAATAAACATAATATTATTTATAAAATGATGTGCCATTGTGGGTCCAATTATATTGGTGAGTCAAAATGCTTATTGAAAAAGAATTCACAAACACAAACTTTTATATAATAAGTTGTAATATTCTGTGGATAGATTTAAATCAGTATTTTCTGACCATTCTGTTATTTGTAATGGAGATTATTTTTGCTTTGATATTGTTTTTATTTTACATGTGGAAAATAATGAATTAAATAAACAATATAATTGGGAGCATTGGTATTGTGTGACTTTAATAATGAAAATTTTTTAAAATTTTTGACTGTTAAATGCTACTCAGAATGATGTATATTGTTGTAAGATGGCTATAACTATTATTATTTTTAAATTGGTATATTGAATATTGTAGAGACTATTCAGGAGTATTTGATTAAATAAATATTAAATTATTAGTAGCATATGGTATGGTCCAAAATTTCCAATATTTACATTCTATTTTACCAATAAAAATTCTACTTTCTTTGCTAATGTTAAAGTTATTGAAATATTTGGCATAAAGTTTATTTAATACATTATTTTTAGACTAATAAGATATTTGTATAAATCTTCAGGGAGAGCTTTATATGCACATCATTTGGGTTTGAATTCATGTCAAATAAAATTTTTTTGACAAACTTGGTATTTTCTTTTTGTTAGTGGACTCATGGATAATCTAACTAGTCACCTAATATTGGAGAGTGAAGGCCCATCAAATTATTTTTATGTGGATAGTAAAATGAGGGTGGAAGCCCTCAACATCCAGTCATTGGGAAGCTTAGTGAATATGTCCTTCTGCTTCTTTGTTTCTCTATGAAATCCTATTAGAGAAGCCTTTATCTTGTAGTAAATTATTTAAAGGATATTTTACAATTTTATTTATACCCAAATTGTAATTTAACAAATTATTGAAGATATAATCAATTTTTTTAGAATTTTAAAATCTATTTCTTGCAAAGCTTTAATTTTAAATGAATGTATGGATATTAAGAATTTGTTAGTCAATTCATATCATATGCAATTATCTGCATTTAGTTCAAAGTTATATTATAACTGAAACAAACATATTGAGAATCCATTCATCTAACATTGAAACTCAATGTTTTCTAAACTTTATTAAATACATTATCAAATGTCAGAAGATTACCTTGGTTTCCAAATTTCAATTTCTGAAACTATTTTATGTGCTATTAAACTAACAGTATATAATTTTAAAATCACACCAATCACAATGGAAATCTTTTTTTTCATTATGAATTCCTTTATATATTGTTAAATTAATTCAAAATTATAAAAGTTAATCTTTATATACTTGAATGCTTTTTATTATAACTTTCTTGCTTACAATTTTGACTAATATAGTTTTCATTAGAATTGCTTCTTAAGTTTGCATATCATTTTAATATGCCATTTTTTTATTTTCAAAATTAAGAAACAGTTCTGATGAAGATTATATATATTAATCCAAACTGTAGACAAAAAAAAAGCTATAATAAAATTATTAAATTTAAATATGAAAAATTCGATTTTGTTAGATTTTGAATTCAGATCACAAATGATAAAAAACATTAGATTTTAAGAATTAAGACATCATATTTTACATTAATTATTTGAGCAATCTTGAATCTACAAATTGCAATGGAAAGATTTTTGTCTGAATTATTTGATTAGAACTGAATTATTCACATTTGACACTAATAGCTTTATATATCAATCCCCCACCAATATCTCATTATTACACTGTAGATATTTTGAAATAATAATGTAAGTACAAAAAAGGATTCATTATACCTACATTTTAAAACTTTTTATTAAAATTTTCATTGAAGATTACTTTAGTTTATATATACTCCATATCTGATTAAAATAATTAATCCACTGAAGGTCACTACACTTCAAGCCATATATTTAAGCATGAGATAACAGATGACTATATCATACAAATTCCCAGATTGATACTTATTTATGGATCTCATAGCCAATAAACAGAAAGGAGTTTGGAACTAACATCAGAAGGTATCAATTAATTAGTTATGATTATATGTATGGTTTGAAGGAAAAAAGTTTCATAAAGTTTGCTAAGATCCAAATCTTATAACTTGAGAAATTATAATAAAAGAATTAGTTAAATATATATCTATATAAAAGTGTAATCATCTTTTAAATTTTAAGTATGAAAAATATTACACAGCCATTTAAGGCATTTCTAGTCATCATCAAACATTATCAATCTACTGCAGGCTGAAGGTCTCTCCAAGTTCAATCCATCTTTTCTGATCTTTAGCTTCTCTTCACATTACCCCTGTACATTTTCTTATTTCATCTATCCATCCATCTCACATGTGGTCTCTTTCTTGGTCTTTTACAATCTCTTGGAATCCAGTTTAAGATTTCAATTGTCCATCTATTATCATCTCTTCTATCAATATGTCCAGCCCAACTTCACTTCAGTCTTAATTTTTTCAATGAGGTCAGTAACACCTGTTTGTTCTCTTATCCTTATATTGCATTTTTGATCTTAACATGCATCTCTCCATACTTCTTTGAGTGGTCTGAAGTGTCTGTATTGCTCTTCTATTAAGTGTCTAAGACTCAGATCCATAAGTAAGAACTGGTAAAACACATTTATTAAAAACCTTCCTTTTCAAACACATAGGCATATTTCCTTTTAGTATCAAGTTATTTCTATCAAAAGCACTCCAACCAAATTTAATTCTATGATTAATTTCATCCATTATGTTTCCATCTGTATTAATAATCTGACCAAGGTATTTGTAGCTGTTAACTTCTTCTAACTCATCATAATCAATCTTTATTTTCATATTTTGAGAAAATCCATTGAACATTACTTTAGTCTTTTTAACATTTATCTTCAGTCATACTTTCCTACTTTCATCTGATAACTCTTGCAACATTTCCTGCAGCTCTAAAGCATTATTTGCAAAAACAACTACATCATCTGCAAAATCTAAATGACTTAACTAATCTCTATTTACTTTCACTCCTTTAGCTTCCCATTTTAATCCACAAAATACTTCTTCCAGCACTGCTGTAAAAAGTTTTGGAGATATGGAGTTATCCTGTCTTACACCCTTCTCACTGTCGACTTTCCCAGTATCATTATGTAATCTAATTGTTGCTGTTGCATTTTTATAAATATTCTTCAAAATATGACAGTATCCTGGATCTATATCTTGATGATCCAATGCTTTAATCACTGAAGAAATGTTTATAGAATCAAATGCCTTTTCATAAACTACAAATCCAAAGCATAATGGCAACTCATATTCATTTATCCTTTCTATAACTTCCCCCAATACCTGGATATGATCTACTGTACTAAAACCACTTTTAAGTCCCACTTGTTTTCTTGGTAGGTAGAAATCCAATGTTCTCTGTAAACAACTTGTAATTATTTTGGTAAAAATTTTGTATAAAACTGATAAAAGGCTGATAGGTCTGTAATTTCTAATATCTTCTTTTGTCCCCTTTTTAAATAGTAATATTAATACTGCATTCTTTATCATTTAGACATTTGGTATATAACTTTGCTAAAAAAAATTCTATTTCTTCAGCTGCTTTTTTTAATATATCAATTATAATTCCATCATTACCTGGAGCATTTCCTTTTTTTATAAATTTAATTGCATGTCTCACTTCTTCATTTAAAATTCTGGGCAATTTGGAAGATATAATAGATATAGGAGGTATTTGTTCATTATTACTATATAAGTCTTGATAGAAGTCTTCTACCCATTTCATGATTTCATCTTTCTTTTTAGTAATAATTCCATTTTTTTTTTCTTATTGCAAATATAAATTTCCTACCAATACCAAAATGTTGTTTTACACTCTTGAAACTTTTATTCTCTTCTATAGATTTTCTTGCTAGTTCACAGTTATAATTTCTCATATCATTTTCAACTCTTTTCTACACCATTTTACAAAATTCGAGGTATTCAATCCTTTTTAATGCATCATTTTTGTATATCTTCATATTCCTTCTTTTCTTCATAAATTCTTTAGTCTCAGTAAAACACAATAAATCTGCAATGACTCTGACTAAGTGTAGAGGTTCTTTATAATCTAATTTAATATTTTTATGTTAATTTGTAATTTAATTTATTGATAATGTTTTTACATAATATCAATCATTTATAGATATTGTCAAAGATTAAGGTAGGGATATTGTCTATCTCTTGTTTATTTAATACATATTTAAATGAGTTCTTTTCATGAATAGGAATTTAGTATACAGGGTACAAGTATTAATTATATCAGATTGAGTGAGAATGAGATTATTGAAAATAAATTCTAATAAAACAAAATAAATGAAAATAAGTTTAAGATAAAAATAGGCATAAATCAGATTAGTATATTTAGGAAGTTGAATAATTGATGATGAAGGAAACAAAAAAAAAACTGGAGTAAAGTTTTTCAGAGTAAATAAGCTTTAATAAGAGTACAAAAATTAGTATGTAAATCATTGAAATTAGAGTTCATAAAGAAATTTGTTAAATATGAATTTGCAGTATGGTTTTATATGGAGGAGAAAAGTGAACATTTGGAGAAGGTTAAAAAAATTTTGAAGTTTGACATATGAAGATGCTGTAGAATAATTGGTCATGTGATTTTATAAAAAGAAACATTTTGATAAAGTTCTAATAAAGAATGAAACCTGGATTGACATATTAAATAAATCTTTTATTTATATTTAGTTGTCTATTTTAATTTTATTTTAAATTGATTAATTTAAATTTTATATATAAAAAAAACATTATGGTCAAATTTTTCAACATTAAAATGGAAAAATAAGATTAGAAATGTAGAAATATTGGGGAAAAAAAAATTGAACAAAGATTATTTTTGAAAAAAATATGGGGGTAAAGAGGCAATATGGCATGTATATGGTAGAAGAAACAGGGAAAATGTGTTTAAAGAAATTGTAGATGTGAGAAAAAATATTAAGATCAAAAATAAGTTTATTGATGATCTTAAAGATAATAATAACATAGAATAAATGATAGAGAAACTTTGAAAATATAATCTATGGTATGCAGTAGTGTTTTTTGGTAGTTAATTAGTGTTGATAATATACTTAAAAAAATGTGATCAATATTATTCTAAATTACATAGTATATGACAGTATTGTTTTTTTTTTTTTTTTGCACATTAAAAACATCATGTATATATAATTAATTTTTAAATAACCCACTGCAGAAGACCTCTTAATCAGTCCTCATAAAGAAACAGTGAAAAAGAAGACATTACTAACCAGTCTTGTTAATTGTTATGTGGTATTTCTATAAATCACAATTAATTATTGCAACAAAGGTTTATAGTTGCAGTCAATTGAAATTGCCAATACTAAATTTATAACTTTAACATTACATTTAAATGTTCATTATGATTATTTCATAGCTTCAACACTAATATTCTGTTGGCTATGAATATAATGCAAGAAATCCAATGTAATAAATAAAATCCAATCATGTAATATACTCAATTTAAAATCATACAGACTTCAAAGCATGAAACAATCATGAATTCAATTTAACATTCATACATATTACAATTATGTCTATAAAAGTAATGTGTAATAATATTAGATTGTACTTATGATTATTTTGTATTTTGAAGTCTTTCTAGTTTCTTAGATTAGGTATTTAACATAAATAGAGTTTGCACATTGCATTAGGATACAAGCATTTTGTTCTCAACCAGCTGAAAGTTGGTGTTATAAATAATGAAATGATCATACAGGAGAATTTATGCTTGGTTATTTTAATGTAATGCCAAACTGAGTTAGTTTAGTATTGGCAATTGTAATTGACTGTAATTTTAAATTTTATTGCTGTAATTAATTTGTGTTATTTCTGGTTTAGTTTTGAGCATCTTTGCTTTATAAACTGTGTTATGTATGCAAATATTTTAAAATTTTATTTTACTTTACACACTTTTAACACATAAATAAAAACATTGAAAACAAGACAAGTGGGTCTCAAGGTGTCTTTTTGGCTGAACTGAATCTTTTTTAAGTGATCTAGGTTATAACCAATCCCATATACCTTCATCATCATTCAGTTGTTTGTTTTTTAATATTTATTAATGTGTTCAAAGTATATGAGGTAAAATAGTCATTTTAGAATGTATCTAAAATATTTACACACATGTGGAAAAGGAGTGAAGATAATTTGACAATATTCAATAATACTTAACAAGAATGGATTTTTAATTAAGTTTATCATACCCAGATTAAAAATAATACAATAATTTTTAGTTTAATAAATGATTAGTAATAATCATTGATGTATTTATCTAAAGATATTACTGTCATTTGAGTACATATAAGAAATATTTATTTCCTCAGATTTTGAGCAATTATGTTTTTTTTTTGTTTCAAAACAACCAATATGAATGAATAACCTTCAAACAAGCAAATGATAAAAAAATCAATATTAGTGATGTTTATTAAAAACACTTTCTAAAAAATAAATATGATATATACAAAACATGCAATCTCTTCCCACATTAAATCTGCATTAGAAGGAGTAATCTGTTGAAAGTTTTAATAATTAACTGTCACTATAATACTAGTTCCACCCAAAATCTTAGACTAATTTCTGACTATTAGTTATGAAAATAAATTGGCATGTGTTTAAAATTTTAGGATTGTTGAATTTCATTTTTTTTGGATATAAAAAAGTAAATGGGGGCAATGGTTATGCAAATGAATAACTCTTCAATATAAGTTATTGAAAAAAAAGAATATTGGCTAGAGTGCATTTAATAGCAATGGAAGTCAGACATTTGGTTTATTACTTTATTTTAATACAATACAGAGAGCATACCAATAGTTCAAACAAGCTCTTAATAAGTGTGGTATGAGAAAATATTTAAAATCTCTATCCAGAACACTCCCTTCTCCAGAGCAACTGGTTTCGAGCTTATGGCTCATGTCAGTGGAGAGCTAGAATATTCGGACACTAGATCTAAAATATCAACTCAAAACCCAGCACTTATTTCATATGCATATTTAAGTAAAAACTCTGAAATTTTTGCATATGAAAATGTCTTTAAATCCAACTTAAATAGCTATATGGGACTGAACTAAATTCAGATCTACCATATTTTAATAGCCTCAGCATAGCCAAAGCCTTAAAGGTAAAATTATAATAATCAAAAAAGCAACTCATATACAACATGACATTACTTTTATAAGCTTATATTTACAAAAATGCAATACAGAGAGTGTACCAATACCTCAAATAAGCTCTTAATTAATAAGTTTGGTATGAGAAAATATTTAAAATCTCTATCCAGAACACTCCCATCTCCAAACCAATATAGCTATTTAAGTTAGATAGCTGGATTTAAAGACATTTTTATGTCTGAAAATTTCAAGTTTTTACTTAAATATACATATAAAATAAGTGCTGGCTTTTGAGTTAATATTTTAGATCTAGTGTCCGAATATTCTAGCTCTCCACTGACATGAGCCATAAGCTTGAAACCAGTTGGTCTGGAGATGGGAGTGTTCTGGATAGAGATTTTGCATATTTTCTCATACCACATTTATTAATTAAGAGCTTGTTTGAGCTATTGGTACACTCTCTATATTGCATTTTTGTAAATACAAGCTTATAAAAGTAATGTCATGTTATATATGACTTGCTTTTTTGATTACTTTATTTTAAAAATAAAAATATGGTAGCTAATATTTCTTATTGTTTTGATGAATTCCTGAGTGATCACACCCTCAATAAAATATAATTAAATAATTCCCTCAATTTATTATTAATAACTATTACTATTTTTAAAATTTTGTTTATACTATAATCTTGATTTATATTAATACTATACATATAAAAAACATCCATATTTTATATGTGTGTGCTAAAAAGTGCTGTACACTTGCAATTTAATAAACAATACATATTTTATTCTAATCACTGTTTATCAGTAAAACATGAATTAGTATCCACTACATATATTGAACACAACTGGCTTTGGAACAAAATATAGTTCATAGCTTCACTGTACAGAGGTAAAATTACTGAAAAATAAGTTCAACAAAGATATATAAATTTTAAAGCTGTTATTTTTCTTATTGTAGTATAACAACTCTGTTATTAATTCAATTAAAATCATTAAAAAGTTAAAATTCCTATTTATTGAGTTAGATTGGCAAAATTGTTTTTTGATTACTCAATAGCACTAAAAGCACAACATAAAAAATGAAAATTAACTTGTTTCAATTACAGTTTTTTAAATATTTTGTCTATGCAGTAGAGCATTTAAAAATAGCATATGAAATTTATATAGTAAACAAAATATTTGTACACACATCTATAGAGATAAAATAGAATCAGAAGTAGGCTAATTTTACATATACACACCTTTTTTATGTCAGAAAACCATAAAGAATCAAATGGATTAGTCAAGCGTTGGTGGCCTAGCGGTTAGCATAACTGCCTTCTGAGGAGTTGGCCCGGGTTTGTTTTCCGGTCAACGCTTTGACATATGACAAGAATCAAATGAATAATTTAATCCTTAAGCTTGCTTTATTAATAAAGCTGGCCTTCTAACGGTATTGAAATTCAAGTGTGAAAATTATATTTAAATCAGGGATAAACATAACATTATTAATTTTGAAATCACACGCAATTAAACAAAGTAATCTTGTTTAGCATAATTTCCACACTTTAATTTCAATATTATCAAAAGTTGAGTTTAAGAAAGATGGATATATATATTTTCACAGATAGGAGATTTTTCTATTTCATTTATAAATTTTAAACTGAATTCATTAATATTTACAATTTATTGTCTTCTATTTGTTTATCCTTACCAACGTTGTTAAAAATAAGATTACCTTATTCTTTGTTTAATTGATTACAATATCAAAACTGATAATGCTATGTTTACATCTGATTTAAATCAGTTCCACTCTTAAATTTCAACACTGTCAAAACATCCAATTTTATTAACAACTGAAAATTAAGGAATAATTGATTATTTCCAGAAAAGTCTATTGTTATTATTTTCTTGTGATGTTTTGTGGTACCTGTAAAGTAAAAATTGTAAAAATTATTGTTTTTTTTATTAATTTTGAATATATATATTTTTATCGAATATTTTTTAAATCCTAGATAACTGAAATATAAATGGGGAAGGACTTACTGTGTACAATTTTTATTTTCAACTTTTTTTGTGTGGAAGTTATTTATTGCTTGATTGAACGTTATTTTTTGTATTGTTATTTTGAGAAAAACATAACTGATTAAAAATCAATTGCACAATTTACATTTGCAGTATTTAATTAAATAGTATGAGAGGCTCTCTGTAAAAATTCATATCATCTTAAGAACAATTTGGCAAATTTAATTTTTGACAGTTCCTATATCTGTGGAGACCAAACTGACATCTAAATTTCAGTGTATAAGTGTATCCCTTTATATACATACACACAAATGATTACTATAAAATATTAGATGATTTTACAATTACTTTATATAAATTGGGTAAAAAATACACAAATGGAACTTGAAAAGATAGTGTCTTTGGTGATTTGGTTTCATGGAATAATATTAGAAAACAGAGAAAATTAATTGTGAATGTGTAAATTTGCCTGCTATGTTTAGAAAGAGTGTAATTCACTGAATAATGCATTCAGCTATACATCATGTGAAAAGATTTTTGGATCTTTCTTCTTCACTTAAATGCTAATTGAGACACAATCTGGTTGTATGCAATTTGCTTGTTTCTGTAAGTAACAAATGGAATCATTATCTCAATGAAACATATTAGTTAAAAGGTAAATATTTTTATGACTACCTCTTGATTCATTGGACCTGATATCTAGAAACCGCCTGCAGTCTGATCTTTCCTTTTGATATCTAAGATTACAGGTCACATGGCTGATGATGCTCATGCAAAGATCATTGTTATAATAGCATGAGAGAAAATAAAATATCTACATTAATGTGTGCTGACTGGCATATGAAAATCATATTGAAAAGTCTTTTATTATAAGAGTTTTAGATTGTATCTATATGCACCTATTTTAAACTTGATTGAAAAGTGTTAACTACAAAAAATGACCTGTAATTTAACGCCAAGTTTTATATTATTTTTTGATTGAATTGAAATATAATATTTAATTGAATTTTTTATAAAATTATTTTTGAATGAACATATATGCTGATTATATATAATATTATTATATTTTTCCAATTTGTAGACATGTATAAATATTAACAATGAAAATATGTAAAGATAGCCAAAAAAATTAAAAAATGGTCAAATTGTTGGGACAAAGTAAAAAAGAAATACCTGTCATTATTTGATTTATAGGAATAAATAAAGATTTTATAATAAAGGAAACTTTTTAAGAATATTACACTAATAGTCAAATATTTACATTTTAATTATTAAAAAGATTCAAATATGAATTTTTTTCTAATGAAAACTCTCTAAAACCAAATACTGTATAGCAATTGTTTGAATTCCATTTATTGTTTGAATAATCACTGAATATATTTTAAATTGGCAATACTTTTAAAAGCAATGTGTGTATATATAAGTATGCATGATTATATATATCAGTGATGTTCAACCTTTTCTGTATGAATTATTTTATATATATATATTTAAACATCCTATTATTATGCATCCATTAATACTTACATATGAATATAAATTTTGATAAGTAAGTTAAATCATACTTATGTAAGAAACTTAAATTTTAAAAATATATATTTATAACTTTTAACCAATTTCCTAAAATATAAATAATAATTAATTGGTAAATTATATTTATCGGGTTGAAAAATGCTGGTATATATAGACGTATTTACCTCTTTTAATTAAGATTCAAAGAAAATAATGACTTTCTATTAATTAGGAATTTATCTATTAGAATTGCCAAATAATAGTGGACTGATTGAAAATCGATATTATAGATTTCCATTCACAGATTTATTATTAATTTTAAAGACAGAAAATAACTGAGTAAAAATTACTATTTATAAATATACACACATATGATATATATATTTATTATATAATCATATATATATAATGCACAACAAATACGTAGTCAAGCGTTGGTGGCCGAGTGTTTAGCACAGCTGCCTTACAAGTCAGTTGTTCCGGGTTCGCTTCCCGGCCGATGCTTTGACAGATGAAAAAACAAATACGTACACATATACTCATGTATATATATTGCTTGCTTTTTTTTTGATAAAATAATTTCTAATAATTTTTAATAATTTTAGAGAAATAATGGCAATCTTTTGGGAGTCATGGGTACAGATGTACCAGTAAAAGAATTAATGAAGTTTACACCTCCATATAAGGTAAGTGAATTACATCTTATTTGGTCTTTTAAAAAAGGGCCAATATCTTTTATTTATAAAATTTATTGTTTTTATAAAAAAATGTATTTTTGATAATTTGCAATATATATCAATAGCATTTAACCTGGTTAATTCAGTTTATTGGCCAATTGTGAATCCCTGTGGTGTACAACCCTTCTATCACAATTTTTTAATCAGTTGTGATATTATTTTTAGTTGACTTTTTAAAAGTTATAAATACATTTGTAAAAAGTCTATTATATAAATATGACTTGATATGCTTGTCAGAATCTTCATATTGGATCCGAATGATCTAAAATTTATGTGGAAGTTGGATTGTGGAGTCTTTTGATATCAAGAAAATTTCTTATATATCAGTAAAGATTAACACTGACTAATACTCACAATGTAATTTCAGGATATATCAATAAAATATCGGTGATGAACAATATAAAAATTATTTGTTTTTTTTATTAATAACAATAAAATAAATAATAAAATACAATAAATAAATCCCAGAATTAAAATTCGATATTCGTACTTTTCAAACATTTGTTGTGATGAAAATATTGTAATTCTTTGATGCTTCTATACATATATCCAAAGAATGATTTAATTCATTTTATTTTAAAATAAATCATTTGTACAATGGTATAATTTATCTTTTAAAACAAACCTATTAGTATAGTAGTTATCCAAAATAATTTTTTTTTCTATTTAATGAATATATTATAATATTAAGCTAGATTAATTAGAAGGGGATTTGAATCCAGACTTTCAAGATCCCTTCAGCTACCCATTCTATCTTATACAACCGATACACATGACCACATATATGCGAAAAAAATAAATGATTTCTAATATATGCATTTCATGCTGAACCACCACTCATCAGTTGATCAGTATGGGTATGATAACAAAACTAGAAAACAAGGGCTTTGAACATGCTACCATCACATTTTCGATAATAATATGGAAGGCTGAAAAGTTGGAGAGTGTAGAAGATTGAAGCCTGTCCATTAAAATTTTGAAGATTTTTTTTTCTCATGTGTCATAGCATCAGCCAGGAAGCAAATCCGCTAACCTGGGACAACTGCTTGTAAAGCAGTTGTCGCTGACCTCTCGACCACCAATGCTTGACAAATTTGAAAGATTTGCTATCTTAATATAAACCGAACTTTGATTATATATAGGTATGGGAAATGATGACCCAGACGAACTGACGAATGCTGGTTCAGTACAAAATACATAATTAGAGATTATTTATCTTTTTCGCATGTATATGGTCAAGTGTATTGCTAGCATTAGATAAAGTGGATAACTGAAAGGAGCTTGAAAATCTGAGTTCAAATCTGTTTTTAAATATATTCTAGTATAAAATTAACAGCGTTTAAAAGGAAAACATTTTAATTCCATTAATTCGAAATAACTTTATCTTTAAGATGTATTAGGAATGCAGATGTTCACATAATAGATTATCCACAAGAAATGTTCTATTTTTAATAAATGTTATATAATAGATAACCTTTCTTAAAATAATTTAACAGATTTGCAATTTTAAGAAAAACATTTTAATTCCATTAATTTGTGCATTTTTTAATTGTTACGAAATTTCCAGATATTATTTATTCAGATTAACAATCTTAAGAGATAGATTGTCCAATGGAACAAATGATTTGTGAAAGCCATTAGGCCTGCAGTTCGAGTAATAATGAACCAATATGGCTAATATCTACACAACTAAGCTTCAGTAAGCAAATAGTTAACAGGTAAAAGAGATCGATTTAGCTACTACACCTTTATAGATTTCTACTGACATCACTTATTAAATCATTATCACTTAGTTAATGGAAACAAAGAGTAATAATTCCATTCAAATCTATTAAATTCTTTTATCTTTGATATCAGGGTTTCTAGGTTTAGATTAGTACATACATATTTGCGTACAAAAACAAAGTTCTTGGGAAGAAATTACAGTATTCCTTGCAATTAAATTATTTTAAAATGGCTGATAATATTTTAACAAATATTAGAATATATATATATATTATATCTCAATAAATATTTGTTACCAAATATTAAAATAAATCATTTTTACTTTATTAGTTTATTTGTGTCCTCACAATATTATTTTAAAATTAAAATTAACTTTATATTAAAAATTTAAAACATTATCCCACATAGAAAAATATACATGCGCACACATACACGTCAACTATTAAACCAAAGTTATATTGATTACTTTAAGTCATTTTAAAATTTTGAATAAACTAATATAAACCATTAAGCATCACATGATCACTATCTTATACTAGCACATAATTATTTATAAACAAAGCAAAACTCTTCATACAGTATTGCCACCCTGTGCCAACCAGAGTAATCAATGAATTCCAGAAGGCTTGTGCATAAAATCCCTATCTAATGCCTATTCATCCAATATCCCCAGACTAGTTTCTGGCCTGTGGCCATCGTCAGTGAGGAGCTTTGGATCTGAGAGCACTGCACCTAGATCTTAGGATCTAATGCAACCCTCCAGCACCCACCTTTTACCTCTACTTAACTACAAAACTATGAGAATGAAATTTAAAACACAAAAATATTTTCAAACTAAGCTCAATAGCTTATATAGTCATATGGGTCTGAACTCAGTTCAGCACCCATACATTTTGGTGTCTTTGGCTCTTTAACAACCATGGCCACCACTATCCTATTAGGCAGGATTGATGTTAAACCATTAAGCATCACATGATCACTATCTTATACTAGCACATAATTGTTTATAAACAAAGCAAAACTCTCCATACAGTATTGCCACCCTGTGCCAACCAGAGTAATCAATGAATGCCAGAAGGCTTGTGCACAAACGAGTGGGCATTAGATAGGGATTTTATGCACAAGCCTTCTGGCATTCATTGATTACTCTGGTTGGCACAAGGTGGCAATACTGTATGGAGAGTTTTGCTTTGTTTATAAACAATTATGTGTTAGTATAAGATAGTGATCATGTGATGCTTAATGGTTTAACACCAATCCTGCCTAATAGGATAGTGGTGGCTATGGTTGTTAAAGAGCCAAAGACACCAAAATGTATGGGTGCTGAACTGAGTTCAGACCCATATGACTATAAGCTATTGAGCTTAGATTGAAAATATTTTTGTTTTCCAATTTCATTCTCATAGTTTTGTAGTTAAGTAGAGATAAAAGGTGGGTGCTGGAGGGTTGCATTAGATCCTAAGATCTAGGTGCAGTGCTCTCAGATCCAAAGCTCCTCACTGACAATGGCCACAAGCCAGAAACTAGTCTGGGGATATTGGATGAGTAGGCATTAGATAGGGGTTTTATGCACAAGCCTTCTGGTATTCATTGATTACTCTGGTTGGCACAGGGTGGCAATACTGTATGGAGAGTTTTGCTTTGTTTATAAACTAATATACTTTAAATCATTCATTCACATATTTAAAATATTATGTATTTTTACAGTGAATGCCCTTTTATAAAACCCAACTTAGTGTACATATTTACATTAAAATCAATTCTATTACTTTATCACTATTTACAAAATTTGATGCCAAACTCCAATATCATAAAATACATGATGACATTATGAAGATGGCTTTATAAGATACGAAACTTAAATAATAATATTATCTTTATAATAAGCCAATAAAAATTAGTCATTTTTATTATTGCATTAAAAAAAAAATCACCATAAGTTATATATTATCAAATTTAATATTATATTTTTAATAAAAAAAATTAGCTTTACAAAATTTTCTATTAATTCTATAAATAGATATTACTCTGTATCTAGTTTATGTAGTGTCTGCAATTTCCAATAACATAATATTGAATTGTTTTATGTTTCTAGAAAAATTCAATTTTATTTGTACTTTTCCAAAGACATCCAATTGCTTGAATTAATGAATATACATTTAAGTGGAAAAACACAAGAATATTGGACAGAAAAGAAAAAGTAAAAAAATAGGAAAGCTCAAATAAACTGCTTATGTGACATTGGCAAATACCTGCACATCCTCATGTGTAATAATCTATAGTGTTTCAAAATAAAAATGAGAGGGAAATTCAGAGGACCTTCATAGAGTATATAAAATTTCTATTAATTGTTGCCATTAACAGATTAGCTTAGTTGATTAGAGCATTAACTTTAGTCAATATTCATGAATTTAAAGATTACTGTTTTCTTTTCTTTTAAGCCAGTGATATCTAAAGAAGAGTGAAAGATACACTCAAAATGAATTCTTTACTAATTATTGGATATATTTAAAAATTTATAAAGTTTGAATTTTTTTTAAACAATTTCAACTTGATGATAAAAATAAAATACCATTTTCCTTAAACTATAGGCAAACTTATAAGCTTGATATAGCTTCATATTTATTTATATAATTAGTATTGGTATTTTAATCAAATTGCAAAGAGATCTATAAATATATAAATCCATAATGGCATATTCAACACTACATGTACTTTATTCTAATACTGAAAACTTATTCACATTCGGTCTTTATATAGATATTGTCATATATGATATTTAAGAAAATACAATATGTAATATTTAATTTAAAAATACATGATTTGTCTACAAGTAAATCTTAAATGAGTTTCAATTTCAGAACAAAATGTAAACATATAGTGACAAGACTATTGTCCATGCTTTTCACTGCATTTGATATGAGTGACTGATATGAATTTGGATATTTCCATAACTGTTTGTGATATGATTAGTCACTTTTATAATATACTTAAATGTACATTAGTATTATTTCATATAACAATCTAAATATTTTGTAAGTATGCTATATAGGAATAATTTCCCTGGTTCACTATTGATACTAAATATATAAGATTATATGTATTGATTTTTTTCATCTTTGATCAAAATTACATATTGTTTATTATCACATCTATATAATGATTTGGGTCTTATATTTATCTCCGGGGAAATTTGAATGAATTTCCAGTTGCAAAATGAAATATATATAATGTCATATCTGTTTTCACTTTTCCAGCACTTTTGATTATATTTGATATATATAACTGTTACAAATTCATATACACGCATGCCTATTTGCGTTTTGATTTGCTATTTATAAAATAAACCAGCTCTTAAAGGCCTACTGAAAAGATCTTTTCAACAATCTTTCATGGAAGTGTGGTGAAGTAGAAGGCAATACTCATCAGGTTTATTAGTTACTGACTAGGAAAGGTTTGAGTTATTTTCATTTTTTGTCTAGCTCATTTACCAACAAATACTGAAAATGATTAGTTGGATTTGCTAAGGACTGAGTATTTGAAAAGCAAATCCTAATTAGAATCTGAAGTTTTGCATCATGACATCCTTTTATATATATATGTCAAATATTTTTTCATATTTTTTCTTGCTTGAAAAACATTCATGTAGAGAAAAAAAATCAGTTAATAGACATTCCTGAAATTTGGTTTATAAAAATATCAGCTGCACTGTAAAAAATTGATAAAAATGTTAAGTCTTTAAATTTTGCCCCTATGCAGCAATTATTATTTTAAACTTTTTAACAATGGGTCATAATAAAAGATTATCGCATTGATATTAATTATTTGAGGTGATTAATGTATTGGCCTACATGATTTTGTGCAATGGCAGACTCAAATTCAAGGTCCTAGAATCACCTCTGTCAATTCCACTGTTTGAACTTCTTATGAACTCTAAAGCTTATCTTTTTTAACAACAACAACAATTTTGAATATCTTTTTAATGAAAATTTATATGCTTCATCATTGTCTATAATAATTTATGCACATTCAAGCCTAAGGTTTAAGTCCAGACCAAATAAATTTTAAAACATTTCAGACTATAAATAGATTTAGGATTCTGTTTTCATATAAATGGATATGTAAGGTAGAGATTAAAAGATTCGACTTTAGTTGGTTGACCATATGAGTGTCAGTATGCTGCCTATAAGAGGAAAATGTGATTTTATAATGCCTTATTTATGGGTAGTGGAAATGTCGCATTCTTATGGACCCCTAATCCATGTTATGTTTATCTTCATCAAATCACCTACACACTTTTCAATACATCTTTGTTGTTATATAAGATTGTAGTTTTATTTACATATTGATGTTTTCATATGTAATCTATTTGAATAATTGTTGATGTTTTTTTTTCAGTTGGGTGTAAATTCTTATTCATTTGCAATAACAAATAACGGGTATATTTTATTTCATCCTGATTTGCGACCGATGGTAAGAATTAATTTATTAAGATCATAATGCTGTTTATTCACTTTAAATCACTTGTAGAGTAAAAAATTTTAAATCTTTTTATGCAATAATAGTTATTAGTTATTTTAATTTATAGCACAGAAATTTACCTAAACCAAATTACAATAGCGTAGATCTTGCGGAAGTGGAATTCGATAATAACTTCGTTGACAATGTATGTATATTGTTATTGAATTGTACATTTATTACAAATATTTAAATTTAAAAAATAATATATATAATATTTATTATTTTTTTCTGTATTATGTTTTTTTACTTTTTTATAAATGATTATAATAGTGATATTAAGCACTTGGCGATGCAAAATAAGAAAAGCTTAACAGTGAAAACTTTTAATTTAATAAAGCATGTTTTCAATATCTTTGTATTGATATCATAATCATATTGAAAGCATGCTTTATTAAATTAAAAGTTTTCACTGTTAGGCTTTTCTTATTTTGCATCACCAACCGCTTAATATATCTATTTAATGTTTTTATAAATAAAAGTATTGATGTAATGTTTACATTTTAATTTAAGTAAATTTTAATTTATATTATTATTTTATATTTAAATTTAGTTTAATTTAAGCTTCTTTTTTTTTTGAAATTATAATCATTAACGATTTATTTGTATTTTTTTCTGCTAGGAAAATAATAGTTAATTTAAATATTATTAATTTTACTATAGTCAATCTTAATGTTGTCAACCATGGAAAATATAACAACTTTAATTGAAAGTGAAGAAAGTAAACATCATCACTCTCATTTTTCATATAAATCATTTTGAAAAATCACAACCACTTAACAAAAATAAGTTATGATAAATTAAGCTTCATTTGATTGAATTCATTTTATTTTCTAAAATTGATACTTAAATATAAAATTCTATTTATTTAATATATATATCACAATCACTCTTGCATGAATAGCCTGACAGTGTAGTTCACCATCCGTTTATCATGTCATAATCTGGGATTTAAATTGGAATATCAGATATCTAAAGATTTTGTTTTAAAAAATAGATTATTTTATTTATAGCAAATAACCCATCTATTTAGTTATCCGATTATTGGTCAGAAAATGGATATCAAACTATTCTTAGAAAATCAATAAAGATAAACATTAAATCTTTACCAACCAATAATTGATGTATTTGGTGAAAAATATCTTTTCCTTCACTATATTTTATTTAAAAATGCTGAAACGCTTTTGTCCTTCAGAGGATTATGTAAAAATATCACTTTACTTGTGTGCTAATTCTTCATAAAGCAAGCATACTCATTTTCAAGAAAAAATCCAAAAGTAAATCATGGGCTAAGCATCCTTAAATCCATGATATCATTTTCATTAGTATAACGTTTTCCATTTTGTTAGGCCTCTACATGCTAATATAAATTGCACGTGAGTTGATCAAGCTATGTCAAAAAGAAGAAAGTTGTATTTCGATTTCTATTAAAAACATAGCTATATTTCCTGATCAACTCGGCCTTGTAATTGTTGAGAATTATGCTATCGACAACATCAGCTTTTAATTTATTTGAAAGGTGCCAGAGTTCTGAAAGAATCCACTGAACCGTCACATAGTATCTCGAAAATTAAAAAGAAAATATATTTTTAAACTAATTGGTATTACATCATACTGTAACGAGAATTATTTTTTTAAGATTATTATTCCTGGGCTTATTGAAACATATTGGCAAAGGTAAATTACGTTTTAAATCTCATTAGACTAATAATAAAAAATAATAATTATTATTAATAATGCACAAATGAAAATTGGTATTAGAAATATTTTTATTCTAATAGACAAAAAAAAAATATCTGAAATAAATTACTTATCAAATAAATTAGAACACAACTCAAATGTGAATCAATTAATAAAAAAACAATTTTACAATTACTGTTCATATCTAAATTTCTTCTAGAAAGTTCCTTAAAAAAATGAATGTCTCTTGTACAAGAAAATTAATGTCTCTATCGGGATTGTTTAAACATACTTTTAGAAATTGTTTGAAAACGTTTAATTTGGTCACAATCAGGAGTAATGAAGCATAACTTACCGGTAAGTTTTGTGAATTCAGTAGTAGATAACTATGCATAGTTTTTTGGGTAGAATGAGCTCAGCCTTTTGGTTATTATTTGATTTTGTGGTCCATTCTCCTAGTCGGTCACGAAGGCTTTTCCTGGTGTACATCTTCAGGCATGATGTTCGCAGAAGCTCCGGTTCACTCCGACATGCCGAATTATTTCAGTGTAGGGCGATCCTGGATGTATTGTTATCCAGGACTGACTAGAGAGACTAACAGAACAAGATGTTCTTCAAACTAACTTCTGCCTTTTATACTAGAGGCCCAGTTTTCCGACTTCTGCGCATATCTTTTGTTTGTCAAAATATACGTTGATAATCTTATATATTCTTTATAAAATTTATGTTACAAAGTCTTTATTTTTTTCAGCATTATTCTGCCATCTTTAATTAGTTGAAATATTTTTACTTTCTCTTATCTAGATTGGTAATTTGTGTCTTTTGTTCTCTCCAATTCTAACTTTTATTTCTAATTACATAAAAAAAACGAAAGAATAATTTAACTTTCATAGTATGTTATTTTTTTAAAAAAAAAATTAGTCAAAAAAAATCTAAATTTACTTTTATTTTTTTTTAGCTTTTACTAAATGCCAATATATTTGCAACATATATAAATAAACGTTACATTAGTAATGAATGCAGCGCCATATTATGATCCCCTTTTTTAAATGCCAGAGCATAGAGATCTCATGAATAATGCAAATTTATTTCTGTTCTTGTAATTTATAATGTATGTGCACCCTTGATTATATAACTAAGTGATATTGCATGATAAATCATCAGCACTCAAATTAGATCATGGGCATAATAGTTGGTGTATTAGCCTGAAGTGATTGTAATAAAGTTTTCATTGTTACTCTATATGAAAAGAAATGATATGGGTAAATGATTCAAATTGCAGTTAAACTGTATACATTGTTTTCAACTAATAGTTTATGTTTCATATTAAGAGCTTCAAAATGATAGGCTAGGTATAACAGTTTTTTTACTAATTGGCTAAGTTGATTTTTTCCCCTTTCACTGAAAATTAATCTCTGAAGTTATACTTCTTGAGTCCACCATTCTTTCTAACTTTATAAGCACTGAATATGCCAATATATTAGATGGCAGTATTATGTCCAGTAATTGACTTTTTTGTTGTTTAACCCATGCAGTATTCAGAAATATTCTTTTTTTTTTCAAAAAAAAATCTGTTTACTTTCGAAAGTTTCATGACTGTTGGGTTTTGAACTTTCAATATTTCTTTATATTTTACACAGAAAGTTTATAAAATAAAGATCTTTGGCAGTAAAAGATAAGATCGTACAGGATATTGATGTCTAAAATAACACCAGGCAACGTTCCAGTAAACTTTCTAATGTCAATAATTTATTATAATAGCGTATATATACATATGTGTGTGCATATATTCATAGTGTTATTTCTGGGAGATTCCATGCAATAAAAATGTAATAGATAAATAGCTCATGCTTCAGTACAATAACAAGTACTTTTCTTAGAGCTGTTTCTTTCTCAAACCTGAGAATAAGCTCTGAGGAAAGTACTTGTTATTGGACTAAAATGTCAGCTATTTAGTTATTATATTTTTATTACATAGAAGCTCCCTGAAATAACACTATGAATTTATTTATCTGTGAGAATATTAGAATTAACTATATATATATATTGAATTAAATATTTCCATGGACTGTTATTATAATGAAGAAATCTTTATTACAATAACAATCCATGGGAATATTTAATTCAACATGTACAATTCTCTGTAAAAGTTTAAAATTATATTTGCAGAATGTCAAAAAAGATGGTATTCTTTCACATTCTCACACCTATAAAAAATAGCTTGTTGATTTTAAATCCACATAAGAATTTGAGTTTGAAGTAAAAGGATCTTTTTACTTCACCAAAAACATCAAGCAAAAGAGCTATTATAGATTAATGAGAAAACTTGTTTAGTCTCAAGAATTGTGTTAGTAGTGGATAATTTCTTGGCAATATCAAAGGTTAAAGTTTATCTCTCTGTTTACATGGTAAATATACATATAATGCTTCCTTAGTTCTTAATTAACCCTATGTAGTAGTAATACTTCAGTGATTTGGGTTTGAACCCTAAACAATAATATATATATAATAAATATAAGATATTTAAGATTCCTCAAGTATATATCGATAATGGTAAATGTAGAAATATCTCACTATATATATATATGAAAAGCTTATAAATCCTGTTTAACTCAACCAAAATTAATTCATCAACAGGAATGATATAATAGTTTTCATTATCACAATCACTCTCAGGTATTTTGTTTGCTTTAGATTTTTATTTTCAGAAATGCCAGGTGGCAAACCTTCTCAAAAAGTGAATGTTTACTTGGAATTATTTAAGATAATAACTGTCATCATTTACAAATTTTTACCGTGACCCTCCGACATCACTCAATGGTTTGTATGTTCTCTGAGCTGTGGCTATTTTTACCAACTAGAATATGTGTGTGTTAAGGTTATAACATTTTATCATATATAAAAAAAAATGAACAAATGGATTAATAAATAACAAAATAATAATTTATTAACACAACAAATATTATGTAAATTTCATGATAAATTTTCATCTTACTTACAATTATTAAAATGATTATAATAATAAAGAGTTCGCATATTTTATTCTCTCTCTGTCCAGTAATTTCAAAATTAATCATAGAATATTCATCTAACAAATTCAGATATTCATTTTCATCTTATTTAGCAACTTCATGTATAAATGTATATATTTCAACAAACAGTTAATCTATTTCAGCCCATACTTTTAATAACTCCACACATGTGTATATATGAAATGAAACACAACTCATTCTTTAAATTACTTTCAATTTAAATTTATAATCTTAATTCACAGATAAAATATAGAATATTCTTATACAATATAGAATTTATTTTAATCTTCATCAATTTAATATTTTACCATATCTTTAGCATCCTCCCTCCTAGGTTTTAGATGTGTTCTCTTCTTCACAATTACCTTAGACCTGTTTATATCCAAACATGAAATGTATCTTTCTCCTTTTTAAACCTTAGACTCATAGATTAGCTTCATATTAGTGTAGTACTTATCAAACACATGTAAATTTTTGGCAATTAATCTGCATAATCTGATCCTTTCATTTTCTGGTAGATTATACAAATTGGTATTAGAACTCCTCATAGGCTTTATTTATGGGACTGAACATTATGTTTAGGGTTTTCAACAGATGTGCTACTTGTTTTATGCCTAACCTCTCACATTAAAAGATTTTCTAATATAATAAAACATGTTTATAAGTTATATTTTTATATTGGACTATTTCCATCATCTAATATATGTATTGAATGTCTTTAGAAATTTAACTTTATTTAAATATTCCAAATACATTCAACTGTTAGTAATAGCACATCAAACAGGTTAGTGTATGCACAACATTTTGAGAGGTATTAGTCTTCCCTCTTCTTCAGGTGTTGCTGGCCTGACCAATGACAGTACTAGCATGGGATTTGAACTTGGGTCCTTAGATTCTTGACTTTTGAATTTTAAGGGTAATGCTCTAACCAACTGAGCAATCCTGCCAAAGACATTCAATACATATATTAGATGATGGAAATAGTCCAATATAAAAATACAACTAGAACACCATCATCACAAACCTTCAGGAAAACAATGTTTATAAGTTCTTTTATAAGCTTGTAATTCCATTTAGCAGCAAGGCAAATTATTGTATGCATGGGGCACTTCCTCTGCTTTACCATATATTTAGTGGTATAGAATTCCATTAATCCTCACTGGAATGAAGTTGAGTGATGATTACCTAATTGTTTTTTTCTGTCTCTCCATTATCTAATGCATATATCATAATGTAAATTATCTTCTTTGTTCTCTATGGTATCTTCCATAATAACAACTAATCTTAGACCCCAGAAAAAAATATTCTCTAGTATTCTTTATCAAAAGAAATAGCAGTTTGCTTTCTTTTGTTTACTTCTTTCCCACATTTCTTATTTTATTCATAATTAAAAAAATTGTTGTTAATTCATAATTCTTTTTCTTTTATTTGAAATCATAATACTCTTTTCTTTCAGAATTACTAAGATTTTATTTTCACAATGATTTATAAAATATCAAAATATTTTATTTATTAGCTGTGTATTTTCTTCATTTCTATTGTATATATATGTACATAAGTTCACACACACATGCGTTATTCTAGAAATTCTCTTAGTAGCATTTACTCTGCTTCTACTAGAGTTATATATCCTCTCCTTTTAACAAGAGACAATGATATAGGGGAACTTTCCATTTCTTATTTATATATTAAGAGTCTCTTAGTTTAATTTAAGTCCATTTCTTTTCGTAATATAACTCTAGATAAAATTTGAATATCAATGTCATTCTTGCTTTGTCACAAACTAGAAATATCTTCCTTTAATTATTGTTCATTTTCAAGTGTTTCTCTTGCTTTATTTCAAGCTGATGATTTCTGTTTTTAATTATTATCAAATTTAAATGTCATTCTTTCTTTTCAGCAAGCTGATGATTTCTCATTTTAATAATATAATATTTTTAAATGTCTCTCTTGCTTTCTTGCAAGCTGTATCTTAGTATTTTTAATGTTATTTTCTGTATTAGTCATTTTTTGGTTTTGACATATTTTTTACTTTTACAAAACTATTGTATAATTTCCATTGTTCATAATCATAAGTCTTTTCAAACAGATCCAGGATTGATAAAGAATGGGCCAGCCTTATTTATCTCCCTACAAATATTTACTTATTGGTGGAGATATCTCTGGGATAAATCTAAAAACTACAATATTTTTTTCATCCTAGATTAAATCTTTTACTCTCCTCTTAGCCTTCCTTCTATTTTTCTTTGGTGCCCATACTACAAAATTTGACTGTCATTAGTACTTCATTGGTTTAAACTCAAGCTATTTTTAGAGCATTTTACCCTTTTTGATCTTTTATTATTTATCCCTTTTTGTTTATAAGTTTAAAATGTGAAACAGTTTTATTTTTAACTTTATCCATATGTTCTTCCTTATCAATACTTAGGTAGCCAACATCATCTTTTTATTTAAAGATAAAAATCCCAAACAATTCCCTAAATAGTAAATTCTGGCAGTCATTTTGTGGATGTTTAGTTTCATTATTATCAAAATTATCTATATCATTTAGTGATAAGTTATGACATAAAACTTTTCCTAAATCCTGAATATTTATGAGTTTTTCTACTGGTAGCCTTGGATTTGAAGTATCTACATTCTCCTCATCTTCAGTTTCAATTTTTTCAGTCTCCTGGCTATATTTAAGACTGTTTCTTGCAATTGACCTTCATACTATGTAACGGATTCATGAACCATGTTTTGCACATGCAAATAAAAAATTCTCTCTATGGATTCCATCTTCTTCTGCACTTGTTTATTTATTTGCTTTTTTATCTTTTTCTTCATTGTGATTATATTATCTTGTACATCATGAAATTTTCCTTTCATTTCTTTATGTATTATTTATTCTTTCTTCAAAATTTTGTTTCATACCCTTAAATTCTGAATGCCTTCCTTCAATCTTCTTATCTCTACTATTCATTTTTTCTTCAAAATTTTGTTTCATATCCTTAAATTCTTCATGCATTTCTTGAAATTCTTTCATAAATGCCCACATCATTTCCATTGTGACTTTGGCTGATTTTTCTTCTTTCCGTGTTTGTATTATCACATTTTCTTCTTGAATTACCAACTCTGCCTTCATTGGTTGTACTTCTTTTAACTTTGATGAATCCATATTTATTTGTGCCTCAATATTTTTTTCTTTAACTGAGTTATCATGAGAATTTATATGTGCATACACAACTTTCTTTTATTTCTTTACTATATCATAAATTAATGGCACATCAGTCTCAATCCCAGTACACCATGTCTTCTAGCATAATTAATGCAATATGCTTTAATGTGTAAAGGCAAAATTACTAAATTCTAAATCTTAATATTGGCTAAGTACTTTCAGTGCCTGTTTACTCCATATCTAGCATAATGTTTTTTTTACCTCTGTCTTTATATTATCTTTATATTGCCTTCTATATTAACTTTCCATTTTAAAAAGCAAAACAAAACATTTTTTTTCTTTTTATTTATTTTATACACAGTCATATGCTAGTCTTTTTATAAGAAGGGGGATAATCAGGCTTTAAACACACTGATAATGCCAATTATGTAGTATGCATATAATGCTTCTTTAGTCCTTAATTAACCTTATATAGTGGTAATACTTCAGTGATTCATATTTAAACCCTAACCACCTCAAGCATGTATTGATAATGATAAAAGCTTATAAATCCCGTTTAACTCAACCAAAATTAATTCATCAACAGGAATAATGATGATGGTTTTTATTATCAAAATCACTCTCAGATATTTTGTTTGTTTTAGGTTTCTATTTGCAGAAATTCCAGATGCCAAACTTCTTCATAAAGAGAATGTTTATTTGGAATTAACCATCATCATTTACCATTTTTTTACAATGACCCCCAACACATCACTCAGTGGTTTGCATATTTTCAGAGCTGTGAAAATTTTTATTAAATAACATTTAATCATATATAAAACAAAATGAACAAATGGATAAATAAATAACAAAATAATTTATTAACACAACAAAGTGTAAGTAGATTGACTGCAGTTATATTATGTACATTTCAAGGTAAATTTCCAACTTACATACAATTATTAAGATGATTATAATAACAAAGAATTCATATATTTTATTCTCTCTCCATTCAGTAATTTCAAAATTAATCATAAAATACTCAATCAGTTTTTAACCAACAAATTCAGATTCTCATTTTCATCTTATTTAGCAACTTCATATATAAATATAAAATCATTAATATATATATTGTTTTTAACAAACATTTCATTTATTTCAGTTCTTTTAACAACTCCACACACATGTATACATATATGAAGTGAAATACAACTCATCTTTTAAATTATCTTCCATTTAAATTTATAATCATAATACACATAAAATATGGAATATTCTTATACAATATTGAATTTATTTTAATTTTCATAAATTTAATAACTTGACATATCTTTAGCACCCCCACCTTCTTGGTTTCAGATGTGATCTCTTCTCCTTAATTAGGTTGGTCCTGTTTATATCAAGACATGAAATGTATTTTTCCCTTTTGAAATATTAGACCCATAGATTAGCTTCATATTAGTGTAGTGTGTATCAAATAGGCATAAATTTTCAGTAATTTAGCTTCATAGTCTGGCCCTTTTCTTTTCTGACCTTACATAAGTTGGTTATAGAACTTCTCATAGGCTTCATTTACAGGGCTGGGTAGTATGGAGTTTTCAAGGATTGTGCTACTTGTTTTTCGCCTAGCCTTTCAAGTTAAAAGATTTCCTAATATAATAAAACATTTTTATAGGTTCTCTTATAAGCTTGTAATCCCAATTAACAGCAAGGCAAATTCTTCAATGCAAAGCCACTTCCTTTGTTTTACTGGATATTTTGGGGTATAGAATTGTGTTAATCCTCACTGGTATGAAGCTGACTGTTAACTACCTAACTATTTTTTTTCTCTCTCTCCATTATCTAACACACATACCATAATGTAAATTACCTTCTTTGTGCTTTATGGCATCTACTATAATAATGATAAATCTCAAACCCCAGAGAAAAATATTCTCTAGTGTTCTTTACCAAAAGAAAGAAATAGCGTTTTGTTTTCTTTTATTTGCACATTACAAAAAGAAATTTCTTTCCTAACATTTTTTATTTTAATCATAATAAAAAAATTGTTGTTAATCCATATTTTTTATATATATATTTAAAATCACCATACTCTTTTCTATCGAAATCACTAAGATTTGATTTTCATAACAATTAGGAATATGTTAATCTAAAAATAACATTTTATTTATTGACTGTGTATTTTCTTCATCTATGTGTGCACAAGTGTACACATACATATTATTCTTGACATTTTTTTGTAGAATTTACACTGCCACTACTAGGGTTATAATGTATATTACAGTTTTGAAAAAGACTGTCAAACAATCAAAACTGAACTATTTTTGGAAGTGTGGAATAATAAATATTTTACATTATATAAAGTATCTAGAAGAATGAATTGTTATTGTTTAAACCAATAAACTATCATATGACATGTGATTTCAACTTTAGCTGCATACTCTTTTTTTCATCACCTCTATGCCACCTAATGTAAGCTTTAGTAACTAACAGATGCCAGATGATATAATGCTTAATAAATTCTTATCCAGTGTTGTTCTATCCAATATCATCTTACTAGATTTTATCTTATGGCTTCTTACTGATGAAAGCCATAAGCTGACAATTAGCTGGGGATATTGGATAGAACAGCACTGGTTAGAGATTTATTAAACATTACCATTTGACATTTATTATTTGCTAAAGTTTACATTAGATTGCACAGAGATGATGAAAGAAAAAAATGATATTGTTTATAAAAGTTTTAATGTCTGAATGACTGGTGCAGTTATCTAAATATGACTTTAAAGTGATGTTCTCTATTGTTGTCAGATGATTAGTAACTTTAAGGTGATAACTTCAAAATAGGTAGTTTTTTACAATGGAATCATAAAACCCAAAGAATTAATGTAAACTTCAGGCTGGTTATCATTTTTTAAAACAATTTAAGGTTATTTAATTGACATAAATTTTACTGCTGATCACTGAATGTTCTGTCACGTATTTTTTTTTTTTTTTTCTGATGAAAAAGTTGTGCAAAACATTTTTTCACCAGTCTTTTCTAAGTTAATTACATTTTCTTGATAATATATTATAGAATTTTAGGGATAGTTTTCACACAAAGATAAGTGACTGTGAGCTTATTTATAAAGATCTTTTTATCCTGGATTGCAAGAGAATTCTACAAAACCATCAGATGAATTATGAAATAAATGTATTTTGAGTATTGCATCTGGTGTTATTTGGACTTACATTCAATTTTTAGAGTATTATAACTTGATATTAATGTTTTTCTATTTTATGTTAAATAAGAAACATCTTTCATAAAAGTGAAAAAAGTAATGTTTTTTAATTATTTTATAGGCAGAGGTTTATTGTTTAGATCTTTTATCACTGTCAATTTTTTTGATAGTTATTATATATATATATATATATATATGCCTAATCATTCTTCTAAAGGTTTGTGAAGATGGTATTTTATATGTGATAATATGTTGAAGTATTTCCATTATCTAGCATTAATTGCTGAATGTCTAAAAAATTTTAAACTTTATTTAAACTTTTCCAAATACAAACAACTGTTAATAATATCACACAAAGACAGCCGAGTTTTCTAGATTACATGCCATTTGGAGTGGTATTATTCTTCACACCTCTTCAGGTATTGCTGGTCTGAGCAGTGACAATCTAACATAGGAGCTGAATTTACACTTTTAGATTCTTGAATCTTGAATTTTAAGGCAATGCTGAAATGAACTGAGCTATTCCGTCAAAGGCAACATTTAATAGTAATTTCGTATATCTAAGATTCCTCTACTTCTTTTAATACTCTTTCTAAGAGCAAGATTAATTAAAGGCTTTCAGACATTATGTATTTCCAAAACCATATCACACTTTAAGGAATTCTAACATCTACAAAGCCTAAACTTGAATTTCTGAAAAACAAAATCTGCATTTATGAGAAACCATGTGAATGTTGAAAGAAGTATATTAGTGAGACCAGTTTCTCTGTTAAAAAGTGATTGCAAAAATGCAAATTAATGATTAGAAAAGAAAAAAGCAGATATGTCTACAGTAGCAGACAATGTGTATTAATGAATGTATGTTTGATTGGGAAAATACAAAAGTATTCTATAGAGTGGAAAAGATGCAAAGAAGAAAATTCAAAGAAGCTGCTCATATTACAATGGAAAATAATCCTACAAGTCAACTCACTGTGTCAATACATAATGTCTGGAAGCCTTTTATTAATCTTGCTCTTAGGAAAAAGTATTAAAAGGAAAAGTGGAGGAATAGGAGGATTTGAACAGACCCTCATAGATAAGTATATGAAATTTGCCTTTGATAGAATAGCTCATTTGGCTAGAGCATCACCTTACAATTCAATATTCAAAAACCTAAAAGTGTAAATTTAACACCTATGTTAGAAGTGTCACTGGTCAGACCAGCAACATCTGAAGAAGTGAGGAGAATAATACTATTCAAAACATTGTATAATCTATTAACCCACACATTACCACATATTCACTCTTACTTGATTAGACTTTTATATGAATGAAGTGTTATTATATATTTTAGTGATTTACTTATAAAATTGATAGATTAAAATTAAGGCAGTCAGTATATTTCAGTATGAAGAAATCAGTTCTCCAGACAATGGAGTTGTGTGGATTTTTCTTAGATAAAGTCACATAAGTTTTGATCATATATGGTTATATGCTCCTAAACCACTTCAGCTGTTTGTTCAATATTTTTTCCATCAAAAATCTCTTTAATGAAAAACCATCTTTTGATGTAACTCTATATTTCAGTGTATTATCTTTTTTCAATTTGCTATTACGAAATCATTTTGTCAGCATTGGCACTTTTTTTTTTCCTATCTCATTTAGTTCCAATATTTTTTTTTAGCATAGGCTTTTAAAAAAAAAAACTCTTCCTATTTTGCATCTCTCGTCTTTTGTTTTTTACATTTTTTATATAACATATTCTTTTATCTTTTACTTTCTATATATAAAAATAATTAT
Organism: Epiperipatus broadwayi; assembly: GCA_028023455.1. Lineage (NCBI taxonomy): Eukaryota > Metazoa > Onychophora > Udeonychophora > Euonychophora > Peripatidae > Epiperipatus > Epiperipatus broadwayi. The sequence goes on from JAQFVV010000003.1 coordinate 9,422,760, forward strand.
TTTTTTCTTCTTTTCACATAAATCTCAACTACAAATTTGAATTTTTAACCTTATCCCCTTTCCTTGTGATCCAAAGCTCCTGTCATTGTTCCAAATAATAATAATTGTTTTCTAAGGTTATCATTTGTTCATTATTATATATATATTTAAATTTATATAATTATTTTTATTTCCTGCCACTCTGTTTTGAATTGTTTATACTGCCATCTATTGGTTTATTCAGTTACTCTATAGTTAACTAGAATGGTGTAGAGGTCAATCAACACTTTGCAAATTTAATTAAGCTTTAGAATTATGCTGAGGTACTTTAAAATACCAGTAGTATGACCCAGTAGAAAGTCTATTTTTGTATTCCCTTAAAATCATACTGCATTTCAAGTGTTTTTAGAGTCACAAATGACACTATGTAAGTGAGAAATTTTTAATTATAAAAATTAAATGATACTTAAACTACTAATATATAATTCAATAATCTAATTACTTCCATAAAAATAACTATATATTTAATTTTTTGTTTCTAATTTTGTTCTCATTTCTAAAATCATTAATTAATACATTAAAGGAAAGTTTCATTGATAATGACCATATTATGTAAAGCATACTAAGTTTGATCATAAATTTCCTCTTTATCAATACTGAAAATGAACTCACACAACATATTATATATAATTTTTCTGGAAATCAAATAGTATTCAAACACCAAAATTGTAGGCTAAGTGCATCAAAATAATTATTAATTGATTACATTGAGATTTCCCCCCTCCCCCTTACCTTGGAAATTGATTCATGGGCTTTCTGTTTCAAATCCTTAATTTTCATCACTTTGCAGCATAGCACAATGATAGAATAACATACTCAAGATTAAAAGTTTTTATATCAATTCTCTGTAAAGTAAAAAATCAAATGGGTTAAGAAATCAATTATATGTAAGAAACTTATTTGACTAAAAATGTTTTAGCACTCATTAGTACCAAGAGTATTCAGAAATACATCTTGCTTTTGCAAGATAGATTTAAAAAAAAAAAAATTTAGAAGTTAATGAAAAATTTTCATTGCACAGTATTGGTTCATTTTAGGAGACTTAATTGTTAATAAACAAGAAAGAGAAATGGTTGTGCTCAATCTGCCTCTTGGGTGCTGAATAATATTTGAGCTAAGTAACTAACCACCACCACCACATGTCTAAACATTGACAAGTTAAAATTGCAGCACTCTAAGCAATGTCTTACTTGGCCCAAAACATTCTGGATTCTTTATTTTATTATTATATTGTCTTTTTGCCATAAACATCAAAATATCTGTAGAATAAAGAGGTGTTAAATGTATCTGTTTTAGAATTTTTTAATAATACATGTTTTTGTTGTTTTTTTTTTTTCAAAAAAATAAAAAAGAAACTGTATGGTTGTGATTTTTCATCCTTATATAAAAACTGCACAATCATAATTTTTTTAGTCTGTCATTATTTAACATTTCTTCATTCGCACACATATTTATTTTTTTCATTTCCAGTATAATTTTATATACTATGATTTTTTTAAAATAGGACATATATTTTTATATATATATACCTGTATATAAAGATCTAAGCTCAAAATTGAATAAATATAATTGGTCATCATAGATTTATTACTATTCTTGCTGATCACCAATACCATTAAGATCCTATTTTACTAGTTTTCTCAATTTGAGCTTGAATCATATTATAGGTTCATAAATCTCATTTCCTATTGGCCCTCATTCCCTGAGTCATGAAATCAATATAAAAATACTCTAGTAACTGAGAATCTTTTACAAGCATTTTGGAGTATTATGATTTAGAGCATGAGGGGTTTAAGGATGTTGTGAGATAATTGTTGGCTTATTTTGTCCTTCTTTTATTCCTCTTTCCCTAATCCAGCCGGATAATGAAACCTGGCTAGTAAGTCTACACACCCATTTGTTCTTCCTAGCATGAATTTGCATGTTGCACTTATTATATAGCACAAGATATCTACACTCCTGGCATTTAATCATTTTCACTGCCAGTTAATATAATTACACATCTTTTGCTTCTTTAATACAGCTTTCTTGCTTTTTTTGGACAGTTTTCTTCTTCTTACACATATTTTACTTTATGCAACATATTTTACATCTTTTTTTCAGACATAGTATGTAATATATCATTAAAAACAAAATAATACATCAACACAGTATATGGTAGTTAATATTATATGCATTTGAATTGTAATATTATTATGACTTAAAATATTTATGTACATTCTGTTGGCTCATTGTAAAAATAAGTTACATTATATATTATATATGATTTTAATTTTAAATAAATACATGTAAATTTTTACTGCTTTTTATTAATGCAATATTCATGTTTCAATCACACTTGCTTTCAGGGTATTATTATTTTGGATTTTTAACTGAAAATTATTTTGATATTATTGTATATAAAGTATGGGTTCTTTGCAGAAACAAATTACACATATTTTTTTTTTGTAAGAATGGCTGTATTTGTCTTCACAATAAATAAAAAACATTTCTGTTAAATGTAGATGAATTACTATTTCAATTTAAAATATATGATAAATTCTTTAGCTGAAGGCATATGTAGGCAATTAAGTAATATATTACTATGGTTGCATAATACTTAATCACTAGCATTGATAATTTGTCATTGCTTGTTACACCACAATCTTATCATAAGTTATTCTAGCATTCCTCTATTAAGATTAATATCATAAACATTAACAAATCTTTTAAGAATGAATGCAGTTCAAGCTGATAGATAATGAAATGATCTTCAGTATGAAAATTAACTCTGAATACCCAACAAATAATGCCTGACCAAGAGTGTTTTCTGCTGCCTTGTAAAATGTTGGATGGAAACTGCATTTAATACAAACACATTTTATATCTTCTCTATGTATCATTTTATGTTAGTGTCTTTAATAAATCAAGTTAATAAAGCTTCTAATTGTAATTAGCCTCTCACACAATTGGTTCACAACTGTGATAGGATTGTGCATGGCAATTACATTTTCATCCTCTAACTAACCTTATTATAAAACTTTAATAATTTCTTTATTATGTTAAATTCTGGGAGGGGGAGATAAGAAAAATGAATTAATAATATTGCAATAAATTGACTGACTTAATACACAGTAATTGAATAACAATTTCAATTTTTTTCACAATTTTAATAAGAGATGTTCGTTGCATTTATTTGAGATTGTGAGGAATATCTCTAATAATCAAAAATGAAGATAGGTTCATAAAGTTATTTATTATAGTTAAAGAATTAACCAGATAATCATTTCTGGCCAGTTTTAAGTTACTGTGCCAAAGTCTTTGAAGGATTGTTAGTATTTGATAACAACTAATCAGATTGAATGCTAAACTTAATATGTGCCACTATATAGCTTTTTCAAAATAATCATGGAAAAAATCTTGTCCAGTTTCTCTAGATAATCTGATGTAATGGCATTAACTTTTGGATTTAAATATAATTGCTTGTAGTGATTTTGTAATAGTAATGTATAAATGCGTATTAATAATAAAACATCACAACTTTCTCTGCTTACATTTTATAAGGTAGTGCCAATTAAGTTCTCTTTATAATTTTTAACCAATGAGAATTGAGTTTAAATATTGTCTAGTGCTTTTGATTATTCATGCTTGTGATAGAAAGCTGTAGAATAGAATGGGCTCATTCAATGTAATCTGGAGAGTCATATGACAGTCTGTTTCAAAAGAAGAAAGGATTTGATTCAAATAATTGATAAAAATGTAATTATGAATTTACTTTTAATTGTAGTTTGAAATCAATCTTGTTTACTATTCTAATTTGATGGTACTTATAAATTATATTTAATGTTTTTTTATTAGTTATTTATTATAATAATTTAAATCATAAAAAATATTATATGGGTTAATTTGCTAGGAGTCTTGTGGTTCAGGAAAATTATATCGACCTGCCTTGTCTAAATACAGATCAAATATAATTCTTTTTAAGATACTTAGAATTTTTCTTTCAGGTGTCTGATCAATAGCCAACACAGTTAACCACTGAATATTGGTCAGTAAATGGATATTTTATCATTAGTTAGAAATAAAACAAGGATCGAAAATTGTTCATAGCTTCATCACGTGACAATTGGAAATCTTTTCGCAATTCCTCTGTGAGAGAAAAAGGCTTTACTCTTCTGGGCTATTTATTAAACTCAATCTCCTAAATAAAATACACTATTAATTGATTTTTGCACAGAAAAAAAAAATAAAACAGTATTATGAAAATGCTATAATTTCATTGAAATTATAGATTGTTTTTGAATAAATGCACATTATTGCTTTCAGAACATGATTTTTTTTTTGATTGTCAAAATTATAATAAAAATTTAATCTAATAACTTTTTAGCCCCAATATTTAGGTTTTGTCTATTTACTATTTTAAAATGTTAATTTTTCTCATGAACCAATAACGAATGAATTTAGATTAATCTTTTTTATTTAGTAGATTATATTTATCATCTTATATTGAATTCGGAGCTACAGAAAAGAATTTGATATTAGCTGAAAGAAATACCTTTGATTTCTCTTTGACACTTAAAGAAACCTGGCAGGACAAAATTCTAATGTGTACTTCTTAAAGTCTTCTCATTATAGCTGTTATTACTATGTGGTTATTAGTAGTATGGTAAACAAGCTTGAATGGACTTCTCATCTATATCCACCATTCACTGTAGTGAGCTTAATGGTATTATACCTCTGAGTTTAACTAGTTAAACTGACCTGAGACACAATTTTCACAATAACGTCAGTTTTAATAATGTTAGAGCAAAAAAATTTACATTGATAGAAACTAGAAAAACTAAAGAAAACAATATGGTTAAGACACATAGTGATTATCATTAAAAGAATAATCTAACAAAGAAATTTCCACATCTAAAATAATTATTACTTTATTGTTTGTTCATAATTTCTACTTTATTATTAACTAAGATTAAATTACATCTTCAGTGGTAATTTCTTTGTATTCCTCACAAAATTTCTTTTGAAATGATATATAAAACATCTTACCTGAGATAATCCATAACTTCAGAACTTACAGTAATAGGAAGATAAGAATTCTTCATTTTTTTCTTGCATCCCAAAGTTGAAAAAGTTCAAGGCTCTGGAAAAAAAAAAGTTCTTCCTAATAAAAGATAAAAAAAAAAAAATTAGAATTCTATCAGAATGTAAAAATAATGAAACAAGTGTAGATATTATTACTTACCTCTATAAATTATTTTGATTTTAGACTTTGGATAAACCAACCTTGTTCATAACATCATCATACTGAATAATCATTGCCAATACAGAAAACAATTTACAAATTTAGAATATGAGAAGTCAAAGATTACTAAAAAGGTTCTAAAGGCACATATTTATATATAAAAAAATGTGTATATTCTATCTCTTTCAGGATATGTCTTCCAGAGAAGCATACTTGTTCATATTATCTAATACAAATTTGCAAAATATTAAATATTTCATATTATTCAATATTATTAGTAATAAAAGATAAATCATTCCAGATCTTGTTTATCAATTGGCCAAAGTAATCAGTAAAACAAAAACAATAAAAACTAAGTTAGTAAACCAAAAACAATAAAAACTGCAATCTCTCTGTGCATCTGGTATGCAGCTTGAAAATTAACATTGCATTTTTTGTAATAGATCGAATTTTATAAATATGGTCAAATTTTGCACTTTTTTTGTTCAGCATTTTTTTATTATATTGGCAAAATATGGAATTCTAATAGTAGTATCATTACTCCAAATGTCCTTCAATGGAATACAGGGACCTTACAAGAAATTTCCAATGTCATCCCAAAAAAGGCAGACAATTCCCATTCTGACACATTTTTCCCATCACGCATACATTTCTTCTTAGGGACATATTTATTTGTTTCTTACAGCTTTTTATCAAATAACATATAAAAGAAATCTAAGATAGAATACTCACCCACAGTCAAAAACTTCAAACCTGGAGTCTTTGTGAAATTCTCTACATTGACTAGTCCTGTAGTAATGTTCAAAGGCCTATTAGAAGCACTAGTTGACAGGCCTGCTCTACTGCTATCATCCAGAACAACATTTGTATTTTTTCTTAGCTTTTTCACTGGTAAAGTGGTTGCTTCTTTTTCTTTGGATGATGTTATGAAGTATTCCTGTAGATTGCTGTAATTAATACTGTCACCGGAATCAAATGGTTTAGGAATTTCAAATTCATCGAGGCTGGAAGAATCCATTTCTGAATCCATATCTGCCATTTAATTTCTTTGCGTCATTTTGTCTCCATGTAATCTAAAAAAACAGAGAAAAAAATAATAAAACTAAGTAACCTTCCTTGGGAAAAAATTAATAAAAACTTTATTTTTTGTCATAAAAAAAATGGTGATTACTTACAGAAGTAAAATGAAACGTTGGACTTTATGAAATTAGAAAGTGAAGATACAATTAACTTAAGAAGTGGGCATGTGTTTTATTATAAAAGGACAAATGTTGGAAGCACAAATGAAATGGTGATTGATTATAAATAAAAACTGGAGTGACAACCTTGTGAAAATTGATGTTATATCAGACAGAATTCCAAGATTAATTATTTTAATTAATGGAAGATGACAAATATAGACAATTCTAGTTTATGTCCCAAGTTTTTACTGTGATGAAGAAGCAGAGGATTTTTATATGAATATACAAAATACAATCACACTAAACAATATTTTAAAATTGTCATGGGATACTTTAATGATAGAACTGGTAAAATGATATGGGTAAATTTGTATTATGATGTTAGAAATCAGAAAGGACACAGACTTGTGGAATTTGCAGAAAAAGAAAAACTGTATATTATGAATTTGTTTGTTTTTGTTTTTTTTTTTGAAAAAAATGCTAAATGGAAATAGACATGAAAGCATTCAAATAAAAATTTAGCAAAATTAAACTGTATTGTGCCTAACAAGTACAAGATTATAATACTCTTAATGTATTCGATATAGGAAGTGATTATTGATTAGTGAGATATCATATACATGTTGATACAAAACAAGAGAGATGAAAAATATAAAGATAATATTAGTGAGTAGTAATATACATGCTCATACTAAATGAGAAAGATGAAAAATATTGAGGAATATAGTATTAACAGTTGATAATCTTAATCTTTTGAAATGCTCCAATAAATTTAAATTAGAACTTGCAAATTATTTTAATAGATAGTTCAGATTTGACTGAAGTCAATAAGAAGATAACTAATATTCTACTAAGAACTACAAAAATATAGCTGTTACATAAAAGCAGCAATTTGCCAGTAAATTTTCTACTAGATCAAGATAATATTTGAAGACTTTAAAAAAAGGAATATGTACAGTTTTAAAAATGGTCCATTGAGACAAATTGAATTTTTAGAGTTTTGCAACATAGTCCAAAATAAAAAAGATAATAATGAAAAAATATAATTGTTAATTGGCAAGAAAAAATATAGAGAAGAATACAAGCCTCAAAAGTGTAAAACAACATTTTGATATTGGAAAAAAAAGTTATTCCAGTAACAAGAATTAAAAGATGGAACTATTAGTAAAAAAATAAGGATAAAATATATGGAAGAGTTTTAGAAAGAATTATATACTACACCATCTGAATTGCCAAGTATTTTTAATGAAAACTTGAAATATGTAATCAAATATATAAAGAAGGGAAAAGTTCCTGGAAATAATGAAATTATTATCTTGAAGAAAAAAAAGAAGATAAAAATGATAAAAATTTGCTATATGATTGGAAGAATGCAGTAATATATAGATATTTAATAAACATAATAAAGAAGATATTATAAATTACAAATCTATCACTTTTCTATCAATTCCATACAAAATCTTTATCAAGATAATTACAATTCATCTACAACTAACTTTGGATTCTAACCAATTAAAAAAGTAACCTGGATATAAAAATGAGTTTAGCAGAATATATTGCATCCAAATATTGAGAGAAGTTATAGAAATGTCCAATGGATGTAAATTGTCTTTATGCTTGGATGTTTAAATTATGAAAAGGCATTTGATTCTGTAAGAATTTCCATAATGATCAATGTTTTGAATCATCAAGATATAGATCTAGGATATTGAAATATTCTGAATTATATCATTGATTATGTTATATTATGATGCTAAGAAGATTAACTTTGAGAAGGATATATAGCAGGATAATTTCATATCTTCAAAAGTTTTTACAGCAGTTTTATGAAAAGTATTTTGTAGATTAAAATGGGAAGCTAATAGAGTAAAAATAATTTTAAGTCATCTAGAGTTTTCCAAATGACATTTGTTTTTGAAAATAATGCTTCAGAGCTTCAGGAAATGTTGCAGATGAAAGTAAAAATAACAGGGCTATAGATAAATGCTGAGAAGTCTAAAATAATATCTAATGGATTTTCTCAAAAGAAAAATTGATAATCATGAATTAAAAGATGTTAACAACTATAAATATCTTGGTCATATTATTAATAGAGTGAGAAAAATAGTGAAGTAAATTAATCATAGAATTAAACTTTGATGGAGTGCTTTTGATAGAAATAATTTACTAATAAAAGGAAATATATCTATGTGTTTGAAAAGAAAAGTTTTTAACAGAAGTGCTTTATGAATACAATTTATCCAAACCACTTATAACACTTTTTAGCAAAAGCATTTTATTGTACATATATAAATACACCTTACATTTATTTTATTCATTATATCATAACCCTGAAGAAGACTGCAGAACAGTTGAAACATAAGGTCTGCATATATATGTACAATTAAAGCCTTTTGCTAAAAAATGTTAAAGTGGTTTGGATAAATTGTATTTATATAAGATATTACTGCAAAATAAAGAAAAGGGTGATTTTGGTAAAATTTCTGAAGAAGTGATTTACTAGTTTTTACTTATGGACATTTAACAGAAGAACAGTACACTAACTTCAGATCACTTAATGAAGTATGGAAAAATGTATAATAAGAGTAATAAAAAGAAAGTAAAAACAAAATACATGTTTGACAGAACAATCGGGTATCACTGACATCATTGAAAAATTAAAAGATTGAAATGGAATTGAACTGGGAATATGGCCAAAAGAAATGATAGATGGATAGTTGAAGTTTTAAATTGGATCTCAAGAAATTGTAAAATACATAGAAAGAGACCACATGTGAGAGCATGGATGAAAAAATGAAGTTTGCTGATGTGACATGGAGAAGAGAGACTATGAATTGTAACATCTGGATTGAATTTGTCAGGTCTTCATCCTATAGTGGATTAGTAATAGATGAAAATTATTATTATAATAATGACTGACTGAACTTTATGTAGTTCTCTCTAATAATTCTTTAATAGATGAGCTATGTCTTTTTTTTCGGATTTATTTACTTTGTTTTGCTTTCTTTTTTTGTGTTGTTTATGTTTTTATTAGTGTTTATCATTTAAAGATGCACAGAAGGAAGCAATGATTAACCAATTTCATATATGAATGATAGAATTTCATTTATTTCACAGTCGAAAGTTGATGTTAATCTGACTAGACACAAAATAATAATAATGGATTGTCTTTATTTTTTCACAGCCATTCTACTTTAAAATGCTGGTTGTCGCCAAGATATTTATTTTAAAAAATTTCTGTACAATATTTATGTATGATATTTATATATAAAACTCAATATGTATATATAGTATTTATCTAAAAATCAGTAGCATATAATTTTTAATATGATATACATTTCGCTTAAATAATATTTTTTTAATACAAATATAATAATTAAAGCTGCTTTTTCAGCTTCTTTATTTAAAAATATTGGCAATTTTATCTTATTTTTAAGTTTTCTGTGATTCAAACTAACAACTGAGTTTTTTTTATTTTTGATTTCTTATTATGTTTATATATATAGAATCTAAATACAAATTCATTAAAAATCTGTTTTCTCTTTAGTCATTGGATTAATAAAAATTTTAACAATATCACTATTTTTTTGCTTATTTGTAATTTAATCACTCTCTTTTTTACAATTAGTTTAATGGTAATTTTATTTGTTAAAGATTACATTTTATAACAACAATATATTTATATATACAGTACTTGCAAGGTATATAAATTGTTTTTAGTAAATTTTCCAAAAACAATAGGTTTCACCTTGATAATAACATGAAATTAATAATTTTTAACAATAGTTACATTTTAAAATTATGGAAAGTGTTTAAGTTATTTGATTATAAAAATAGGTCCAGAAATGAAATAAAATTTAATAACTTAAAATTACAAAGATGTGATGTAAAATAGTTTTTTCTTAAACAAAGTCAAACCTTTCTATGTATTGGCTATGCACTCAAAAACCATTTACTAAGTTAAAAATTAACTTCCTCAAAAAGCCCTTACATATCATAATAAACTCATCTACTTCTTACTCATTTTTAACTAATTATTTTTGCAGTTTAATTCATTTCTTTTTTCCATTTATCCCATTTAAATAAATGCTTTTTTATTAGTTTCACTAATCTATCCTCATATTACCCAATTTGGTTATGAAGATGTAAACAAAAAGTCATAAAATCTCTACCATATTTATACTCTTTACCTTTAAATTTCTTCCACTTCCAAAGATAAATACTCAATATGGTCTCTACTATTTCCACATAAATATTATATACAATCCAAATTCTTATTTCATTTTTGCCTTCTCTTGGTATCTGAAATTCCCACTCTTGTACTAAGTAACAATAAACTTTTTTGTTATCATTCATCCTTTCATATTTTATAATTTTTATTCTTATATAATACCAAACTAGTTTTTATTCATATTTATATCATTTCATATACAAATACATGGACACAAACTTTCTGTTTATTATCTTCGCATGTTGTAAAACTTTCTTGTCCGGCATGTTGTTGTATTCTTCACAAAATCCAGTAAAACACTATTTTTACCAATCTATTTGCATTTATATCTTTTAATCTTTCAAATATTTTAAATTTATTTTTGATTTCCCTCATTAAAAGAAAATGTCTCCCTATTTCATTTTAAATATTACTATTTGTTTTCACAATTCATTATCCAATGCATATTTAGCAACTTTTTTTTGTATTCTATCTAAAAAATGTGCCTTGGCCAATACAAAATACATTATTTGCAAATGTTAAAAGTAACCACCATCATTCTTTTCCAAATAATTCTACACATGTCATATTCATCATAGTTGAAACATATCAAATTTTTAATCATTCCCATCATTATTTATTGCATTTTCTGAAATCTAATTCTCAATTATCTGTAAAAATTTTATTTAAGAAATTATATAAATACCTATACTCCCACTTCTTCTTAGTTTCCATCTTCAAGTTTTAAACATTCTCATTAAATATTTAAGATTTTAAATTTTTCTACACTGAATTTAATTTTTCACAGTTTTTTGCCTCTCCAACATCATATTTTCTATATTGTTTGAAAAAAATTTGATATCATCTACAAAAAAATAATTATTACATCATGTATTTTCTCATGCCAATTATAGAAATTTCTTTTTCTATTTCATTTCTCTTAGATCAAAATAAATAGTAATGATAATGATGGGCATTTTTTATATTGATTCTATATCACCCAATTGCTACTTACAAAAATTATTCTTACAAAGATTTTAATAATTCTAAATTTATTCATATATATTTAAGGCTTCTCTGCAGTCTTTTCTCTCTACTTACCATAAATCTTTTTTATATCAAAAAATTCTATAAACAATGGTTTATTTTTTTTATAAGACCTTTTCCCCATTCAAAATTAATAAAGATCCAATATTCTTCATTTATTCTTAATACCACCCAAAATTTCACTCTCTTCCATCCAAGTTCTAAGCATATCTTTTAAGATATGTATAAATAATTTATAAACTATAGAAATTAGTACTAGTGACTCATAACTAGTTAACAACATAAAATATTTTCTTTTTATATACTTTTTTATTATTTCTGGAATTTTATTATCAATTATAATTTTAATAAAACTTCCATTTTCATATTTCCCCACATTTACTATCATTCTATCTGCCATACTACTCCTGGTTTTTTAAAAAAATATCTTCTTCACACAAAGTTCTTATTACAAATTCATTATTTTTTTAAGTTCCACTTTAGTCTATCTACACTTTTCTCTGCATTTAATAATATAACATTTTTCTTCTTATTTCTATTCGTTGTATATCTCCCAAATTTTTCTTAATCTTCTGCTTCTACACTGATATTTTTTTCCACAAGTTTTTTGTTAAGTTCATCTCATTTATAACTTTATTCTATACAATTATTATTATTTTTTAATTAACTGTCCCAACTAAACTTCACTTTCATTTTCTTTTTAATAAATCCTATATGCCTTTCTTTTTGTTTTACTTTTTCTAAAAAAAATGCCTGCATTTTTCCTTATTAATTCTGCTAGTTTTTTTATAAACACTCATTTAATATTTTTCACTATATCCATCCACTCTTCATAAATTTTAAAATCACTATCAGAATTGTTATACTGTTAACCTTACTTTAACTTCATTGCTTATTTTCCACCAGCACTGTCAGTCATTCTATAAATTTTATTAGTTAGCTTTTTAGTAATCTCTCATTCTTCCAATATTAAATTATGATTGTCACTATATCCTTTTCTTTTTTATTTTTTTAAATCTTTTTTAATTCCTTTTTACCCATCAAGACATAATCAACAGTATATTCCCATAATATTTTTTGTTCAAATTCCACAATCCATCTTTTTTATTTATCCTTTTTAATAATTCTTGATTTTTCCGTAATCCATCAATTTTTATGACTGTTCATGTCTCTAACAAATAATATTTTACAATTATTCTTTCTAAATTCGTTTTTTAAAAATAATAGAATAATTTGAAGTGGGATAATTAGGTGACAAGCAATAAACCTTAAGCTACATAATCTTTCATATATTTTTATGTAATTTTTTTTAAATATTTTCATTTCATTCTTTCACATCTCTCATTTCTGTTAACTAAACATACTATGTCACATATCCATTTTTATTTACCCAATTTCATTCTAATCCTCATCTATTCTTTACAATTTTTTTTTTAAAATGTCATTTTTAACAATAATTCTTATATTCCATTTTTTTTTATCCTCATTATATCTATTCAGTTTTTTCCATTTCCATTTCTGAAGATATGGTGCATATATCATTCCTTAAAAGTATTTTTGTCACTGTTAACACTTCTATTATTTCTCCTATAAAAACCTTCAATTCTCTGTATTTATATCTCTATATACCTGTATATTTATAAAAAATATATATATTAATATCCTAGGTCCTTTTAAATATATATACATATTAACAATTTCCAGATATTCTCCATAATAAGTCTATTCTTTCATACTTCATCATTGTTACACTCCTAATTGTGAACATTTCCCCCTTTTTACATCTATCTCCCACCTTGCATTTGGATTAAAAAATAATTGAATGGTTTTCTCAGGAGTTTTTTAGAAGTTTGAATATCAGAATGGCAGAATTGGACCAAAATACATAGACTTTGATCCAGAGTTCATCATTATATCACTGCACCAAATCATGTTGGGCTTCTTTATTCATTTTTAGGTATATATACCATTTCATTTTTTAATTAAATGGATAATAAAATTTATTGTAAATTTAAATCAATATTTTATCCCTCCCCCACTTTTTCAATTAAACATAATCTATTCTTTGCAAATGCATCTGTATTTTTAATGAACACCTACCACATATTCTTTTTTAAAAAAGGCACTGTTGTTCCCTCACAAACACATTAACTTCAAGTTAACTCTATAAATTTATTTAAAGTTACCTTGCTACTCTTACCTGTGTGCTTTTTTCTTTCAATTTCATAACCATATCCTCAAAATGCCTCATTATTTCTTCAATATTCCTTATTTATATTATTTATTTCTCAACAAATATTAAATTGAAAATTAGAACTTTAAGCATCATTTATCAAAATAATGTGAAAATAAAATATCAGATGTTATATGTAATGGCCAGATTCTGAATTGTAAACTTTGGTAATGCAAGACTTGTGTGAATGCTTTTATTCATAGTAATTTAATAACTCTCTATAGACTGTTCAAACTGCAGTTTTAAATTTTAATCGCTTTAGAATTATAAAAAGCAATATTTGAAATTACTTAAAATTTTAAACTATTGAAATATTTGTTATTAATGTAATAACATAATCATGTCCTGAGATTCAAACTCATATCAAATGAACTTAAGATATTTTTTCATAAGATTTTTTATTTCAGGTGCTTGATTCATAGTCAATTTAATTAACTAATTGTTATAAATTGATACTTTAATATCTAGATATTATTAGTATAAGACAGATTAATCTGGATTGGTCTTCTGGTGTTGATGTTCTGAATGTAAAAAGATGTTATGGTGGTAAAGGGTGTACCATATTTCTACTGGCACTGAGTTTAAGGACTGAAATGGAGTTAAGTTGGACAAAAATGCTAAAGAAAGTGACAATAGATGGACAGTTGAAATCAGTCTGGATTCCAAAAGATTATATATATAAGTGTAATACTGTTCAAGGCTAAATGGGTTTATAAGTAATCATTAAAATCAGTCAACACTTAGACAATCCCAGTATCACTAACAACCTTGGTAACAGATTAAGATTGTTGATTTCTAGTGATATTGGGATTATCTATGTTGACTGATTTTAATGATATATAAGATGGATAAATAAAATTAGGAAGATACAGACAGAAATGATGTAGGAATGATGAGAGATGTGAATTTGAAAAACTAAACCTAACTTGTAGAGAGTTTGAAAATGATAAAAATGAACTAGAATATGAAACTGAATTTTCCAATATTATTTGCTATTTTCAATCACAGGATAAAAAAACCCAAAATAAAGTATAATTGATTAATATAAATTTTAAATAAGTATAAAATTATTTATTTTTTAGAAACTAATAAAATTAAAAGTGCTCTAAGACATTTGGGATACTCTTTATTACATTACTTTGTCAATAACGCATGAGATTTTTTATATCCTTCTAAAACTTGACCACTATGTGTTTTTGCCACGATCTTTTACCATCATTTTTATTTTATCATCTTTTCCCATATTTTTACTACTCAATAAAAACTAATAACTACTACTTTTCCATAGATGTTAGCTGATGCAAATTCTATTAGACAAATTAATTAAGCAAGTTATATATTAGTAGGACTATTAATTTGAAATGATTTGTGATTTATTTGTACTTTTTGAATGACGTTTAGACAAAATGTTTCAAAAATTATAAAAAATTTAAATATATAGCTTTTTTTGATTGGCAATTACTTTTATATAATTAATGTAAAAGAGCCTGTCTTTAAAAAGCTGAAAATGAAATGCCTTTATGTGACATTAGAGTCAAATCTTATTTTTTTTTTACAATTTATTAACATTACTGTATAAAATTCTCTTAAAAACAATTGTTTATCAAAAGCAATTTATTTCAAATATTTTTATAAGTTTTGGATTAAACTGTTTATAAATTTTCAGACATTTTATTATATTTAATATTTACAAACTTAAGCAATTTCATACTTCAATAGATCTAAGTACCAAAACATTTATTGCTAAGACTATATTTATCATCTCAAGCTTTTTGTTTACTTAAGCTCTATCATATCACAACTATCCATCAGCACAGATATATATCATATTTTTATTTTTCTTTCATTACTGCAAATCCATGAGTTGACTTCTGTTTTGTTTGTAATGTTAACTTATTTTTATAGATTTATTTTTTTCTGTTACTAAAATACAGACTAAATTTATTTTTTAGCATATGTTTATTTCGTATGTTTTAATCACTTTACAGGTCATCCTCAAGATATTTTTTATATATATAAAATGTTTTAATTAATATAAAACAGTGAGAACATAAACTTCTACATTATCAATCTTATAAATATTATTATATGCAGATATTTTTTCTATACAATATAAAAATATATGAATTTTATTATAATTTTACTATACAAATGTTTTTTTTTATTCAATTATTTCCAACTTTATTTATTTATATACTTTGTTAATTAATTAATATTTTCAATATATTTTTGTTAATATGGTTTTTAACTTTTATATCAAACAAATATTTTAAATTCTGTATTAATTTAAACATATTAATATCAATTAATTAACAAAATATATAAATAAATAAAGATGAAAAATAATTGTATAAGATATATTTGTATAATAATATAATTTTTAAAAAATAGACATTTTTATATTTCATAAGAAAAATATATATTTTAATAATAATTTATGAGAGTAATAGTTCAGATTTTAATATTTTCATTTTTATTTGTAGATTCTCTACATAAATGTAAAAATAATCTATGTATGTATAAAGAAATTAAAATATAGAGAATAAATAAATATAAAAATAGTAATTTTCAAAGCATATTTTAATAACAGAAGCAGAAAAATTGCATCCACAGAAATGATATATATATATCAACTAATTAAAGGAAATATAAAAATAAAAACAAACACAATTATTTTTCTACACAGCCACTTCAATATTTTATCCAGAAGACTGATTTA
Source organism: Epiperipatus broadwayi (assembly GCA_028023455.1). Classification (NCBI taxonomy): domain Eukaryota; kingdom Metazoa; phylum Onychophora; class Udeonychophora; order Euonychophora; family Peripatidae; genus Epiperipatus; species Epiperipatus broadwayi. Next base: position 9,439,413 of record JAQFVV010000003.1, read on the forward strand.
ATCAGAAATTACAGCAAATGGCTTGCTCCAAAATTTAAACATTAAAAATTATTTGCATATCTAATAACACACTAAATTCCTATAGATTAAAAGCCTTTTTTAAAAAAACTTTATGAATAAAAATGACTACATAAATACAACTTTACTTTTTTTAAATAACAAACATTTTTATGAACTGATAACAAGCTACTGTGAATAAATTATTTAAAAACATACTTTCCAGCTAATGAAAACAAGAGGCCTCCTTGACAGGAATACATATAATTCTTTATTACCAAACAAAAATCAATCCAGTAAGTTTGACATTCTACCCAAGTCCATAAACCTGGTTGCCCTGGCAGGCTTATAATAACAAGCATTGGTTGATGTACAGAAAATATTTCAGCATTTGTTGATGGCCATATATATGATATTAGACCATTATTCAATTCTTATGTTAAAAATATCACAAACTTTCTTTTCATTTTAGTATCTTTAGATGTTATATTATAGTATACTAATATATCTCATATTGTTGGAATTAAAGCTATTAAATCTGCTTTACAAAATGGAAAATATGATAACATCAAATTAAAATTATTGCTAAATTAGTGTATTTAGTCTTCAAAAATAATTATTTTGTTTTTAATTCTACATAGTATTTACAAAAACAATATACTGCAAATGTGAATAAAAATGGCATTAAATTATGCCAACATTTTAATGACAGTTTATAGCTACTTATATTTTCATAAAAATCACAGTAAGCACTTAAAGATTAAAGTCACTTACAGTCAATTGTTAAGAATTAAATAAATTTATGACAAAGTGTCTTCAACAAAATAGCCAAGCTTTATATAGTATATTTATAAATATGACATATTCTAAAGTACTGTTGGATAAAACAGTAATAAAATCTTGACAAGTTGACAGAAAATAACTTCTAAGAAAAAAAGTGGTCAATTGAAAATTCCACAACTAGTTCTTACTTTTAATGATGATTTACCTAATATTAACAAATATTACAGAAACATTTTAACATTAAATTCCACTGATTACCTAAAAGCTATTTTTCCCAATCCACCTAAATTTGTATATCAAAGACACAAAATACTTAAGGATAGTCTTGTAAAAACAAATTTTATTTCTCTGTATTAGAAAAAGATCTTGGTGCAGTGCTCTCAGATCCAAGACTCCTTGCTAATGAAAGCCACAAACTAGAAACTAGTCTGGAAACATTAGATTAGTAAGTACTAGATAGGAATTTTATGCAGAAACTTTCCTGCATCCATTCATTATTCTGGCTTGTGTGGGAATGGTGCTACTGTATGGATAGTTTTGCCTCTGTGCAAACATATGATTACAAAAATGGTTTCAAGATAACATCATTAATGATTTTAAATGGTATGTCCTCAACTATGTGAATTGTAAACACAATATATTTATTAGAATATAATAGATGTTTGAATCATTATGAAAGTGATTTACAGCAACAGTCTACATATTAGAATAATTAACATCACATGATTACCATTTCTTATGCTTGCTCTTAACTGTTATAAAAACAGGAAAAACTTTCTATATATATTGTCACTCAGTGCAAGTCAGAGTAAGTGCCTACTCATCCAATATCCCCAGACTAGTTTCTGGCTTGTGACCTTTGTTAGTAAGAAGCATTGGATCTGAGAGCACTGCACCTAGCTCTTAGGGTACTAGATGGAGATTTTATGCACAAGCCTTCTAGCATCCATTGATTGCTCTGGCTTGCATTGAGTTGCACTACTGTATGGAGAGTTTTGCCTGTTTTAATGTTAGAATAATTAACCATAGTTTTGCATTTTACATAAAAATCCATACAAACCAGTTTCTAAACATTTAACTTTTCCAGGTCACTTAATTAATGATTTAAGAGTGGTCATATTGCAGAATACTTTTTTTCACCACAAGAGAGAGAGAGTTTCTTTTGTTTATACATATAAAATTGTATACCCTATGACATAAATGTGAACACAGGTACCATTACATCCTTGAATTATCTAGTTTCCTAATGCTTTATTTTTTATTCAGTTATTTTTACTTGATATGTTAAGCAATAACATATATATATATATATATATATATATATATGTATATATATATATATATATATATATATATATATATACACACTTTCATAAGAATATAACTAAAGTTGTTTTTTCCTCTTTTTTCTAAAATATAACATATATTTATTACAACTGGTTGATTGATTAAAAAAAGGTTTTTTAAAAAGGGTTTAAATCTATAGAAATATTTTGTGTTATCAAACATGAAAATGATTTTTAACATTTAAGTTTTTGGAGGAAACTATTTTGTTGTAATCTCTAATGAAAATCAATCTTCTGATGGAAATGTGTAGAGAAGTTACTGTTTGTTTATATGTGTAAATTAGAAAATCATATTAAATTACTATAAAATAACAAATTTATATCAAAATTCTGTTATAACTATTACTAAAAAATAACAAATTTATATCAAAATTCTGTCATAACTATAATTTCATCTATTGCACAAATAGACATTTTCAAGCGAAAATCAATAAAATGTAACACATTTACATTTATCAAATTAACCAATACCATTATTCACTTCAAATACCACCTATTTTTAATATCAAAAGAAGTTTTCATAAGATTGATGACCCCAGAATCAAAAAGATTAATCATCAAACTTTTTTATCACTTTAAAAAAATTTTTTTTCATAAGAGATAACCTCTGCATTGTCAAATAATGTATTATGACTTGTATTAAGTGCTTGAATATATAAAGTTAAATTATGATATCTATTTTTAACTTTTTATGAATTTGAATTCTTTTATTAAGACTCTGTTTACTTTGACTTGTACAAATTTAATGACATTTACTAATTATCTTATAAATTTATTAGGAATACATTCACCATCAATAGACTTTTGAATTACTTAATCATGAATTTAAATCAAGATCTTTCTTCCAAGTAACTTGCATATCACCAAATAAATGATTATTATTATTATTATTAATCAGTTTATAAATTGAAGCCTTAAAAAGTAATCTTTCTTTATTAAAATCAGACATAAATATTTTTACTAAATATAATATTCTTAATAAATTCATCATAGTAACCTCAATATTATAATCAAAAGCAATTTGTCTTCTTTGAATATAAACATTGCTTCAAAAATCAAGTCATTTATTCCTATAATAAAAATTTAACAAAGCAGTTTTTTTATGATTGAAATGTTAATAATTGTCAGGCTTTACCATATTTCTTAATTTTTTTTTTCATAAAATTATTTTGTTAATTTTTTTTAATAGTAATAAAAGGTTTAACAATATTAGCAGCAATGCTTATTTTCAAAGAAGACAGTGCATTTTTGATTATAGTGATTTAGATTATCATAATTTTATTAAAAACATATTTAATAAAAATATTTACATGCTGGATTTTAATAAAAAGATTTTAATGTTAATGGGGGAGGGTATCTTTTAAAGCTTCAGTTTATAGACTGATTGATAATAATAGTAATTTAATGGGTGATATGAAAGTATCTTGGAAGAAAAATCTTCATTTAAATATATTAAATAATTCAAAACAATGTATTAGTAGTGAAGGTATTCCTATATAGCTTATAAAATTACTTGTAGTTATCATTCAATTAATATAAGTGAAAGTACATTTCTTAATAAGAGTTAAAATTCATAGAAGTAGATAGGTATCATAATTTAACTCTATATATTTATGAATTTACTACAGCTCATAATATATTATTTAATAATGCACAGGATATCTTTTATGAAGAAAAATAAATTTAAAAAAAATGTTAAAGAAAAAAATTTCTTTGATATTAAAAGTAGATATATTTAAAATGAATTGTGGGAAAGGTTAATCTGCTACATATAAATGTATTATGTTTGTTTGAGTTTCTCTTGAGAAGATCTATTTGTGTAATAGGTGAATCCATGGTGATAACAGAGTTTTATTTTACTAGTATTTTAATGTTACATGAATTTCAATTTTTTATTATTACTAGTATAGTGTTAGGCAGTAATTAATTATATGCATGTATAAAGATAATAATTAACATTTTTAAATATGTGTTTATATAAATAATTTTTAATGACTCATTTTATTTAAATTTTATTCAATTCATCATATTTCTACAATTAGTTTTCTTATAGTTTTAATTACCCAGTAATCTTTAAAAATTAGAGCTAGAAAATATTAAAATACACATGATTATATATAAATGATACAATATATCATAATTATGTCTAAAATTATAAATTTATATTTTAATTACAGTTATACAAAAATATTATATTATCCCTATCATTATAATTATATTAAATCTTAAAATTGTTTTTTTTGTTTTACTTATATCCATAATATTTTTTTATTTTATCTTATAATTTCTTATACATTACTTATATTTAATGACCAATTTTATATTAACTTATATTAATGACCAATTTTATATTTTTATATGATTATTAAATATTGTAATTTAGTTATTTAATTAAAACTACTTTTAATTTAATATAAATTTGTGTACTTAAATCATACATTATTTAATTTTTATTAAATTAAAGAGTAATATTAATATTAAAAAAGTATTAATTAAAAAAAATCCAAATTTAAATAAAGATGTAGGTCTAAAAACTTTACTAATATAATGAAATAATTAAAATAATAATAATATAACTAAATAAAAGAAAATATTACAGAAAATATTAATTACAGAAAATAAACATAGGAAAGTTATAATATAAGGTAGAAATATTTTTAAAAATGTAAAAGATTTTATTGGAGAAGATAATAAAAGTTAGAGAATTTAAACAGAATGAATTAAAGTTAAGTAATGTATAAGTGCATAAATTTATATTAAATTAAAAATAGTTTTAATTGGATAACTAAATTGTAATAATTAATAATTTAAAAATTATAAAAATATAAAAGTTAAAAAATAAATATAAAATTGTTCATCAAATATAAGCTATGCATAAGAAATTATAACACAAAATAAAAAAAAATATTATAGATATAAATAAAACTAAAAAAAAAACAATTTTAAGATTCAATGTAATTATAAAAGTAGGAATAAGATTTGAAATACAGGCATTCTTCCTATACCTGGATCTTAAATGTAAATATAGGGGATTTGAATACAGACTTTGAAGCACCCTTCAACTGCCCACACTATCTCATACCACTGATACACATGATTACATTCATGTAGAAAATATAAATAACCAATATATGTATTTTGAGCTAAACCAGCATTCATGAGTACTGATTATATAGAGTTCAAAAGCACTGATTATATATACATGTGTAGGAGATGATAATCTATACATACTGATGAGTGCTGGTTTAGCACAAATACATTTATTGGTGATTATTTATCTTTTCTACATGTGTATGTTTATGGGTATCTGGTATAGATAGTGTGGATAGTTGAAGGGTGCTTGAAGGTCTGTGTTCAAATTCCCTATATTTAAAAGTAGGAATAATATTTTAGATAGTTGTAATTAAAATATGAATGGTATATATTTTTAAATATAATTATGATATACACCCGGGTCTCATTTTATGCCTATTTATTTAATGTGATTTTGAAGTTATGCGATTCATCATATTTCTTCTTAATATCTTTGTATGCGGTTTTCTTTTATGCGATAAAAATTATTAGATCAGAAGTTGAGCTCCAATAATGTGCTATTACTTTAAATATTATAAATTTCACGCACTCACATTATATTTAAAGTAATTGCGCATTATCAGAGTTCGATTTCCATCTAATAATTTCAATATTTTCAGCACTTTATAATAGTACTGTAATAGATTTTATGCAATAAAGAAGTTCATAATTCATTTAAAATCAGGATTTGCCCATTTTATATACACATATTAAATTTTACAAGACTATAATGTAAATCTGTTCAAACATTATAGATGCCTAAACTATGTATGTTGTTGTTTTTGCATTTTAAATCATATTCTATTTTTGCTTTTTAAAAAAAGTGTACATAATCAATCATTTAGTGTCCGCAAGTAATAAATTTTACAAGACTATAATGTAAATCTGTTCAAACCTTATAGATGAAAAATACTATGTATGTTGTTGTTTTTGCATTTTAAATCACGGTCTATTAGCAATTATTTTATCAAGCGCCATGTTTACAATTATATTACATTCAAATATCAGCATTTCAAGCTAATTGAACACGTGCCTTATGAGAGTGTTAAATAAATGAATACTTTCCTCTTCAATCCAAGATATAGTATTTATGCAGGAATAAAAAGAATCCTCTTATTCCTACAACTCAAATTCTTTTATATGAGCAAATCTGAAGAACTGTTGAGGAGAGCGTGAGTAGACTCTCACTTTAAATTACTATTTACGATGTTTGTTGACTGAATGACGTCGATGAAATTGATTAAAATTTACTAAACGTCATTCCTACTGAAACTTAATTATGAGTAAATAAGCAATTATTTTATCAAGCGCCGTGTTTACAATTATATTACATTCAAATATCAGCCTTTCAAGCTAATTGAGCATGTGCCTTATGAGAGTGTTAAATAAATGAATAGTTACCTCTTGAGTTGTAGGAATAAGAGGATCCTTTTTATTCCTGCATAAATACTATATCTTGGATTGAAGAGGAAAGCATTTATTTAACACTCCCATAAGGCGCATGCTCAATTAGCTTGAAAGGCTGATATTTGAATGTAATATTTTTGCTTTTTATAAAAAGAGTACATAATCAATTAATCATTTAGTGTCTGCAAGTTTATTTTTAAAAGGTGAGTAACAGCAGTGGGCACAATTAAATTTGACAATTAAAATCTGATTTTTAATTGTAATTAACAATTTAAAAATTAGTTAATGTGATCTGAAATTAAGGTGATGTGAAATGAAATTTGATTTTTAAATGGAATTGAAAATTAAAAAAGTAAAGGCAAAAATAAGAATTTAATTTTTAATTGTTAGTTTTAATTAAATTTTGCCCAACAGTGGTGAGTTTGGTGTCTTTTTATTATCGTAAATCTAAGTTCTTATTTTTATTTTAAACTTTTAGTTTACTCTAATGGAGAGAAAAAAACGCCCAAGAATATGAATTTCTTTGGAAACAAAAATTTCAATTTTAGATCACTTTGCAAAATGGGAAGGATCAACAGCGATTGGGAAATGTTTTAGTTGTATTTCCTCTTGACTTTGTTTAAGGAGAAGCTACAGTACATCGCATCATGATGAATCTGTTGTCTCAAACAGCGATAATGATTAAAATACTGTACATGTATGAAAAAATGTAAATTACGCATAAAAATATATTGTTTTGAATAAAATTAAATACTGTAGTTAATAAAAAAAAAGTAAAAAAAGTTAATCTTGTATCAATTTTTTTCAAATTTAAAATTTTTTATTAGTCATATTTTATTTTATTTTTTATGCGAATTTTAAAGTAATTTTACGTTGTTGCTTTGCTTTTATGCGATTTTTGGAAAATTACAGTACATATCCCCCATTTTTCAAGGTAAGTTAAGTCTATTTTTTTTGTGCGCATTTTCTGAGGAATCTATCTACTGCATAAAATGAGACCCAGGTGTATTGTACATTTCTATATAATCATACTTATTTAAATATTTTGTACCTCTGATGAAAAGTTGGGCAGTCAAAGACCATTTATAAAAACAATGGGTTGTATTGAATAAAATATAAATGAAGGGAGTTTTTAATTATATTTGATACTAAAATCATTGCATAGAAGATAAATAAGAATATAAATAATTTTTAATACTTAGTGCAAAACATCTTAACATGATATATAAACAAATGTAATTCTTAATTCTTGTGTGTGTATATATATATATATATATTATAATGGTTATCTTCACTGGTTAAATAATATTTTTATGTTTGAAAACATAATTACTGGTAAAACTTGCCCTTGAAAAAAAATTCCAATATGCACAATAATTATCTTATACTAAAAAGACATGGAATGAATTTTTTACATAGATTAGGAATGTTGTATATGTATATTGAAATGTTTGTTTAACATATGCACTTATGTAGTACATATTTATAATAAAAATTTAAATATAGCATTACTAATAAATGCTCATTTACTATATTAATGAATATATAAGTATTATTAATTTTTTATTGTTAAATCAACTGTGCTTTGTCCATTTGCAATTTACCATCATGGATGTGACAAGAATCTCAGCCTCAGGGTGGCCTTTGATCATTCTATCATCAGATTTTCAATTGGATGGAAGGTTAAAGAGTTGGAGTGTGGAGTATATTGAAGCCTGTCCATTAAAGTATGAAGATTGGCTATCTTAATATATATCTGAACACTTATAGTATATATGTGTAGAGATGGTAATCTGGATCAACTGATGATTGCTGTTTTAGCATGAAATATGTATATTGGTGATTATTTAATATGTATATTGGTGATTATTTATCTTTTTGACACATATGGGTTCAAGTATATCAGTGTTATGAGATAGAATGGAGAGTGATGGGTCGTGTGAAAGTCTGTGCTCATATACTCTATATATTAAAGAGATTATATATGAATATATTTATATATATATATGAGTGTTTTTTTAGAAATAAAATTGGAAAGATATATGTATACACACATATAGTGTAGAATAAATATATATTAACATTTATACTATCACTATTTGGAAAAGTGGAGTTTTTGAAAGTATAGTTATGCATTTCTATATCTTAATTTTTTTGTTTCAATAATCAATTGGAACATGCAAAGTATAACTTGTAGTATTATATATATATTTTAATGTTACATCTATTTCTCATCCACATAAGTTCAGTTGATAGGATTTAAATAATTGAAACTATTTCTATATAAATTATGTATTATTATTTATTTATATGACTATTGTAATTTTAAATAATTACTCTTACATACACAGAAAGAGAGATATATGTACAAACACACACACATTTACATCATTAAAAACGAGTCAACATTTAGTCAATCCCAACATCAATAGCAATCAACACTTTCACACTGTTGTCAAGGCAACCTCTTTTTAACAATAAAAGTGGAAGCCCATCTTTATTAATCGTCTAATATACTTATAATGAGAGTAAAGATTGCAACTTGACTAGAGAGATTGAAATTATTGATACAAAGAAGTTTAAATAAACCTCTTTAAACAGGTAAATAAAACCTATTCTGAATGGAAACTGATAAATAGTCAATTATAACATTACAAACTGCAATTATAAATTTCAAATTGCACTCAAAAATACAACTTGAATAATAAGTGTAATAATATAAATAATATAAAACAATTAGTAAATGTACATAGTACATACTTTATATTCTGCTTTAGCATACATACAAATGTGTCACATGAATATGTATGTTGTTTATTCCTATGCCAAGTGCTGATTCTGTTCAGTCTTTTGCATGTGTATGTATCAAAACATATTTTTATTTAAATGTTTAATGCTTTATTTCTTTTATCAGCCTTTCATTATATCTGACAATCTTTTTCTTTATAAAAACATCTGCTATTAATATTGCTTCCATCATTATAAGCTAACAGATAACAAAGAATATTCCTTTAAAGACTATTAATAAAAAAAATAATTTGTTTGTTGTTTAATTAACTCTATTATCGCAGAATAATTATGAAATTTGTAACTAGCAAAGAATTTTATAACATGGTTAAAACTTAATATTTATATTATAGCACAAATCTTTTTAAAAAAAAAACAAAAAGTAAAATACCATTAATTTAGTAACCCTGATAAGAACTTTTTTGAATTTCTGAATTTTCCTGATTTTAAAAATAGATTTTTTACCCTCTCAAGGTCAACCCAAACTCTGTTAAGATGAAAAAAATATCAAGGAAACTTACTATATTTTTTCTTTATTTACTGATTTTTAAAAAAAATTTATTTGTGTATTATAAAAGTCTAAAGATCACTTTTGAAATTTTATTTGAAAATAGGTGTTCAAATTAATAATTTTCTATCTATACGGCCCTTCACTGCAAACTATTTTCTCTTATTCTCCCCTATACATGTTTTTGTTTTTTTGTCTTTCATCAGAAAGCAAAACTATTTCTTATAGAATTGTTACAAATGCTTCTATTCCTCACCATTTGACCCTTTTATTTCATATATGAATAATCATATGGTAATTGTTCTGAAGATCATTTGATATTTGAGAGTCTAAATGTGATGGGTTGGGCCTATTTCATTCCAAGAGAGATTTTTTTTTTCATTTTTAGAGTAGGACTGTTGCTAAACTTATACATTAGACATGGTGGGTGATGTGCTTTTTGTTTCAAGAAAATGTGGAACACAACTTGCTTGGTTTTTTTACTGAGGCATAACCATTTTGAACATCTTGCTAATATTTAATTTAACACCATTATAATTCTTAGTTTCATCAAAGCACATCAAATTTTCCATTGAACAATAACTTTGATCATGCATTTTCCTATGGGTAAAGAAAGATATCTTTCTTATAAATAACTCACAGATTTAATCACATCTATCCTCTGAATTGGCATACAATGAGAGTAGGTTATTAATTTTGCATGGAAATGTCATGCTTCACTCTTACACTCTTAAATATCATTTGACTTTACAATTAGGCCATCTGACTATTTATAACCATGGTTGTACATTGGATGGTTTTCCTGCCGCATTGCCATCTGTAAATTAGTTATACCATATTTTTTACTAGCTTATTGTATAAATGCTTTAAATCTTTTGGATTATAGAGAAATTTTGATCTGCTATCAAATCTATATTATATTATCTGAATTACAAATCTTGAAATCTTTTGATATATTCATTTGGATTGCTGAGGAAGAATATTTTATAATATGATTTTAAGTGTTATAAAATTTCTTAGCTATGAGTTAATTTTTTATGAAGATCAAATACTTTAGAGGTTTCTAAAAGAAGAGAAAGTCTGCATGTATAAATCCCATTAATAATTTTTGTCTTTGATAATAAAGACACTTTTTTTTTTGAAAGAAAACAAAGATGAAATAATAATGTTATTGAATGAATTTTACTTTCTTTACTTTTTTCTTAAGCTTGTATTTTTTAATGGAGTCAGTTTTAATTTTATCACTAGAGGGTACAATATTTCTATTGACACACAGCAATAGAAGGAGCTAACATTATTAGTTTTTAAATTTATCACTAGAGGGAGAAATCGGATTGATAATTTAAATTTAAAAAAAATAATGACGATTGTTCATGGGAATCAAAACACCTCTCAGTGCAAAAAGTAAAAGCCTAAGAATAAGAAAAAAGGAAGAAAATAAAATGCATTTAATAATTAATAAAAACATTTGTAACTCAATAAATAATAATTTAAAACATCAAATTATTAAATGAAAATTGAATTGTTGACAATGTATTCTGTAATATAGTTTTTTTATTTTTAAGTTCAATTTTTTTATTCTTAAATTTTTTCCTATAATTTATTTTTAGCCATTTTCATTTAATAACCACTTATTATCCAGGACTCATGTCGTAAGTAAAACAATCAAGTATGCAGCCTGCCTTATTTGTCTATTTTCAGGATACATTGTTATACTGCATTTTTCCACCCTGACTAAAAATGTTTATCCTCTGTTTAATAAATATATGTTCATACAGAGATTTTTTTTTCCATTGTGAAATCTTTAATTACATATCTCAGTTGTTAGTTAATTTTTTTTTCTTAATTTGTTGCACTTATAATTTGGTGTTGTGATGTAATGTTGTTGTTGTTGTGCTCAATGTTTTTCCTCATTTCCTTCCCTGCCTTTCCCAACCAGGGTGGAAGAGACTATGAGATGAAGGTACTTGTCTATGATTTATTTTTTAAATATTTGCAGCGTGGTGGCAGCACCACACTGTTATTAGTGCTTTGCTTGCTGGGATTGAAGTTACTTTGTTAATCGCTTGTAATTAAGTACCATTTACTATCAAAACTAAGTATCATTTATATAGTAAAAGTAAATATTAACATTCATAACGAAAATAAACAAATAAATAAATGAATATAAAACCTTTCTATAATTCTGGATATTCTAGGAAAGCATAAATCATTTAATAATTTAATTCTACATTTATTAAGTGAGGTGTAATATTATTTCTGTAAAGCTTCAATAATATTTATTATTTTGCAGTGAACTTGTTGAATATAAATTAAAGTTTCATTAATTTGAACAATTGTCAATTGCCATAATTATAACTAACACGACTAAGTTTTGTATTTATTTAGTTTGTTTATTTTTTTGATTGCTTTTAAATCATAAAATTATTATTAAAAAATCATAAATAAGCATAGTCACAAGAACTGGTAGCTTGAAACCCAGCTAAAATTAAAAACAGATTTTCTTTCATTTTATAAAATGCGATAACTGCTGTAAATTTAATATTATTAAATATGCAAATCGCTCAATTATAAATTGTAAAGTTATTGACATTGGTGGTCATGTGCCTTCAACTTGTCCAAGCATGTTGATAACTTGATTCATTGTTTTAATCCATTTTATAACTTTATTAATGCATGTAATTTATATCAGAACTTCTCTGAGATTTATTTTTTCATGAAGTTAAATTGCTATATTATTTAAATATTAATCATAAAAAATATATATTTACTTAATTAATTGGAAATTTTGCTTTTCTAATTTTCTAATTGACTTTAATCATATATCACTCTGTACATATTCTATACATTCTTGCTTACAAATTTTAGTTGCGAACAGAAATGATTAACAGATTACCGTCATCTATGGAAATGACTGTAAAAACGCATTATGATAACATGGTAAGTATATATGTATGTGTGTGAATCTGTGTCGTATATATGTATACGTATATAAAATCTATGTATATATTTCTGTTTTTGTTTATGTATTATATCAATTCATCTTAAAAGCAGCATATTTTTAGCACATTGACAATTACAGTTATTTAAATAAATATACAATTGATTATTAATCATTCTGTATAAGGGCAGAAAATATTTTATCTCATTAATTCTGATATAAACTTAATTTTTTATTAAAGATTAAACATATTTTTTTAATATTATTTATAAACTCAAAATTCTATTTTATGTATGTTTAATAAATAACTTATTCTAACATATTTAAACATATAAAAAATGGACTAGAGATTATCCACATAATAAATAATATGTCTGTAGTGTAATTTTCACTACACCACTCTCACATAAGGTACGGACTGGTTTTTATCCACTCCACAAGATATTAAAAGAGATAGAATTATAAATTATGAAATATTTTAATGTCAATTTGAAATCAAAACAAAAGCTAATCCCAATGCCATATTTTAGCTAAGATTTTTCTTGGCTGGTGCTTAAAATAGGTTTGAATATCTTTCTTTTAATTAAACTGAAAGAGCATACCAAATTGCCTGCATTATTCTAAGAATATAAAAAACAACAAAAACATTAGTTGATTGTTTATGAAAAATGAGCTGTATAAATTATGTATTCAAAATAAGAGGAAAACATTTTTCAAATATGAGAAATTGTTTAATAGAAATAATATCTTGAAATAAGTTGAAAAAAAAAAAAATGTAGTGAACATTATGATAAGTAAAGGGTTTAGAATTTGAATAAAATGGTGCTCAGAGATTTATTTTTGGATAAGCAGCTATTTTTATACTACTACAATAGATATCTGAAAATTAATTAATATTTAATTGATTTACTAAATTGAGATATTCATAGAAAAATCTATAAAAACATTCCTTTCACTTATGAGACAAAAGATTTAATAAGTCAATAGTGGCTGTTACAGCCTTAAAAGAAGGATTTATGCGTTTTAGCTCTGATGATGATAAAAAATTATTTGGTATAGATTAAGTTCAAGGCATCTTTATAAATGAGATGATAGGTTGCACTAATTAATACTTGATTAAATGAAGAATCATAAATGTATTATTTGAGCAATGAGTTTTAATTTATTTATTTTAATGTTCATTCAACACATTCAAGGGTGCTAATAAATTATCAAACTACTTAGGATGTCATTAGTGATTCAAACTTGCAAGGTGGAGTGTAGTAGATTTGGTGGAAATGGCTTTATTCTGTTATTATATTTGGTGTTCAATAATATAATGATTTATTTTAACTTTGATATAGTTGGGTGAAATATCTTAGAAATTAGAATGGCATAAGTCTTAAAAATAGAAGCATTTCTCCTTAGAAAGTTGTTATAGTTATGACTTATACGGCTGTGGCAAGAAAACCATTGTTTATTATGAATAAATGGAATGTTTATAAGGCTTTTAAATATCTAAAAGAAATCATCCAAAAACTAGAATAATTGTAACACCAAGATATGGCAAACAAAAAAATCTTTTACTTGCTTCCCACACTATTGGTCATCTCTCTGCACTAACTGTAGCAATGGAATTGTATGTTTGTAAAGCCATCATAAGCCTATCTTATCACTAATCATCTTTCTGAACTAATTCTGGAAATAGGATTATATGTTTATGTAGTCATTATGAGTCATTCATATTATGCATCTTTCTGCACTAACTTGGGCAGTGAGATTGCATGTTTATGCTTCCATCACAAGGTTTTAATTGTAGGAATGGAATAGTATGTTTTTGCAACTATCATAAACTTATCATGCCTTTGATAATCTCAGCACTAATGGTAACAAAGGTGATTGTGTATTTCTTCAACTAATATGAGCCAGCCAAATCATTGGTAATCTCACTGCATCATCTCTTATAAAAGAATTATGCATTTATGCAACTATCATGAATTTTTTTTTTTGTTAATTGTCTCTCTGTGCTAACTATGGAAGTAGAATTGGGTATTTATGCAACCTTAATGAGTCTTTTATATTATTGGACATCTCATTGTAGTAACTGTAGCAATGGGATTGTTGATTTGTGCAACGATCAATAATCTCTCATATCACTGGTCATCTCTCTGCACTAACTGTAGCAGTGACTTTTTTGCTTTAGAACAATCATACATTTGAACAACTATACTCCATTGTTTAATTACATTCACAGTAATTCTGACAACTAATCTTTTTTTTCCTAATTATTTAGTAATGTGTTTTTCTATAATTTTTTTAGGAGATTGTTTCCTAGGGTTAGAATGTCTATGTTCATTTATGAGTTACTGTTAATGTTGATGATGACTTGTGTTAATTCTAATTAACTTCATTCTCCAAGTAATTCATATAAGAAGAAGCTACAGTGTTTTACAATAGATTTTCAAAAGTTAATTTATGCAAAAGTATTGGTAAAAAAAATTGTTGTAACCAATGGAGAGCAATACAGATTTGGTGAAAAGATTAGTCATTAATATAATGAAACCATTACTAGGTCATGATAATCATTCATTTCAATTCTAAAGCCTCAATGTAAGCATTACATAAAAACATTAAACAATTATGAAATCAGATTTCCATAGTATTTTTTAGCTGAAGCTGAATTATTTTGACAAAAAGTTCCAATAACATAGACATATGCAGGCATCTATTAAAGCAATGCAAGTACTTAAAAAGAATAAATATAAAATTATTCTCACTATGATAAAGATCAACATCATGTTACATATTGATTATATTTACAATCAGTGTATCTTTATTATATGAGTAATTTAGATTAATTTAAATCTTTTGCTTCTAATTAAAAAAAGTTAGATATTCATTTAATAGGTAATAGTATGAATACTGAACCCTACCGTTTGATGGCGCTCTTTTTCGCCCAATGCACATCAATATACCGATTCATGGGCCATTGGTTTCTTTACAGAATACTACGTAAAAAAAATTTTTTTTTACTCCTTTCTATACATAAAACTTGTATGTTTTTTTTTTTTGCCTTTTTAATGAACAAACAATTTGCTTTTAGATGGTAGAGGAGGTTGGTTTGCTTTTAAATTATCACCCTTTTTTGGATTTTGAGCTTTTTTTAAAGCCTTAAATAATTCAGTTTTAATTAATAAACCAACAGTTGGTTTTTAGAGGGTGGAGGGGGTTGGTTTGAATTTTAATTCTCGTCTTTTAGTATCTTTTGCCAATGTACTGGAAACTTTGCATATTAATTTTAAATGTGTTAGAATATAGAATACATATAAAGAGGTAGATTAACAAAATATATGAATTATTGGAGGGGGGTTGGTTTGCTTTTAAATTATCGACTTCTTTTTATTGATTTTGAGCTTTTTTTTTGTTGGAAAGCCTTATTAATCAATTCATTTTTAATAAACCAATAGTTGGTTTTTAGAGGGTGGAGGGGAATTGGTTTGATTTTTAATTATCTTTTATTTTCTTATTATGAGCTGTTTTTTTTTAAATATTTATGCTACCAAAACCTTTATATGATAGCGAAAAGTTCTTTCTTTATTTTTGGCCTTTTTCAAAAAGCCTTAATTAAACAGTTCATTTTTTAAAAAAAAAAAAACATTTTTTTTTGTTTAGCGGGGCAGGGAGTTACAGTTTGTTTGACTCCAATAGGAGATGAGCCTCAAAGCTGTAAATAATGGGATTTTGGAGCTGTCCAACCATCTTCCCTTACGCAGACCCCAGGTAGGATTGCAGGAGTGGCAACAGAATTCCCAGATCCTGTAGTTGACTAAAACCATGCTCCTTCCACAAACGCATAGCTTTGCATCTGGCATGATGTTTTTTTTTTTGGAAAAACACAACAGCATCAACTTCTGTGGCCGGCACTTCACTCCCCTTCAACCAATTTTGAACATTTGCCAGCAATATTTTACTGTTCTCACATGGATTCACATGTAAACATGCATTTGCACATGAAATTGGCAGAACTCTGCTGAAAACCCTAACCTTTTCAGGTTGTGTGCAGTTCAAAATCATAGGGAAGTGTACGTGATGGCCTAAAAATTCTTAATATGTAATACTAAATCCACTAAGCTTTCTCAAAATTTTTCCACAATGAATTTTTTGATAGTTTCACATCCTTCAAATATGGCCACCATCAAATCAGACTGTAGCGAGAATTGAATTGCACTCACTTGAGGAATATTGTCACAAGTCAATGGGCATAGTATTTTGTTACGTAATCATAGGATACATTGCCCTCTAGATGGCCTGTTATGACTCTAAACAACACTGTTGTAATGTTAGCCATAATTTAGGCCACTAAAATGGTATATTGATGTGTGTTGTGTGAAAAACAATGCCATCAAGTGGTAAGGTTCAGTATTCATACTATTACCATTTAATATATAAGAATTGAGTTTCATACCTAAAACAGTTTTCATTTCTGTTTAGTGTGGATAGTTTGAATAAAGATAAATTGACTAACTATTTGATTCAAGCATAAATTTTTGTAATTGCTTTATGTGATTGTAATTGCCATCCAAAATTTAATCAGTTATAAAAGTAGAATAATAAGTAAGACATAAAAAAGAGATAATTCTATCACTAGCTTAGACAAGAAAGTCAAATTTAATGGACAAATGATGCAATAACTAATAGTATAGTTAAAATAATATGAGAAAATTAAAATGAATGTTAATAATAAACCATTCTAGAGTAAGGTGGGAGTTTTATGAGGAAAATGCACTCAGTAAAGCAGATAAGCTTTATTAATTCAACTTTTTTTTTTTTTTTTACAAATAACAAAATGATACCATTTAAAAAATAAAAATGTCTTGATATTGCCATAATATTTTATCATTAAGATTCATATTCAGCTTCTCCAAATATCTGGTAGTGTTCATTTTAGAATAACTGAATCTTTAATTTTAAAAATATTATAGCTAACCATCCACTTATTGATCAGTCAATGAGTATCTAATTATTTAGCTAGACAGCAGTAAAAGTATGAAAAATGCAATTTTTCTACTAATAAATTAAATACTAAATAACATTAAGAGCTTCAGTGATCATTTTATAATTTATTTCTGAACATATAGATTAATATGATTTATAATTACTAGTCTGTTAACAAATTTACATGAATAGGTTTGTAAACAATGGTAGTCTTCTAACTATGATTGTTATCATATGGTCATACTAAATTCAAACAAGTTTTTTTATTTATCAAATATGCATGTATATGCATGCAACAAAATTTATATAATTTAAAAATTATTGTTTAAATTATTAATAATATTTAGTATTAAATTTTTTTTTTACAGAAAAGAATTGCAATTCGAAATCAAAAATATTACTACGAGGGAATCATAAAGACTCCCTTTACGTAAGTAACTATTTGAATAGAACATTATTTAACAAAAAGAGTATATACATCAATGTATCTGACATAAGCTTTAATTTTGTAAAGTTAGCAAAATTTATCTAGTCCCCTTTTGACTAATTAATTGTACTAGTCCAGAAAATTGAATATTCTTTAGCTGTTTTATAATATTTATTTTACTAAAATAAAATAATTATAATATTTTGTCTCTTAATTAATTAGTCATTTATTTTTTTACATTTTCTTATCTATTTTTGACTATTTATTAATCTACCTCTTTTTTTTTTCTTTGCTTTATCTTGTTTTCCACTTACTTTTTCCTATTTACATCTTTTTATGTGATAGATTGAGCAGTTTTTAGGGGTTAAGATTTAATTTACATTTGTGTTTATAGTTTGCTGGATTTGATTTTAAATTAATCTATCAGTATATTCCTATTATTTTCTTTATAAATTATTTGCATTTTAATATAAAATGAAATTGATAATGTTGTATGTTAACTAAAAATTTTCTAACTGAAACACAGGCTTATTATATACCTGGGTCTATATATGTATAGAGGGTATATGAGCACAGACTTCCACATGACCCATTACTCTCCACCCTATCTCATAACACTGATACACTTGAACACATATATGTCAAAAAGATAAATAATCACCTTTGAGCATTCCATCATCAGATTTTCAATTGGATGGACCGTTGAAGAGCTGGAGTAGATTGAAGCCTGTCCATTAAAATATGAAGATTGGCTATCTTAATATATATCTGAGTACTTCTAGCATATATGTGTGGAAATGGTAATCTGGACCAACTGATGATTGCTGGTTTAACATGAAATACCTATATTGGTGATTATTTATCTTTTTGACATATATGTGTTCGAGTGTATCAGTGTTATGAGATAGAATGGTGATTGGTGGGTTGTGTGAAAGTCTGCTCATATATCCTATATATTACATATATAGACACAGGTATATAATAAGCCTGTGTTTCAGTTATTACATAGTAGAGATGTCTGTCCACCCCTTGTATATGTAATAAATGGATTATGTCCTGTACATAAGGAGTCAGAGTGACCAGAGGTCAACATGGGTGTGACAAGAATCTCAGCCTCAGGGTGGCCTGTGAGCATTCCATCATCAGATTTTCAATTATATGAATGGTTGAAGAATTGGGGTGTGGAGTAGATTGAAGCCTGTCCATTAAAGTATGAGGTTTGGCTATCTTAATATATATCTGAGCACTTACAATGTATATGTGTGGAGATGGTAATCTGGACCAACTGATGATTGCTGGTTTAGCATAAAATATGTATATTGGTGATTATTTATCTTTTCGACATATATGTGTTCAAGTGTATTAGTGTTATGAAATAGAGTGGAGGGTGGTGGTCATGTGAAAATCTACTCTATATATTAAAATTTTTCACTACAAATGGAATTTCTGCTGAATTTAATGCAGTGATAGAATAGAAAACTCAAAGATTAGGTTGATTCTCAGATGATTAAGTAAAAAAAAAAATCTCAGTTTGGTCCATTGAAATAAACTGTTTTGGTGAATATGCCATTTGATGATATTCCATTACTTCATGAAAAAGGAATCATGCAATTATTTATATAAATGGATAATTGTTCTATGTATTTTAAAATAGAAGACAAATGAGGAAGTCATAAGCTATAGGTTTTGAATCAAAACAAACTATCACTTCTGGTTTTATTTTTATATTGGACTATTTCCATCATCTAATATGTGTATTGAATGTCTTTAGAAAAATTTAACTTTATTTAAATATTCCAAATACATTCAACTGTTAGTAATAGCACATCACACAGGTTAGTATATGCACAATGTTTTGAGAGGTATTATTCTCCCCTCTTCTTTAGATATTGCTAACCTGACCAGTGACAGTACTTGTATGTGATTCAAACCTGGGTCCCTAGATTCTTGATTATTGAATTTTTAAGGTAATGCTCTTACCAACTGAGCCATCTTTCTAAAGGCAACAATCAGTAGAAATTTCATATTCTTATCTATGAGGTTCCTCCTGATTTTGTCACTTTTTCTTAAGAGCAAAGTTGATTAGTGGTTTCCATACATTATGTATGCAGGATGACTCAGTTGGTTAGAGCATTACATTAAAATTCAAGAATCTAAGGGCCCATGTTCGAATCCCATGCAAGTACTGTCACTGGTCAGGCCAGCAACACCTGAAGAAGAGGGGAGAATAATATCTCTTAAAACATTGTGCATATACTAACCTGTGTGATGTGCTATTTTTAACAGTTGAAGGTATTTGGAATATTTAAATAAAGTTAACTTTTTCTAAAAACATTCAATACGCATATTAGACCATATCAGACGATGGAAATAGTCTACTATAAAAATACAACTAGAACACCATCGTCACAAACCTTCAGGAAAACACTATCACTTCTGGTATATAAACTTTAGATGATCTTTCAAGAAACTAATCATTAGATTTTTATATTATGTGTATGGTTTAATGCAGCATTTAAATGAAGAACTTAAGAACTAAAAGTTCCTTTATAAAAGTGAGCCACTAATTATTATTTTTTTTTATTGCAATAAATAAATAATTGAATGATTACTGCTTGAAAGTTCAAAACACATCTGTCTACTTTAAATGTCTGAGCTGAGCCTAACTATGCAGGCATTTACTTTCAATTTTTTTATTGTTTTATTAATGGCAAAATAAATCAAATATATATATTTTTTCTACTTTTTTTTTTATTAAAAAAAACCCACAATAATTAAGTTTATTTTATTATTTTACAGCTTGGGACTTGCATTTGCTAGTGATTATGGATTTTATGAAGTAGCAGGGAAAAAAAAAGTAGATGAAATTGCAAGTAAGTTTTATAAAAACTTATTTAAATATTGAAGGTATGTATATAGCGAATGATTTAAGTTATAGAAACCTTTTTGAGTCTATTTATTTTCTAACACTTGATGATGATGTTCATTTTCCATTAATGCATTACAGTTAGATTGGCTGGGGATGATTTTGCAAATGAATTTCAGTCTGTGGTCATACAATGGTAACAAACTAGGATTAGTTAGATATTAGTTGGTCAGAACTCCATTTTCAGCAGCAGAGGACAGATCTAGCAATGACAGACATATTGCATCTTTAGCCTCCCATTGGAAATATTATAATGCTATTTTTGAAGGCTTCATAATGTTAGATATCTCAGATATTGGTTTTCTTAGATTTGATATCAATCACTCTGGTGATTTCCAGATTTTAAATGTCTGGAGACTGATTAACTTCTTTAGAGAAAACAGATGAAAAAATGAATCAATTAACAACTGAATTAATAACCTGCATTAACCAAAAGTGAATTAAATGCAGCTGACCCAGTTATATATACCACTCTAATTAGTAACTGCTGTTTTTCCATAAGCACCATTTCTTTAATTTAATTAATTATTTTTTTTCATGCCTAAGCATGTGGCATCTTTTGCTGCTATGCAACAAAGTCTGTTTTTAAATTGTTATTACAAACAAATTCTTATATTTTTTTTTATTACAAAGGTTTTTTTAAATTTTAACAAATGAAGATTTAAAAAAAACATATTTTTATAATATGCACTTTTGAAGTTTTATAAAATGTGTCTGCTATCAAAAATGCATATTTTTCATCTACAATTTCTTTCAAATAATATTTCACTTTTTTTTTCTGGTTAAACTTTTAATCAATTTTGACCAAAAAATAAAAAAACTAATTTCATTTAATACAACTTCATTTCAATACACTTTATGCATATATATAAACTTTATATTATTGAATGGTACAATAATCTCCTATCTAATGAGGAACAAAATAGAGTCAATATTCTATTCAATGACACATTCATCATTTATGATAGATTTTGTTTCTAATGCAATTTTTGTTACCACATTTAGCCAACTTTTTTTGGATTTTTTTAAGGAAAAAGAAAAATGCAAGTGTATGCATAACTCTAACAACCATCAGCCACTTGATGTGAATCATGTTAATATGTCTATTCCATCCAGTTGTACAAATTTCAAAGTACGAACAAGCAAGATTATTGCCAATCATGCTCTTATATATGAATGCTATCCAAGGACTTTTTGATTTGGTAAAGTATACATTTTTCAGGAAATTTTCAACTAACATGAAATACTTAAGGTATACTTTTTCTTTCTACTAGCAATCTTAGTGAATCCAGAAATCTTTTATTTGTGTTGCCCAGAACATATAAGAATAAGCCATTCCCTTATCTTTTAAATTTTTTTATTTACTTATGATATTTTGGGATTATGAGAGTAACATTACAGTGACCCAGTGCTATTCATAAATCTCTAAATAGACAGACAGACTAGACACACACACCAACCCCACACAACGTCAAAGTTATTAACATTATTATGATCATTTATATCCTTACACTCTTCCTAAAATTTCTCAATATCTCTTTGAAATCTACCAGAATTATCATAGGATAGATCCATGATCACAAACCTAATATGCCATGCATATCAACTAAACTAATGCTATCTTTGTTGTAGCTAGTTGACGACTCATGTGATGGTGATTCTTGAATGGCTCCTTTTCCCTCCATCTAATATCCAGTTATTTTTCTAGAGATATGCCTTTATTTTGAGGGCTTTTACAAGATGATGGTAAATGTTGATTATTTATATTATATAAATTATCACTGGTAATATTGGAGCTACTTCCAGTCTAACAGATAATCCAGATTTTTTTTGGAACTGATAGTTGACCTCCTCTTTTTACATTTAATACCATGGTGGTGGTTATCATCCTCTTTTCTATATCTTTATTGCATTCACTTGTTGATTATTTTTTTGTATGGAAACTTGTTATGGAGTTTGAAACCTGTTTCTTCATTAGCAGACTTATTGCTGTCAAAAACACTGAGTAGATCAGTCACTTGCTCATTGATCTTAAAATTAGTGTCAATCAACATTTGGTCTATATGACTAAGGAAGCTATGCCTCACTATCCAAATTTATCTGATTTTTGGTCAATGGACCAACTGTTAAAGCTCTACGTTTGGCCATTTGCCTCCTAAAAAATGGAGTGTATGGCCTACCAGATTGACATCTCCAGAGACACCTGGTACTTGATACCCTCTTGATAATCTTCACTCCAATAACATTGTAAGATTGTTTAATTATATTCTTAAAAAATGATTGGGCTTTTTAAATAATGATTCTCACCCAGCTTGGGATGCCACTTACAGGTGACTAGCTGCTATAGCCAGCTTAGCCTCCAGTGTTATAAGATTGATGCTTAAGTACCTCTCTAAACTACTAAGGTACTCTAGAGTAGCTTCACCAATGTAACCAGAAAAAAAAATTATTTTTAAAAATTAGTTCACAATATTGGAAGCATAATCATAATCTGTTTGAATCTGTTTTTATTCTTGTATTCTCATTATTAGGTTGTGTATCATTCTGTTACTTTTTATTTTTTGTTTACTTATGACCTTTATTTTGAATATTTCTATCTGTTTTTCAAGTCAAATGACTTCTTTTTGCATTTTCATTATTGCCTCATTGTTCTCATGGAGCACCATCTTCATAGTATTTTTGAGCTCTTTTCCACTAGCTCAAACCTCATTGTTTTCATTTTTATTTTTTTTTGCTTCTTCATTGACTTTATTTTTTTCAATCTTATTATTAAGATTGACCAATTGTTATCCATCCTGGTCATAGCATCAATTTCATATTTGAACTGGTCTTGATCATTTTTTATTTCTTTGGCCAATTCATCTAATTTCTTATCAATATTTTTTGACCCTATGTTCCAATTATTAAATTATTTCATCATTGTTATTGATCATCTCTTTATTTGTTTTGGCCATTTCATCCATTTTTTGGATTATTTGGAGTTTTTTGAATGTGTCCATTATCATGGCACAACTGACCCTGTCCATTTCATATTAACTGATTTCTGTTTATCATCTTTTCCATTTTGATTACCCATTTTATTATTTATAAATTCATTTTTAAAATTACTTTTTGTTGTTCATTATCATAATCTAATATTTGCTTCTTACTATTTTACTTTCAAAACATATAAGTAGTACATCTGTCAACCTCCCCATTCTACTGCTTTGACTGTTCTTTGTTCCTCTTGTTATTACTATATCTGCATATCCTACATTTAGCTGCCTATATTTATTTATCTGTATCTACCAACTCCATTTTTATTCATTTATAATTATTAATACTTGGATAAATTATTTTCAGCTTGATTATTTATTTTTCTCCCTTAAAAAAGAAAAACAATTTTTACATCTATCTGTTTCTCCTCATTTATTTATATAGAATGGAAAAGAAAAATTCTTTTAAGAAATAAAAAAAATTGTTTTCCCTTTTTCTTTTTTTTTACTAACAAGTGATTATTATTTATTAATTTTTTATTATTAGCTCATCTCAGGTTATGTCTTTATTTGTCATTCCACATTGGGCACTAATGAACTGTTCCTCCCCAATTGTACATCAAGTTTTAATAATTGTACTAGATTACCAGTTACTTAGGGTTATTTAAGTCTCTAATATATTTTTGGAAAGTAATCAAATTATGGTCTCCAACAAACAATCATTGATGGAAGATAGTAAAAGCAACAATTATATTTTCTGATTATCTTTAAATCTCCCCTGTTTGCCTAGGCTTCAATAATTCTTGTTTTAAACAACAATTATTCTTAACTAAAGCAGCTTATAGTATGGATGCCAGTGTCAATGTGAAATTCATTAACACACTGCTTTAGGAAGAAAAAACATGATTTAATATTCGTAATTAATATTTCCATTCAACCTTTTATTGTTTGTTTAAAGACAGTTATAAAATTATTAACTAGTGTAGAGTCATGGAAGGAAACTGTTGAGATTTTAGACATTAATAGAACTACATATTGTCAATCTCGTTTCTGTGCTTCCACAACATATATATTAAAAAAAGTAATAATTTATGGATGCATAAAAATATTAATTAACATAAGGTATTTATAAGATAAAACAATATATTTAGGTAGTTTAATAGTTGTTCAAAATTTAAAATTTTTCTACAGTATTATAAAAAACCTTTTTATTAAATAATTACTTATTAGGAAAATTATAAATGGCTTATTGATCACATTTAAGTTATAGGTACGCTTTTGAGTCTATTTATTTTCTGACACTTGATGGGGATGTCTTTATTTTCCATTAATCCACTACAATTATAATGTTTGGGGATGATTTTATAAATGAATCTTCAGTTTATGGTCATATAGTGGCAGCAAATTAGGAGTAAGCAGATATTAGATGGTCAGAACTCCATTTTCAGTAGCAGAGGACAGGTTTAGCAATGACAGACATGTTGCATCTTTAGCCCGACCTTGGCAATATTATAATGCTATTTTTTAAGGCTTTCTTAATATTAGATAACCCAGGTATCGGCCTTCTTAGGTTTGATATTAGCCACTTTGGTGATTTCCAGGCTTTAAATGTCTCAAGGTTGATTAATTTCTTTACAGCAAACAGATGAAAAATGAATTAATTAACAACTAAATTAATGACTTGCATTAACCAAAACTGAATTAAGTGCAATTGATTCAGCTATATATACCACTCTAATTAGTCACTGCTGTTTTTCAATAAGCATCATTTCTTTAATATAATTAATTATTTTTTAACTTTCAAATCTACCTTCTGCATGAGATAACTGTTAGCACCTAAGCACATGGGGGCTCTTATTGCTATGCAACAAGATGTTTTCTTAAAAATTTTATTACAAACAAATTCTCACTTCTTTTTTTTATTACAAACATTTTAAAATTTTAACAAATGAAGATCTAAAAAAAAAAAAAACATTTTTTTATAATGTGCACTTTAGAAGCTTTATAAAATGTGTCTGCTACCAAAAATGCATACTTTATATCTGTAATCTCTTTCAAATGATATTTCACTTTTTTTTTCCTGATTAAACTTTTAGTCAATTGTGGGATAGGTTAATTTATTTAATTTATTAATATAACTTCGTTCCAACACATTCTATACATGTATATAGACTTGGTGCCACTGAATGGTATAGTATTTTGTATTTATATGTGATATACTTTTCACATGTTTTTTTTTTTTTTAATGTTTCCTTGAAGAAAATTGATTACTGAGATCTATTTATTTTTTCTTACAATTCTAAATGTTGACAATTTATTTGGAATCTTCAATCATTTTCAGATTATGTTAATTAATTTCTAGGGATTCTCTTACTCAATTCCTTCTGATGTATTATTATTCTTCCAGGAGAATTATTGTTTTATATAAGCTTGTTGTTATACTTTCTTTATTTAATAATACAGTAGTATTTCCTCTTCAATGATAATTTTTTCTTATAGATAAGCAGCTTAGTATGTTTCTTTATGCAGAACTTAATATCATATAATGTCGAGTTATTTGCAGAAGGATTAGGGCAATATATGATCTCTGAAGTGTTGTTTCAGACACTTACATATATATATATACACAAATGCTGATAAATATAATAGGTTCCATATTGCTAAGATGTAGAAGATTATAATGATAGAATATTTCTGATAGAAATAAAAATATCTGTAATGTCTAAACTTATCCAATAAATATATTACTAAAAGAATAACCAGTGTCTACATAAAAATAGCAATGAGACTAAAACATCTCAATATGTGTATATACAGATAAACAAATATAAGAAGTAATGGGACTTATAGAAAAATAGTTAATATATTTCCTTCTATGCCCTTGATCTGATTTTGAAACATGATTGCAACTTGAGCATTTTTTTAGATAACTGAAAATTTTGAAATCAATTGTGGAATTTTTTTTTTTTAGGAAAATATATTATTTTCTTATTAGTTATCCAGTTATTGTTTGGCAAATTGATACCCATAAATAGATGTTTGCATTTAATTATACATCAGACAAATTAATGTAGTTGTTGTTTTTTTTATCTTACATTTAATCTGCAGTTGACAGCAAAAATCAGCCCCCCCCCCCCGCCTCATATAAAGCTCCACCTGTGAACCATCTTTGCAAGTATGAATATTTTTTGGATACTAAATAGCATTATCAAATAGATTTTTAAACTAAATTTTGAAATTAATTTGAAAAGGCCCATTTCAGTAGAGAGCATAAATTGTATGGTGGTCATTCATTAGCTATTTTTTATTTATATTATTCTATTCATGCTAATGACTTGAAGTTCCAAACATCTTAAGGTTTGAACTTAATATACTGTTTGTTTAGTTATAATAATATAGTACCAGAGATAAATTTTTAGGTTCACTATCATTCATGTGAATCTATTACATTCTTCATCAATGATAAAGGCAACATCTTTTTATGGAATTATTTTTTGTTTTTTGATTAGTATATATTCTTTTGATCAAATCAAATTAAACTAAAACTGTTTACTCCAGCTAGATGTCTACATTTACTAATAAATCTAATTAGGTTGACTATGAGTTGTTTATTTGATAAAATCCTAGATTTACTTAAAAATTATCAGATATCTGCAGAAATTTCAAGTTTTATATATTTGAACTGTAGGTTCTCCATTGTGAAATAAAACAAAATAATACAAATACTCTATTTCACTAGTTTATATAATCTGCTTCTATAACTGCAACCAATTCACTTCACATATCTAATCATTGAAAAAGCTTGTAGTCCGAAGCTAATCTGGTTATCTATTTGATACAATCATTTAAACTTGAATGATTTCTTTCACTTAATAGAATGATATCAAAAGTAATTATGTGACAACAGCGATGCAAACAATTTTTTAAAATTAAACAAATTATAAAATGTGTTATGATTATCAGTGCATCTCAAACTCCATTGTACTACAATCATTCCCCAGTGCAGAAAATCATACCATTTTCTATCACTATGTATGCATTTTGCAATCTAAATCATTACACCCTTGTTGATAACTTGGTGATTTTCTCTATATAACTCTTATTCAAGATAGGAATTGGGTTCTATCTATTTTAATTCTTTGTGAACAGATGAAAAATAATTGTACTGGTGTATGTGCTTATATATATATATGTGTGTGTGTGTGTGTGTGCAAAGGAAACAGTGGTAGAACATATAACACTATGCCATAAATTTGGTATGCACCCTGAATAGTTTACAATTTTGGAAAAAAAAATCGATTCCAAACATACTAAATATTTTTTTTTCATTAACTCATAACTAATTTAGCTATTTGTAACCATTACCATTTAGACCAGATTTTGGTTGGAAATATTGGTTTGCTATTTTTACATTCTAGATAAAATGCAATAAAATCCTCATCATCGAACATTTGGAAAATCTAGTGCAATTCCTTTTCTTTAGAGTTCTTTTATGAATGTGTATTGGGATGGACTTTGATCTGAACTGGGCTCTACTAATCATTACCTTAAGAACTGTTCACTAGATTGAAATTCAATTGTTGGTTAATAAATGAATGTTTATAACTTTTATAATTCCAAATGCAATGATGCTTGTTTTTTCTGTGATACCCATGAGCAAGATTAAAAGAAAAACAGCATAACATAATTAAAATAGAGGAGAAAAAAAATGGGGGTAGTTAGTCCTTGATATGTATTCATCTGCTTTTAAAACCATCTTTAAATTTTAAAGGTTGTATATATATATATGTATACACAGAAATAATAATGGAAGCAGAATATGAATCACAAAAAATGTTTTTATAGGGTTGGAGTGACTATGCATATATAGTATCGATTGTAAATAAAAATCATTTCATAAATTTTTGTAATTACGTATAGATTATTTCCTGTATTAATTATCTAATTTAATTATACTCTAGAAAAATCTACCTAAGTGAGTAGTAAATATTTGCAAATAAAATAAATGGACTGTTATGTAAATTAAACATTTGCATTAATTAGATTGGACATATAATTCCCCTTTCCTCCCCAACTAAAAAAATTGTGAGTGTGAAACAGTTGAGCAACAGCAGCTTAATAATTAAGAAGGTAGTAGCTCCTTGATGGCTAAATTAATCCCTGAGAGTGTTTGTCTAGTTAAGTACAAATGGCACAGTGGATAGAAAATGATCTAGTTACAGAAACAATAGTAATTGTCAGTTAAAGGTAAATATTGAATCGCTAGAAGAGTTTGTGAAAGCTTATATAAACATATAAGTGTAACTCAAATTCGCATATGATCTGCATAACAAAGTAATTTTTTTTATTCTTTATAACCTAAAGTTGAGAGCACCTTTGGTGAAATTCACTTAATGAAAGTGAACTTCACCAAAAGTATATTCAGCTTTAAGTTATAAAGAAAAAAAAACCCACTTTGTTACACTGCTGAACATCCATTTATAAATTTGAATTGTAAATACAAAAGAAGTAAAAAAATCTGTATTATGTACTTTGAAATTTAAAACACATAATGTTATTAATATTATTCTGAGAGGGTGAAAAGGTAAACATACAATTAGAGGATAAAATATAGAGTATACTGAATTTCTAATGGAATTTCACTTTATTTATTTATTTCACTTTTATTTATTACTGTTAATAAATTGTTTTTGTTATTAAACTTGCATTAAGTTTATTTTTATTATTGATGCTTCCTGACTGGTATCAAACTATTACTCTCAGTACATTGCCGATCGTACAGATCATAAGATGAAAGAACTTATGATAATTAGCAGAATTGCACAGATTGATAGTTGAGAGAATACTAGCCCACTCCAATGGTTATTAAAGCCTATATAGTTGAAATGGAATCACTAAGCAGCAACATTTGAGAACTTGATATGAATATTGCAACTTTGTGGAAAAATTACATTGAACATGCTTATAGGGAAAATAGATGTGGAATGTCTGAAAGTGTTTACATTTTTAGGGTTTGCAGAACAAAATGTTGTACAGCTAACAAATAGCTTGTGTGACTCTAAAAAACCTAAGGAATTTCAGTACTAAGAAGTGATTGAAAAATTTATATAGATATTTTACTCTGAAAATATCAATACGCATAGCATGACTGAGGCTGAGAAACAGAAAACAATTACCTCATGAAAATATGCAGATTATGATTTAGCATTAAGGAATTTAACAAAGGATTGTGATTTGAGTCTGAAAACTAATGATATGTTGTTAGACCAACTTTTGTATGATGAGTAAACTATGTGCTATTGATTAATGTGTCACACAAGAAGCCATTCTGGACAATGCTTCAGAATTTTCATTATTGCAACAACAGGATAAAATCTCTCAATACAAAAATCAAATATAAATATTCTAGACACCAGAAAAGTAAAATAGTGTAATACGCTACTATTGTGGTAAACCAAGCAGTTTAAGAAAAAACTGCAAACAGAAATGTAAAATATGTAAGATTTTTTCTAAATAATGGACATTCAATGTGCATTTAATATAATGCACTGTTAAAAGCAAACAAACTCTATACAAAATGGATCACATATAACTGGATGTGGATATTTGTGACAAAAGTTAACAATGGAGGTGGATAGTGATGCAGGCCTATTGTTAATATCTTATAAAAACTGATTAAATATCTGCAAAAGGTATTGTAAAAAAACATGAATATGGATATTATCACAAAAAATGTAAACACCAATAAAATTGATATGTATGGAAAAGTAACAGTAGTTATAAAACCAAATTCAAAGATAAAACTTTTCCCATTATATATAGTCCATAAAGATTTTAGTCCTTATTGGGAAGGAACTGTTTTTATTCTTTAGAAACCCACAAATACATCTTAAAGAGAATCCAACTCCAAACTGTAATGTTGAAAGATATTTTTGTTTGTTTAAATCTTGATCAGTGGAGCTAAAAATATACTGGACAATGTTGAATTGATAAAGAAAACATGACCCATTATTTATAAACCATGCAAAGTTTCATTTGCCTTGAAAGAAAAAGTTGAGAAAACTATCAATGAGATAGTGAGAAAAAGAATATTAACTGCTTCTGTAGCTATTATCATTAAACCCGAGGCAACAGAATATGTGTGGAGATTACCATGTTACATTAAATAAATTTGTAAATAAAGATGGCTTCCCTGTTTCTAGGGTATGTAAAGTATTAGCTTCTTTGTAAAAAGCTTTATATTTCATCAAAATATATCTTAAAATTGCACTCCACCCAATTCCCATGACTAAAAAACCAAGGAATTGTTAACATTGATTACTCATTTGGGATTGTATAGATGCAATAAATTGCCATATGGAATTAAGGTTGTACTAAATATTTTCCAGAAAAAATGGATATGCTTTTTGATGCCATAGATAGTGTTATTCCATATTTTAGATGATATTTTTATCATTACTGAATCATAATTAGAAAGCTATATAACTGTAGTCTGCTCAAAATTTGATAAACTAAAAACCAAGATAAATAGTTCAAAATGTATCTGATCTATATTTTAACGATCGGGGAAGTAGACTTACGTAAACTGCACTACAGGGCGCCATCTAGGCATTTGAACCTAGAAAAATTTATAAAGTAGGCAGATACGTAAGTCAAAAAAAAAAAAAAATTTTTTTTTTTTTTTTTTAAATTTTGATTCCGGTCGTTAGCCCATGTCGCTAGCTCAGTGGAATAGCAGAGATTTTAAAACATTGATAAGTTTCAATAGACTTCTATTCTCAAAGTATATATTAAATATTTAGAACAATAAAATAAAAGAAGCCACTGCCAGTAATTAACACACAAATAGATTTTTATTAACGCACATTTAAAATTGAAGATTAAATTTATTTTTAGATTTTAACATTAATATATATATATTTTTAAATTTAAATTACTATTTTAAATAGATCGCACAGATTTGTTAAAAATGTTGGGTATAGATCGCTTACATAGATTCCATGGTCAAAAACATTTCAAAATAAACATAAATGATCAAAATACAAAATTATTGATCGACAATCGCAGAGGGAAACTTATAAGTAACCCAATAGTATTCACCATAAGATACTTGCGTTGTCACAATAACTAAAAGACATCCGAATAAATACATTTTAGATACTCAGTAAGGTATCATTATTTATCGAATGTCTATATATTTTGATAAAATATGAAAACCAAAATATAATTAACCGCAAACGAATCCATGCAAGCGTCTATAAACAACTTAAATTTAATACATTTTAGTTAGAACATAATACACACAAAAAAAAATGAACTGGAAATGATTGTTAAACATCTACATAAAAAAATAGCAATAATTGAATTTGCATTCTTTAAGTCAGATAAGAGTTATTTTCAGTTATTAATTACTTGCAATTTTAGGAAAGTTCTTATTAGATAGACACAATAGTTTATACTTTACGGATTTAATAGATTGAGAAGTCCATCTTCGTGATCACTTTCGAGATTTTGTCCTTTGAAATGAAACTGGACTTGCATGCATTTGGTCAGGAGCGTCATCAGAGGTAGTGGTTGTCGAAAATTAAATTTATTGAGATAATCGTGAAAATCTGCAATATAGCTAGTTATAACGATCTATTCAAGTCTCTAAGATAACAATTATAATAATAATTTGGCTTTATATTTTTATTAGTCTCTATATTTGATCATAGGATTCAATCGGCAATACGTCACTAATCCTCTGGTGTTTCAGTTACGGTCCGTGCAGAATTTCTGGTGTTCGCATTGGTCATTTAATTTCTTTGTACTCTCTTATCTAACGTTTCATCTGACTTTTAATTAAACAGTTTAGATAATTAATAAAAATCATTTCATTTATAGATTAAGAATTAATTAATACTGTTTTTATTTTAACTTACGTTATTTTTTTTTTATTAAAATATTTTTATATTTCAATCTTGTATTTTTTTTATTTAAAAAAATACGTTCAAATACTTTTTTTTTTATGAAAAAAAATATTTTTAAAGTTAGCATCTGTGCAATGTATATATATAACAAACATTTTTAATTTTAGCGTTTAGTTTTTTTTTTTTTTACTTTTATTTGCGAACTTTTAAGTCTTTATTTTAAATTAATGTAACGACATATTTATATATCGTTACAATATAAAGAGATAAAGTTTCTTGGACATATTATAAATAAAAATGGAAAGTATCCTAATGCAGACAAGGTACAGGCAATAAAAATTTTGTGAGGTAACAAACATTACAGGCTTTTTTTGAATCATTAAACTTTTATGAAAGCTTCCTAAAAGGAAAGTCTTATTTGCTGTTACTGTTGTAACAATTGGTTAAAAAAAAAAAAACAATGTTGGAAATGGATGTGTGAGCAAGATTTGACTTTCCAAAATGCCAAGAACCTCTTAACTTTAGATCAGCTCTTGATACACTACCCAATATGTTGGATATTATTATTACTTCAGATGCATTGGAATATAGTATCAGAACTGTAATTTTGCATCAGTGCTATGGAGGCTCTATAGCTGCACTTTAAGAGTAATGTTGGGAGCTAAAAAAATTATAGCCAGATTAATAAAGAAGCATTAGCAGTTATTTTCACAATAAAGAAATTTCATTAATATATTTATGGATGAAGATTTCAAAATTGCACAAATCATTGGTCTGCTTATAGGAATATTTGGAACTGGGAAAAAAATTCCTGAACAGATAAGTCAATACAAGTTGTGCTGGATAAATATTTTATTTAAATATAATTATAAATTAATGAGACAGGAAAGCAAATTTGACACACTGATGCTTTATCATATTTACCTGACACTGAAGAAAAACAAGATGACATTAATGAAATTAATTATATAGATGCAGTAAGCTTTGTTTTGCCTAAAATTTCAGTAGTTGGACTAAACAAAGCAAAGGTTGTATCCATTTAATGAAGTAGATAAAATATGGCTGGCCCAAACCACATCCAATGAAAATTGTAAGGCCTATTTAGAATATATGAGATAGTTTATCACTTTGAAATAGTTGTGTTTTAATGGTTGACCAGCTACTTATACCACCAAAAGGCCAGAATCATGTATTTCATTTCATCAAGATCACTCGAGAATCATGTGTATAAAAGCTTTAGGTAGATCATATGGCTGGTGCTCAAATTTGAATGGTGAAATAATGGCAACTGCCAGTTAACTACTAATTGCCATCCAAAAAATCTGGAGTTTGGCATAAGTATATAAAGCTTTGGGCATATCTACATTTAGAAATGCAGGATCTGTGCATGGATATATAATTTTAGTAATTGTTGACATGTAATCTCTTTGTGTTGAATATAAAATTATGAATGCAGAATGTACAATTAGTGCTTAAAGAAATGTTTTCTACACATGGTTACCCAGAAATTATTGAAACTGATAAAGGAATTGGTTTTACTTCTCAGTAATTTGTGGATTATTTAGAGGCTAAAGAAATAAAGCATGTTATTATTCCACCTTATCATCTAGAGAGAAATGACACATTTGAGAAAGCCATTCAACATTTGAAGCATACATTGAAGAAAAATTGTTTTAAGGATGTACTAAAACAATAGTTGACACTATATTTTATCAGTATTTTACTTCCTGTACAGCAATACATATACTGACAGAGTTATTAATGCATTGACATTTTTGCACTCACCTCTCTAAGTTATTTCTGAAAACTACTGATAGAGATAAGCACAGTTTTGAATATGAAAAGTTAAAAATTGGAATGTGTTAATGTGCAACATTAAAAAAAAAATGGATGCCAGGAATGATATTGCAAATTGTGTCAAAGCAATTATGACTATAAAATTGGAAAATGGAAAAGAAATGAGAAGACATGTAAATCATTTACATTCTTGCCTAAAGTTGCAAGGGATGAAAAAAATCTGGATATGAAAGAAGTAGAGAAAAAACATATAATGTTGGCCAATTAAAAGTACAACAGTGATCAAGAGAAAATAAATGATCACAGTATGAATTAAATAAATGAGACAAAAGAATAATGAAGATATAAATACTATAAGTGAGGAAAAGAAAATTTTTTTCCAAAAATAACATGTATCTAGACTACCAGCTAGACTTAAGAACTATATATGTGACTGAAAGTCATATTTCTGAAGTAGAAGGAGGGGTGAAATGTCTATGTATATATGGTACAGATTGTAAATAAACATCATTTCATAATTTTTGTAAATACATACAAATTATTTTTTGAATTAATTATCTAATATAACTGTACTCTAGAAAAATCTGGCAAATAGTAAACATTTGCAAATTAAATAAATGGACAATTATGTAAATTAGACATTTACATAAATTAGATTGGACGTACTCTCCCTCCCCCTATCTAAAAAACAGAGTGTGTGTGGAAAAATTGAGCAGCAGCAGTTCAATAGTTAAGAAGGTGATCTGAAAGGTGTGTGTGCTAAGTTAAGCATAAAATGGACATTGGATAGAAAATGATCCAGTTACAGAAATAATACTAATTGTCAGTTAAAGGAGAATAATGAATCTCTACAAGAGTTTATAAAAGCTTATACATACATATAAGTGAAATGTATACATATGTGTTTACAGAGACTTGGAAATTTAAGACATATAATATTGTTAATATTATCCTGAATGTGTGCAAAGTTAATCATACAACTAGA
Organism: Epiperipatus broadwayi; assembly: GCA_028023455.1. Lineage (NCBI taxonomy): Eukaryota > Metazoa > Onychophora > Udeonychophora > Euonychophora > Peripatidae > Epiperipatus > Epiperipatus broadwayi. The sequence continues at coordinate 9,475,247 of JAQFVV010000003.1, forward strand.
GAATAAAATATAACTACTATATTGAATTTTTAATAGAATTCCACTTTATTTATTTCAATTTTATTTATTAATTGTTAATAAATTATTTTTATTATTAAACTTGCTTTAAGTTTATTTTCATTATTGATGCTTCCTGACTGATATCAAACTGATACCCTCAGTACATAACAAGGGTATATATCAACAGATGGCATCATTGTTTAATGTGATCTCACTTAAGATAATATACATACGTATATTATTCATTGGATTATATTAGCAACTCAAACTGATGCTACTCTACATGTTCACTGCACACTGTTTTATGAATAAAAAAACTCCTAAAAATGATATTTATAAAAATATGAGCTCAAGTGATAACTGATAAATTTTATTCTGCTGATATGTCAAAAAATAAATTTTGGTAAATTCATTTATGAAAGTTTTTCACTTTTTTTAAAAATAGTTGTTATATTACATTTACTGACACCCCCCACCCATATATAGGAGGATCATGATTAACATACCTGCTTTCTATAGCCATTGCCTAGTGTTCGGTCTAGTTAAAATTTGAAATTCATTTAAGAAGTTGCTGATTGTAAAACAAATCTGATATTATTTTTTAATTACCCAGTCTGTAGACCATCTAGCTGGCCATTTTATTATCAGTTGTAATAAATATATTGTGATTTTTAGTTAGGGAGCAAAATAAGTAAAAATAACTTTATTAATAATGATATTCCTTCTCCCTCTCTACAATTGTTTCTCTGGGGATTTAAAGTTCTTTATCTCTTTATTTTTTTTACTAATAATTAAATTATATACTGTAAGAAACTATAACTTAATACAACTGAATTACTACAACTTAACTACAAATGCCATTTTTTTCTCAATTTCTCATTTGAGAATATTTTCTTTAGATAAATATTTTAGTTATTATCATTTATTAGGCTAGAGATTATGTTATCATTTTAATCGACATATATATTCTTATTAAATATCACATCTCAGTAAGTATTTTATTTCTTTTATTATCCCCCCCCCCCCATTGATCTTTTGTACATGTAAACTAAAAATTAATATTTATGCAACAGTGATTGAATTAAATTCTCAAATTACTTTTAAAATTACTATTTTATTTCCTCTTAATACATTACTTTTTTTGTTATTTTGTAGTTGATCGAGAATTTTCTGGATTAAATTGGAAAATTCCTCCCCATTGGTAAAATTTTTCCAATATTTTTTTTTTATTATTTAAAAAAATACTGTTTTTAAATTCATATATTGATTTTAAAAAATTGTAGGGTTTATTGTCGATTGACAAATGAAGAAGCCAGAATGGATCGTCGAGATATGATCAAATTATATATTGGCAGGGGTCAGAATAACAGCGACACCTACAGTAATTGTAAGCATATTTTAATTGAGAATTTTATTTAAATTTCAGTGTATTATTTGGGGCTTTTTTTTTTTTTTAGAGAGATTAATATATATATTTTAATTAATTTTTGAGGGAGTCAGTATTAATATGTATAGTATTTTAAGTGCTGTTTTCATTTATCTAAATCCCTTTTTCAAATCTTTTTATTGTATTATATATTTTGAATATTAAAAAAACAGCAATAGTCAACAAAATGTAATATCTTCAGAATATCAAACATTATATAGCAAAATCTAGCAGGTGCTCAGATTTCATTAATTAATAGTAATGCCACTGCTGTTTTGCTTCAGAAGTTACCAATGTACTGCAAGACTTCTGTGACTAAAGTTTATTTACTTGATCTTTTTCCATTAGGCATCATAAGATTTTTTTATCTAATCATTTAAAATTAGTGACCTGAAATCATAATGTAGCAATAAAATGTTTTTGAATTAGTCCACACCCCTTACATAATATAAAAATTATTTATCTATCATATGGTTGGTTGTTTGGAAGGTCATGTGATGTCTGCAAAATTTATAAACTGAGCACATCAGTTATAGTAGATTAATCAAACTGATTCTCTCTCTCTCTTGATTTTTTTTTTTTGCCTCACTTGAAATCAATTTAGAAAATTTTAATTATTCAGGCCAGTCCCGATCTCCACTGCTGATAGACATATTAGCAATGACATCTTTTTTAAACTTCAGAATATTAAAGAATAATGCAAGGATTATATAACTTGGATGACTGTGTTAAAATAAAATCTTCATCAAATGGAAATAATATGAATTCAGAATTATGTGAAAATTTTTTTTTACTTACCTAGAAGCAAATTTAGAGACTAATGAATTTACTTACTGCACTTATTGTTTATTCTGAAGTTGGAAGACAAAGTAATTACTGTTTGACATGGATTATATACCAAAATATATAGCTTCTAAACTTTTTTCACATGTAATTATCCAAAAATGTAGAAATACTACATTTAAACTTTTTGTTGTTAAAATTTTCAAAGCATAAATATGGTAGAACAATATGAGTTATGAAGGTAGTTATTTGTCCAATAGATTGTCTTAAAGAAAATATATTGACCAGAAACTGTTAGGAGAAATTTCTAGGCATTGATTATATCTTTATTTGGTGTTTATTGTCTCCCCAAGGCTTATGTAAGATTTCTAGTAAAAATTTATGCTATTTACTGTATAGAAAAGAAAATGCAAGCTAATAGAGGCATCACACAAAATATAGTTTAATTAAACATTCAAAAATAAAAAATGGTCATATATTCATGTCTTTCCATCAATTTTACCCATTTTAACTACTTTCACATCTTTTCTAAGTGATTTTCTATGTCTACTTATGAAAGTTCTATCAATTTTATTTTGATACTAATTTCATTTGAAATTCACCAGCTTTTCAATGAAATAAGTGTGTGTGTGTGATTTTTATTTTATTTATAATCTATACTTTTCCAATTTTGTGTTAAAATATAACCAAAGTGATCTTTGTCAGCAGATTGTTATTTACTGATTGGAGTATTATTTTTAATTAATTTAAGAAAGTTGATGAATTATAATTTTCACACTTTTTGTGCATGTGTGTTTTCAATTGTGTAGCAGTCTTCCTCAAGGCTTCATCTGGACAAATAAAAAAACAGTTGTAAAAAAAACTAGTGAACCACTAAAAATTTAAAACTAATCATCCATTAATGCAAATATCAACCAAAACAGTAATAAAAAAATTGTAATCACTTTTCTGTTAGAAGTCATAGATTATAAAATTCTGTTATCATATTTAACAAAAAAAATTTTTAAAATAAAAATGATGTAAAATTTTTACAAAAATAGAAAACATCACGCTATATAAAATAATTGATTTATTTACATACATTTAATTTCAAATAAGAATGATGTATCGTAAATTCTAATAAATTTCACTAGCGTCATTCATTCAAGCATGTAAAAGTAATTTAAAGTGATTATTTAATATCTTCACGCTTTCACTTTCAAACACTTAAGATTTGCCCATACAAAAGCGTTTGGGTTCGAAAAGATAGATGGCCACTCTATTTTTTCCAAAGACTTTATCATGTGTTTGAAGTGTTAGTATTCAGTCATTTATAGTTAAAATCTGTGAAGCACATGTGCAGCAGTTTAATACTGTTTAAATCAGTATTGTATATTACATTGAACACCGAAGAAACCTATGCAAAGTGCAGTGATTAAATTTATATACTTACTAAGTTTCTGAAAAGTAATTATAAAAATTATGGCTTATCTAATGCCATATTTGATTGTGAGAAATTCTGTAATCACTTTTTAAACTTTTTTCAAATTTATAGTAGCTATCATTTATATTTGATTATTTCTTTTTGTATCATCATATCTAATCATTTACTAGAAAGTTAAATATTTTATTTAGAAACAAGAATTGATAATCTTATGTAAAACTTCAATTTTAGCTTTCATTAAGAACTACTATTCTATCTGATATAATACATTTGAAATTAATCTGCCTCTCATCTATTAGATGATATACAAAATAGCTCAGTTTGATATATCAAAGGATCATCTTATACTTTTTGCTTTGTCTGCTCTTTCAGCATCATTATTTTGCTGTCATCTTATTTTTTTGCAGATATAATCATAGGAAATATTTTTTGAACTTTTTTCATAAAAAGAAAGACACTGACTGTTTTCTGACAATAATTGTATTAAAAAACTCTGGCTTGTGGCCTTCATCAGTGAGGAGCCTTGGATCTGAGAGCACTGCACCTAGATCTTAGGATCTAATGCAACCCTCCAGCAGCCACTCTTTATCTCTACTTCACTATAAGCCTTCTGGCATCCATTGATTACTCTGGCTAGCACTAGGTGGCACTGCTATATGGAGAGTTTTTGCCTGTTTACTAACAGTTATGCGCTAGCATGAGATGGTGATCCTGTGATGTTTGGTGGTTTAATAATTGTATTACTAGATACCTTTCTACCCTCAACCCATAAGTTGAAGGACAATGTTCTCTTTAACAGCAATTTTTTCTTCAATTTATATATTCACATTCCCTTATCTCCATTCCAAATATTTCATTTAGGGATTTTCCTTGCTGGCCTTTCTTCCACCCCCCCCCCTAACACCAATGAATATTATTCCAAATGTTTTACCAATTGACAAAACATACTAATTCCAATCATCTCTAGGAAACTTCTATCTTCTCCAGTAAAATTTAGCTTTTCCATGTAGTACCAACATCATAGATCAAAGGTTCTTAATTAATAGACTATTAATTAAAATAAAATATATGACATTGTCTTCTTGAATGAACAATGGATTTAATGTGATGTTTTATAAGCAATATAGAAATTTAAAATCTCAAAATCAACTATTGGAAAAAAGTGTAAAAAATGATTTATGAATTAAGATGATAAAAGTATAGTTTTACATATTAAAAGTAGTATGTAAATCTTAAAAAATAATATCATAAATTTTTAATTCAGTGAATAGTACATTGTTTTTATGGTAATGATGACATTTGAAATAGATAGAGGAAATATTTTGATCATTTTCTTAAGATTGATACAAAAATTAAAGATTACTGCTTTTAAAGGATATATCTATCTTCTCAACTCGTTTAGGTTTGGAGAAAGTTATTTTACTTGATAAAATCTAAACAGATATTTAAAAACAGAAAAACTACTGAACTTTTTTCCAACAAATATAGATTTATGAAGTAATGTCACTTAATGTTAAGAATATGTCTATTGTTGCAATTTTTTTAAAAATAAAGGAAATAGAAAAGGATGTTGTAATTATCATAGAATAGCACTGATATTCATTACAGTGATAGTACTGACATTTATATTATTAGATAGCTGTTTCCATTTATAAGGTGATTTTAGATAATCAAAAAGAATATTTTTTGTTGCTAAGAAAATGCAAAACTACTTTGGTAAAGCATTTGACTCAGTCAATGGTAATTTTTGAAGATAGATGGTTTTATGTGGCTGCTATGTGATAGGGTGAGGAAAATCATTACTATTGATGACATAAATCTGAGTTGAAAAATTAAGCTGGTGTTAAACAGGATCTATACTAGCTTTTACTTTGCTTTCTATTTTTTACGACAATAAAAACAATAATATTTCAGGTCTAATAAATTAACAAGTGCAAACAAACTTTAGAGATATAATTAATAGTTCATAAAATGTTATTACTATATTTTAAATAATGATATGAATATTCATTATGGGAAAGACAAATTCAAGGGATTTGCATTTTTTCGTTTTTATAATTCTTTTTTTTTTCTTTCTGATTTACTAATTGGAAGCAAAATTGTTTTAAAATTTCTTAAAATAATTTCTTTTGTAGACAATACATTATGAAATGCTTTATAATTTATATATATATAGAGTGAAAGTTAAGAGGTTTTTAAAATAGCAATTAATAAAACAAATTTCTGATTTAATCTGCATGTATATACATATCAATTTCTTAATAAAACAAATTGTTAATTTAGCATTTATGCGTGTATATTTTTATATATGTCAATTTCATGAATGTATACTTGACATATAATGATTTGCAATAGAAAAATCCTAAATTTTACCTTATTATGGAAAGTTAAATATTATTTATTTAAATATTTGAATTGAAGATTTAAATGAATTCAAACTTATAAATATTATTAAAGCACAGTCACCTGTATTAATTAAATTCAAACGTCATATTATAAAAGTCCATCTAATGTTGCAAATTTTCTTAGATTTCAATATTTATTTTTCCATAATTAAATGTCAGCATGATGTTGATAATTTTCTAGCACAATTAATGGCTTTGATGAATTAAATATTGAAGTTTCAAGGACTCATTCCTGATATAGATGGTTATTTCTTTAAAAATGCATAAGTATCAAGTTCAGTCTTTTCTGATCCTTTAGCTGAGCATAGCTTTGATACAACAGTCAATTCAGAGTATATGGTAGCTTTTCATAGCTGTCCTCTCATTATAATTTTGATGATTACTGGAAGCATGCTATTAACTTATGAACTAATTCTGAAACTTCAGTAACTCTCTATGAATTTTTATTTCCTATTGACTAATTAAATATGTTATGCCCTTTTTATAAGTTTATTTTTGGAATCACATTTATTTTTCTAAATATTATAGCTGTTTTTAAATTGTTCAAATTCCTTAATTAGCTTATTTTTTTATAATTTGCTTTATCTTTATCTTTGTACAAAGCTTTATATATATAATTAATTAAAACTAAGATGATTTACCAAAAAATAAATTTTAAAAATATTTTCAAAGCAGACTGCTTTTCTTTTCTTTCAATTAAAATTATTTATATATATTATTTAAAAAAATTTTAAATCTATAACTTTATTTCACAATCTTTTGATTTTGTCTTTTGTTAATTATCTTTTTAAATTATATATATGCACACACACAAGACTGATTCTCACACATATATATACAACAATAAAAGTACTTCTGTAATATTATATATTTAATAGTTTTATTTATTAATTGGTGTTTTTTATTTAGTTTATATTCTTACATATTGAAATATTATTATATCTTGAACTCTTTTTTATTTACATCAAGATTAAAATGGAAAGATAAGTGAATAAAAATAAATGGAGATTATTTAAGTCATCTTGGTTTTGCAGATGATGTGATTGTTTTGTAAATAATGCAACCAATAAAGTAAAAGTGAAGATGAATGTTAAAAAAATTAAATTAATGTTTAATGACTTTCCACAAAAAAATGAAAAAAATAATAATAATGAATTAAAAGAAATTAACAACAAAAAGTCAGATTATTAATACAGATTGTAAACATAATGTATGAAATTAATTATAGAATTAAACTTGATTGGAGTGTTTAATGACTTTCCAAAAAAGGAAAAAAAAAAGAATAATGAATTCATTTCAATAAAAATTTTATTAACAATAAATAGTGATTACATACTAATAAAGGATAAATAAATGAATAAATTGTACAATAATATGATTATATAATGTTCTATATGTCATCTGTTTAGATTATGTTATGAGAGCTCTTATGTGGTTAGGTATAGTGAAGAGATTCTAAGAACTTGTTTAATGGTATTAGCATTTTTAATATAAACATGAATATTTTCTTTTATAAATGACTATTCTATAATGCTGGGTAGGTGGGAATTGATAATCAGGAAAAGGAAAGAGCAATTAAAGACCAGGTGTCAGCAAAGACTATACTGGAGGCAAGGAGCTGGTCACGTTTCTTGATTTTTTTGAGCGTTTGATAAAACAATGGTATGAATTGTGGCGGGGGTAATTCCATGAGACTTTTGCATCTCACTATCCATATGGAATAAAGGACAAAGGTAGAAAGCCTTATTATTGAAAAAAATCCATTATGAATGGCATTTTCAAGTGAGAAAATCATATCAGGTCTTATGTTGGAATTGATTATAATTATATCTTTCAGAGTTTTAAGTCTTGGGCACCGGTGTATAATATGGTCTATGGTTTCATCTTCACGAGCACACAGACCACATATAGGGTCAATGCTGGTAAAACCTCTTCGGTGATAAAGAAACCAATTCGTGGGTAGCGCATTAAGATTTATTTTAATGATGAAGTCAAGGAATTTGGGTTCCAGACTCCATCTTTTGAAGTGTGTAATGAGTCTTTGGTTGGTTATTTTTAGGCTGGTTTTAATGGGTTGTTGATTATAGTTGATTATATTGTATGCTTCCCATAAGGTGATTTTTTGGTTAAGGTTAAAGGATATTATCGGGTTATAAAGTTGTAGTTGTTGTATTAGGGATGCTATCCATGAACTGGAAGAGGGTGGAGGACGATCTGTCGGTGTAATGTTTTTAATAATGTTAGAGTATCCGCAGGAGAGGATCAGATTATGTAGAGTGTTGTGGGTTTTCTGTAAAATGATTGCTTGTATTGAGTGGAATGACAGTCCATTGAACCTGCGTGGTCGTTGGATACCTCGCAGGCTAATAGCAACTGTCCTTCCTCTCCAGAGAAGTTTGGTGCATAATCGGCTAATTTTATTTTGAAACAGTTTAGACATTTTAACGAATGGAAGATAATATGAGATTTTTGGCATTATGATCATGTTGAGGAGGCCAACCTTTCCATATAATGAAAGGTATACTCTAGAGAGTGAAGTGGTGATGGCTTCAGTTGAATGGAGGATTGCATCTTGAATCTCTCTTGCCATTGCAGTTGGAGTTTTGTAGATTGGAAAACCTAGGTATCTTTGGGGTTTTGCAGAAAAGGGAGAGTTAATTTGTTTACCAGACATTATCTGCCAGATGGAAGATTTGTTAAAATTTATTTGTAGGCCAAGTTTCGCTGTATTTCTGTTTAATATGTTCATGAGATGAGGAAGGTATTTAATGGTGGGAAGCACCACCATGATGTCATCTGTATATGCAAATACATTGAAGTTTTTATTGAGAGAGGGAAGGAAAATTCCAGGGAGGTTTTTTTTCTATATCCATCAGAAGAGGGTTGATGTATGCTGTGAAGAAAAGGGCACTGAGCGGGGATCCTTGAGGGATCGACTTGTATGGCTTGAAGCCTGGTGTGATCTTACCATCAAGAGAGAGAAAAATCTCTCTGTTGTTGAGCAGATTGCTGACCATCTGAACAATCCCAGCTGGAATGTCGCATTCCAACAGAATATCCAGAAGGATGTTTATCTGGACTGAATCAAATGCTGCCGCAACATCCAGCTGGACAGCAATAGGTTTTGATTTATGATGTCCTCTGATGTAATTGAACAGTGCAGTTACATTGGACATAGCATGCGAGGTTGATGATCCCTTTTTTCCATATTGGTTTGACGAGATATGGCTAAGAATTTGAGTTTGGATTTGATCTTTAATGACTGACTCAATTATCTTGATAAGCAATGGGGTCATGGAAATTGGCTGGATACAGTTAATGTCGTTTAGTGGTTTTGCTTTTTTAATAAAAGGCATGAGTGCCACTGGGTAAAGATCTGTTATGTTTCTGTTGCCGGAGGCTAGATGATCAATCATTTTTTTAATAATTGGCACAGTGAATTGACTGAGGTGTTTGAGAAGGAAATTTGGGATGCCATGAAGGCCAGGATGAACGCCGTCAGGGAGAGACGTTATCTTCTTTTTGATTTGGATTTCCGTGATGCCATGTTCGCCGGGGTCACCAGGATCCAAACAGCTGTTTATAGAAGGAGCTCCATCTTTTTGCATTAATTGGCAGAATTGTTTGCTGATGTGCTGCATCATTGGAAAGCCAATAAGATTGGTTCCATTAGCATTAATGGATAAGGGAGTGATTTGTTTTTTATTGTATCCCAGTGCCCATCTGAGATAGTCTCTCGTCCAGCAGTGTTGTTGTGCTAAGAAACATTTGGCTCTTCTGATGGATATATATTCTGCAAGGGACTTTTGCTTGATTTTGTAGAGATTTTTAAGGAAGATAATTTTTTCTGTATTTGTGAAATTTTGCTGTGATGCTTGAAGTTGTATATTAATGTCTGTTAGGTCATTTAGAAGGCCATTAGGTCCTTTGATTTTCCTGGTGTGGTGATTTAATATGGACTGAAGTATTCCAATGAAGGAAAACCAGCCCTCCTCAGCAGGCAGGGAAAGGATGTTTATTTTCTGGAAAAGGATGTATGCCTCAGATACTATCGCTTCGGTCATATTTGATTGGGTGATCATGCGCATGGTTTTACCAGGTCCATCAATAGGTGTAGGGATTGCAATAGGTGTAAGTTGTAAGATTAGAGCCATATGATCAGAGAAAGCAACAGGGGTCAAGGCTGCATCAAGGTTGAAGTGGAGGTCTGGGGTGTAGAAAACCAAATCAATCAGGGACTTTTTAGTTTTAGTATAGAAAGAGTAGGCTTCAGGAGGGAAGAAACCCTCTCCACACATTAATCTGCAATTTATTAGATGCAAAAATCTCTTGTTGAAGTCATTGTATGTAGTGTTAAAGTCTCCCAGAAGAATAGTAGGAGAGGCTCTGTTAGCATTGATGGCATTTAGGATATGGATTATTTTTAGATATTGAGAGGTGTCTTTGGCTGTATATATATAAGCTACGATGATCGGATAACCCCAATAGTCTATTTTTATGATAATAATATTGGAATCTAGGAATAGAATACTAAAACTGTTTGGTGGTGTTGACTTGCTGAGAAGAATACTGACTCCACCTGAAGCAGAATGTCCTATGGAAAATCTAGTAAATCCGAGAGCTGAGAGAAGAGATAATATTTTATGATCAGTCTTATGGTGATATTTAGTTTCACCCATAAGAAGTATATGAGGGGAGCAGAGCGAGAGCCAGTTTTTAATAGCTAGAACTCTATCAATTGAGTTGATGCCGCGAATATTAACTCTTTGAACGCCTCTTACGAGGCACCTCGTAGACATCTGACATCACTCTAACTCTGCAAGTTTTTATATGAAAATATTCGTTCAATATGTTTTTAAATAGATTTTTAAAAGCTCTATAAGATGGTGCTCTCTTCCGAATTCTTTTACAAGTAAAAAATAAAAAAAAACTGCATTTAAAGCTAAACAAAGAAAGAAGCTTATTGGTGATTGGCTCTCAGCCAGTTCTCAGCCGACAAAGACATTCTGATTGGCTGGAAAAAACAAAGAAACTGCCTGATCAAAGAAAATAAAGATAAACGCTGAGATTTTCATTTCGAATGTGATTTAAGTATTAAAAAAAGGATAATTTGACAAATTAAAAATAATTTTTAAAAAATAAACTAAAAAAACAAAATTATTTTCGAAAAATATCGAAGATTTTTGTAAAAATATTGAAGCTGTAATAAAAAGAAATATTTACTTTTCTATAACATAAAAGTCGATCTTTTTGTTTATATTATAGCTTTTATGTTGCCGAAATTGAATATTTTAGAATAAATAAATAGCAATTTATTTTTGAAAGAACTTTCGTTCTCTTCATAACCTGAAAAATTAATAATATACTTTTTATAAACGTATCTGAGTTGAATTTAATATTATAGGCGAATATGTTTTAACAATAGGCTTTGTCTTCAGTTTGTGAGTTGGCCAATTAAGAGATTTGATTTTTATCTCATACAACCAATAATAAAATTAGCGGTTAAAAGGTTAATGCCAGCAATTTTGCAGAACATGATAGATTAATCCAAACCATCCTCAGCAAAGTGTACCAAGTCAATGTGGGGCATCTCCATGTTAGTGAGTTCTGATGTTGTTTGGAAATTAGAGTCTTGTGATCAAACTTGTGGATGGATTGGTGATATATTTGTTGGTTGAGGAAACGCATCCATGAAGTCTTCGGTGTCTGATGAAGTAGTGTAATCTGACTGAGATTCGTCAGATGGATCAATGGTATCGATGGTAATAGGATCCATGGTTTTCCTCTTTTTTTCTATGGATTTGTGAAGCTTTGTGCTGGATATATCTGAGATTTGTTTGCTAGCGGGTGGTGGTGAATAATGTATTGGATGGGAGCTGTCATCATCAGAGCTCGATTTATCTGAGCGAATTGATTTTCTTTTAATTTTCTTATTTGTATTTTGGGAATTTGTTGTGTTGGTTTTTTGGGGGTTTTTAAGTTTAGTAGTGTTGTTTTCTTTTTCCTGTTCTTTTGATGAAAGTGTTTTTTTATTGTTATAAGAATTTGGTTTAAATTTTAGACCTGAGTCATTTTCGGTTTGCTGTAACTGTTGTGAAACATTAATTATGCTGACTTTCGGGTTGAGTGTTTGATAAGTCTTTTCATCTGGATGGTTGATTACTGCAGGCATTGAAGAATTGAGGACAGTTTGTGGATCACTTTGTTTAGGTTTATTAGACTTAGCTGGAGCGAATGATGATGCATCATTGGTTTTAAGCTGGGTGGGAGTTGTTATAGATGAATTGTTTTGAAATTTTTTAAGTGTATTTTCTTCATCGCCTGGGTTTTCCTTGCTCTCGTTAGATGGTTTGGTCATATTGTCTTCTTTTGTAGAAAGAGTTTGGCCTAGCATTGTTTCTCGAGGATTAGTACAATATGTATCTAATGAATGATCTTGAGTATTATTGGTTTGAGAGATTGGTTTAGTAGCAGTATATGTTATTGCTTGGATCTCTGATTCACTACTATTAGTGTAGAGGTTGGTATTTGTTCTTTCTTGAAGATTTTCATTTTGAAAGATAGGTTTGGATGTGAGAGGGTTTGTTGGAGGATTTATTTGAATCAGATTGTCTGGGTTTGTGAGGTTGCTGTTTGAATTAGTCCCATGTGGTGATTGTCTATTTAAGGAAGTGATAGCCGTATTAATAGGTCTACCAGGGCATCTGTGAACTTTATTCTTTTTAATACCACAGTGTATGCATATTCTTGCTGCACAATCTTTAATAAGGTGTGTTCTTTGAAGGCAGAAGAAACATTGTGGCTGTACTCCCCTGAAGGTCAAACCATAGGAGAGCCTCTTGCAGTAATAATGGTGGGTATGTCAGTGGGTATAATGTTTTTCTTTAAAGTAAGTGTGAAGATAACTGTATTGGACAGAATTTGATCTTCGAAGTGAGGGTTTAATAGGTGTTTAAATTTGCTAACTGAACCATAATTAATAAGGATGTCTTGTAGTTCTTGTTCTTTCAAGTGGGCAAGGCAGTTTTGAATTCTGCCGGATAGTGTAACTGGACGGTTCATATCTATGGAGCAAAGTATATAATTTCCCAAAGATCGGTAGTTATTTTTAAAGTTCATACGGTCCGCCCACGTTTTAAACTCAACGGTAACATAGCGGTCATTGGGATGATTAAGGATCATGTGAATGTCTCTGCCTAATTGATTTTGATTGATTAGACTGTATAATTGTTCTAGAGGGAACTTATATAACGCACATTGTTGATTTGTTATGGCTAAGATTAGCGACTTATCGCTGTAGTAGTTTGTAAACGATTTATACAGAGTGTTAGGAATCGTTTTGTTGAACTCGTTATTTATTTTTAGGAACATGTCATCATTAAGATCGTTTATATTAAATGAGACATTTTCCAGAGTGTTTGATTCTTGTTCTGTGTCTCATTCTATGATATTCAAATATAGTTCATTGAAATTATCGGCCTTAATATTTTCGGAGATGCTCTCAGAATTTTTAGACCTTACGATATTTGCGTACGTAGTGGAATTTTTCAATATTGGAATTGAGGAAATTGGTTTAGATTGCAAGTTGGCTGATGTAGCAATGGATTGTTCTGTGCTATAATCTTTGTTTGTTTTGGAATGAGGTTTATTAGTTTTAAAATTTATTTCTTCTTTTTGATTTTTAAATTTACTGTTGATAAACTGTAATGTGACAGTGCTGGTTTTGTCGACCTCTGGTGGAAAAGTTTTAACTTTAAAAAATTCGCCGAAATCATCTTGATGGAAATTTTGTCTATTATTTTCAGATATGGTTTTCGGGGTATTATTGGGCAAAGAAAATTGCTCATTAGAGTCTTCTGAGGGAGCGTAAAGTCTTCGGAGAGGAGATGATTGGTTTTTGCTTGTATTGTTAAGGATTTCAATAGTTTCGCTTGATGAGATATTTATGCTATTGTTTATATTAGGGGTAAGTTGATTATTTTCTAAACTTTTGTTGATATTTGCGATGGTGTTTTCATTTGATTTATTGGTTTGTGGATTTTTATTTGCAGTAGAAGTTAGTTTAGTTGCATTTAGATTAGATCTAAGGCTATAATATTTACGACCGATGGCTGCATTGCTAGATTGAATGCTGAGATCGGGGTTAACATTAATTTGAGAGTTATCAATTATATTATCACTTTCCTTAATATATAATGTTTAAAACCGACTTACCTTGAATAAAAGACGTAAAGGTAAGGGGACAATCATCCCTGTCTTCTTGAAACTGAATCGCTAAGGGACGCTTTTAATAAGACCAGTTGACAAAAGTTATTTATTTTAAATCTTATAATTTAAGATTTTAACTGTCATTTTCTAGAAATTATTTAAAATAATATCATTCTCAATAAATACATTCTACTCATCAGATGTACTCTCTATATATAACACAATACCTTTATCTGTTCCTCTTCGTATAGATAAAACAGTATATGTATAAACTACTTCAGTAAGCTGATGGAATCTCTGATCAAGTTGGTCCCTTTTAAACAATAGACTGGCTCATTGTTATCTTTGGGGAAGTTATGATCTGATAACTGTTGGCCTGCAGTGAACTCTCTTCAGTTTCTATGTCATCTAATACACACACATATATATATAAGCTATGAACCACATAAAAGATGGGCTTGTTTTCATGTGAAGTCAAACTTTACCATCATTGTGATACTAGCACTGGCTGTCTTGCTATCAGTTATATTTTTATAGTAACTACTATTGTAAATCTGTTATAGTTTGTAAAACTCTCCTCTAACCTTTTTTCCAACCTTTTTATAATCAGGGTAGAATTTAAAAAAAAAAAAACAGTAATTAAAAGTAATTTTTAAAATTAATAACTTTTCAATTCATCTTAATCCTTTCAAAAACAACTTTGTAGGATTTTCATCAAAATATGTTACACAAACTTTAATTAAAATTTTTTTTAATGTATTCAAAATAAATAATGGAATTTTATAATTACTAGTATATCTATTGCAACATAAAAACATGCTTGTGTTAATTTTAAAATCAGAATTAATCACATATTAATTAAAACCTTTTTAAAATGTTGAATTTATAATAAATTTTTAAATTCAAAGTTATTTAATCCTTAACTATTATTCCAGTGTAATATAAGAAGTATCTGCAAAAAAATTTTGTGTTTATTTCTACTTTTCCTTTCAACTTTATATATATATATACATGCACACACACACTACTATATTGTTGTATGTCATGAGATACATAACTGTCTCAATATATTGATTTCATGAATAATGGGAACTAATCCCTATAGAAATAATGTTAATAATTAATTTATATTATAGCATTATGATAGGGTAGTAACTTTAAAATAAAAAAAACAATTGTTTTGTCCTGCCCCCCCCCCAATCATTAGCAATTTTCCTTTCTTTAATAAAATGAAGGATATTTTTTATTATTATTAATTTTCAAATAACTGGTAATTAATTGGTAATATTTTTCAATTTTTTTTTATATTTGTTACATGATCTTCTAATTTTTAATGTTTTAAAACTGGAAGTGTTTTTTGTCATCTCATGCTTAATATTAAAAAATTTATTTTGTAATATAGTATTCATTAGTATACAGAAATTTTTTCATGTAAATAAACTTATGTTTAATTTTTACTTGCACTATGCTTTTTATTTTTCCAATTTTAAATGTAGCCTTTTATTTTCAAATGATAACAACTTCAATTGGCAAGCAATATCTATATTTTGTTGACCTTTATTGTTTTTTAATTTGAAAAGTATTAATGTCATATTACCAGAATCTGCACTAAGGTAACTAAACATTTAAAATGGCTATCATATTTTAAAACCATGAATAAATAATTTTTTACCATATTGTTCTCCAATTATTCAGTTATTTTCATGCAAAGTCATGTTCATTATAAAAAGGTTGGAAGCTTTCCAAGAGAATAAATTTTCTTGAATTTCTCTGATTACTTGGCTTTGTATAATGATTTATAAAAAGATAAAGCTAATTAAATCATTTTTAAAAACTTCTGTTTTTTATTAATATATTATGTTAAGTTTTTATGAAAACAAAATGGAAGCATGATCTCTTCTTCATTTTTGATGCTAATTTACTATGTTACTTATCTTCTTTTTAGTGAATGTTAATCCTGATATTTAGGCAAGAAGTAAACTATTATGTAATGGTTTTTTTTTGGAATTTAAAAAGATGAAAGATTGACTGTAATTCATAAGAACATTTTTTCCCCCCGTAGCAATGAAATCTGCATATTATTTTAATCATCTTTTTTGTTTTTAAAATCATTGAATAGAACTGATAACTAGAATTTTCTACTGATATAGATAAAATGTAGTAGCCTAAGGACAAAGGCTGAGAATTAAAGTAGAAGACAAACGATACTAGAGTTCTTCATTTTTTAAATAATGAGGATTTAAGCATTTTTTCCATTCTTGTTTTATTCGCTTATTAAAAATAGTTAGATACCTACTTACTGCCCAATACTGAATAAGTGATTATAGATCAACTAGTTAGTTGGAAAAAAAATCCTAAATTGTTAAAACAAATTTCAAGTTTATTCAGCATAGATTTGAAGTAGATCTTAAATAGGACAATCAATGAAATACTATGACATCATGAAATTGTTTCTATTACTATATATTGTAATGGTACATTAATTTAAAATTAGAATAAAAAAAATTTTTGAGTTCGTAAATAAAAAACTAAAAGCTAAAATTAAAAAGAGTTGTTCAATGTATGTATATATATTTGCACAGATGCAAAAATTTAAAAGTATTTATTTTTTAAATAAAATAAAAAAGTATTTGAACGTACTTTTTTATAAAAAAGTACAAGATCTAAAGATAAAATATTTTAGTAAATGGAAATGATTGTTTTATAAATGAAAGAAAAGCAAACTAGCCATCGGGGCTCTTATATAAAAAAGTCAGATGAAATATAGATAAGAGAACAAAAATAAATTAGATGTCCAATAGAAGCAGCAATGAAGGCTCGGACCGTAATGAAAATTTGGAACAGGAAACCATTGTTTAGTGAATCCAGATGATCAGTGTAAAAGGAAAAATATTGAAATTAAAAACAGTTCCAGCTTGATTTTTTTTGAGAAGTGTGATAAGACGCACTTGTCACACTCACTATTTTCAAATAAAATGACTGATGAATAAGGAACAGTATTATTGCAGATATGGGTTCTGCAATCAAATGGTACCAGGATTGAAACAGCTAAGGCCACCTCCAGAACAACAGACCGGTCTTCCAATAGAGACATCATGGGAATTGGCACCAGGAAACAGGATTCTTCAAATGTAAGATATGAACTGTAAAATTTAAAAGTAATTAAGAACTTTCATCAAGATTTGACAAGCTTTTAATATTCAGCTAACCTAAATTTTAAAATGAACTTTTATCTGACTTTTAACTTTCAAATCAATTATTAATGTTTAGGTTTATACATTTGAGTTTGAAAAAAAAAGTCATTTCCATTTTTTTTATTTTTATTAATATTTAAAGTAGAAATTATTTAAATGCATTAAATTTAAGTTGGGTATAGACGCTTGCATAGATTCGTTAATGTTTATGTTTTTGTTTTCATATTTGATTAAAATATATAGACATTCAGTAAATAATGATACCTTACATTGAGTATCTAAAATGTATTTATTCAGATGTTTTTAAGTTATTGGTGTCAATGCGGCATCTTATGATGAATGCCATTGGGTTTCTTGTAAATTTCCCTCTGCAATTTCATCGATGACTTTATATTTTGATCGTTTATGTTTATTTTGAAATGTTTTTAACCATGTAATCTATGTAGCCGATCTATACTCAACATTAAAAAACAAATCTTTATAAAATTCATCTGTGCAAACTTATATAAATGTTAAATTTAAGTCGGGCATGAATAGCTACACAGATTCGCAAAGTTATGTTAGTTTAAGGGAGGGTAAATCTTAGGTTATTTGTTTTGTAGTTAGATTGGGTCAGTGGATTGAATATATTGGTGTAATTAGTAAATGTAGTATGAGGTCCGCTATTTGCAGGATCGCATTATATGCCGCACACCCCCTTTTAGCCCCTTGGAATGGGATAGTAAGACGGAAAATGCAGTCCCTTCCTATGGAGTTTTTTTTATTGCTCTTCTCATCAGACAGATGTAGTATTCCTGTCTGGACGAGAATCAATGTCTTCTTAACTATGCTGTTCAGATGCAGATTCCTGACAGTATGGTATTTGTGCTGTTGTAATCATACTGCATTGAATACATTGGTGTATCAGATGGATTGACGTTGGTTTAGCTGCAAACTTTTGGCCTAAGGTTAAATAAGGAATAGAATATATTCTGTTCAAATGCATACTCGACACTTTTAAAAATATTATTAAACAAATCTGTGCGGATTGTTCAAACTAAAAAAAAATTTAAATTTAAAAATTAAATTAATAACCAACCTAAAATAATAAATTTTATTCCTCAATTTTATCTATATGTGCATAAATAAATGTTTGTGTGCTAATTACTGGCAGTGGCTTCTTTTATTTTTTATTTTAATATTGAAAATATTTTTAAATAAGAATTCATATTTGATAAATCTCTGCGTCTCACTGTGCTAGTGGCATGGGCTGACAGTCTTAATAAATAAAAGTTGGATCTTTAACAGCGCATATCTGCCTACTCTATAAATTTTCTAGGTTCAAATAGCCTAATGGTGCCCTGTATGGCAGATACGGTAAAACTGCCAGCTTCGACAATCTCCCAGACCGTTATAATATATATATATAATATAACATTAATTAACTATTATATACAGTCTTTCAATCCACAGAAGTACTTTTGGTTAATTTCTTCACCTGCCTCAACTACCGTTAAATTAAAAAAGAAAATAAAAACAAATATCATCAATTCAAATCCCATGAATTCTGAATTTTAATGTTAGCAGCTTGCCTATTAATTTTATTCATTTTATTTCTATTTATTAAAATTGTCTCCTTAATTTTCTTTTAGAAAATAGAAATAAAATGAAGATAATTAATAGGCAAGCTGCTAACATTAAAATTTGGAATTCATGGGATTTGAGTTGATGATGTTTACTTCTGTTTTGTTTTTGAATTTAACAGCAGTTAAGACAGATTAAGGAATTAACTGAAAGTACTTCTGCGGATTGAAAGACTGTATATAATAGTTAATTACCATCATATTTATTATTTTTATTGTTATTACAATAGTGTTTTAATTAATGGACATTTTATTTGTATTATATATATATATTCAAAGTGTATCATTTTGAAGTTCGCTATTATTGAGATATAGACTATTAAACAGAGGGCGTTATTGGATATTTGTAATTGTATAATGATTTATATATTTATATAATATTTAAATACAAGTATATTGTCTGTACTTAATTTGAACTCAGACTTTCCATCATCAGATTTTCAATGATATGGATTGCTGAAGAGTTGAAGGGTGGAGAAGATTAAAGAATGTCCATTAAAGTTTGAATATTTGCTATCTTAATATAAACTGAGCACTGATTATATTATGAGATGATGATCCGGGTCAACTGGTGAGTGCTGGTTTAGCACAAAATCTATATATTGGAGATCATTTATATTTTTCACAAGTATGTGGTCATGGGTACCAGTTTTATAAGATGGAGTGAATAGCTCTAGGAAAGTTGAAAGTCTGAGTTCAAATTCTTTTTAATTATATATATATATAGTACATTAAAGTCATACTATGAAATATTGATAACTGAGTGCACTTTTAGCATAGTGCATCAGATTCATATCAACTATTTTCATTTCTAATAATGATTGTAATTTATCTGTTATATTGTATCAAAAGTGCATTCAGCTGATAATAGTTTATAGTATATTTTAAAATATATTTCTTTTTTTTTTTTTAATTTTAATAATTGATTGTCATGAATGTACTGCACCAAAAACATGCTAAGCTATTAATATTTTATAATATATTTATTCCATTTCATATATCAATATGTATGTGGTTTGTTATTTATCAGAAGTACACAATCTGTGGATTACAATCTCTCAGAGAGTTACAAAATGTTTATGAAATTCTGCTAAGCTTCTTTTTGAAATAATTTAATTATTAAAAATAGATAAACATCACATGAAAATAAAGTTTTTTTTATGTATTATAATTTTTTTTGTTAAGGATGTGATTTGTTTCAAATTTTTTATTTCAAATTGTATGTGCTTAATACTAAAATATTAGGAAATATAAATTTGTATATTAATTAAAACTACTAATGTTTAGGCATAAAATTTTTATCTGAGGAAGGAGGTAGAAAGTGTAAAAACATTGTACCCTATTGATTTAAATTATTTACAGAGATTACTTTATTTTTAATATATATTTATTTGAATATTTTCATGGAAAATACAATTTGCTTATAATAGCACTTGTTCAACAATTCCCTGTGCACATATGTAAAAACCACATTTCTTTAATAAATATCTACCAATAAGAATCATGGTTTTTAAAGAATATGGCTACAAAAAATATAGAAGCATTTTTTAAATATAAAATAATAATTTTTATAAGTTTTAGTTAGTGTGCATCAAAACAATAATGATATGGTCTGATAGATAGTAGCACATATCCAATATGCAGTTAAATATCTATCTTTATAATCTGATAGTTCTAATCTAATTTAGAATCTTTATTAGAACACTACATTTTTTTTAATATTATGATTAGAAACTAATATTCTAAAGAGCACTTCAATATAAATACAGCTGGATTAACACCAGCTGAAGTATATTTTGAATACTTTAAATCATTTCACCTTACATGTATATTGTCAAATGAATTTTCAATTTTATTTAAATCATCCCATAATAAGAACTTATACATAAATCATGTTCATGCATTGATATACATGTATATTATATTTTTTTCCTGGAAGCATGTTGAGATATTTGCCACTAGCCTACTAAGATCAAAATGATAATTCTTGATGATTATCGATAGTGTTTGCCAACTTCTTCACACAATTTATATTAGAATCTTATAATTTAGAGATGCATTATAAAGTTTAGTTTAGCGAGCTCTTTATGTCATTAAAGTGTTTATATTTGAGAATAGTAAAAATGGATTGGATTGCAGGACTCCAAGAAATAGATTTTCATTCTTTTTTTAAATAAATATAAATACAAATTATAATTTACATAACAATCTTTTTCAAAATTTAAGATTCTGTTTATTTACCATATTTTTATGATGTAATAAAGTTTAGTTGAAAATTAATAAATTGATCTATAATGTTAAAGGATTAATTTACAAAAATATATATTTATATATCGAAATAAAAAAAAATTTAAATAAAAGATGTAAAGTATATGGATTGTCTACCACTAACCAAATAGTGGAAGTTACCTAAATGGTTGTGTTGATATTAAAAACAGAAAAACATCCAGTTTCATTTATAAAATATTTTTAAACACATGATTTCAAATATGTCAGCCATATGATCAAAAAAGATATTACTGTTTAAAACAAAAGCTATGAACAGATCAGAAGCAGTGACTTCAAATCTTCTCCTTAATCATTATTGCTAACCTCACTTGTGATTCATTTCTAGTTTTTGTATTGGACAAAATTACTATTTTGATCATATGTTTTGTTTAAAAATTTTTTTGATTAAACTGCTTTTTTTGTTTGTTTTTAATATATCTGCAACAACTGATTGAGTGACCTCCACTACCCAGATTATGACAAGTATGGTCTAGCAAGAACATCAGTATAACTTTGATTTTTATAAGTGATCAATTCCATATTTAAATTAACCCAATATATATACAAATTAACTTAACTGTATTTAATTAATTAGCCAAAGAACTTATTTTTTCGTGATATCAAAAGTTGTAATAAATATTACTAGTGGTTTGATTAACAGATTAATTAAATATTGTTTGAATAAGTTAATTTATATATTAATTCCAGTTTAGTATATTTACATTTGGATTATATTTCTATGTCTGACATTTATTTGACTTTTTAATAAATTTAAAGGAATTTTTCAATCATTAACATATTTTTAATTTTAATAAAAAAATAAGTAAAATATTTCCAAATTGTCAAATTCCATCCAGACTTTACCTGTTTTCTTAGTATAATCAGGCAGACTAACTACCTATAATTTTTATACTTTTATTATCAATTAGTGCTGGTTTTCCTTGATTATTAGGTAATGCTGAACTTATGGAGTACCTGGCTTTTGATGCTTTGGTGACTATGCCGATTCTAGCTCAATGGGAGCAGACTCAAGACAAACCTAAACAGTATGTAGGCGTTTTGTTGTCTATATGATAGATGCCTCACTCTCAAACTTGTGTGTCTTATCTTAAGTTGGTCAATGTAACTGACCGACCTTTTATTCAGACAGAAGCTTTTTAATGCATAAGGATGACCTTTAGGATAAGGTACACCATTTGAGAAGGGCAGTAGTCATTGTAGTTAGTGTAGCAAATCATTATTTTATCCACAGGTACGCAGGAATTGATGGAGAGTCTCTTCTTTGATGCCAATGTTACAGGCAGAATGGATGCCTTGTGGGTGAATACATCTACTGAATTGGCCAGGAAAAAAGGGTTGGTAATATCATTCCTGGCTGACTGCACTGCATGCCTGCCACTGGCACATGCTCACCTGCACACGCTCATTCTTCAACCAACTCTCTGCCATGGCAACCCTCCCAGGCATCCAACAACAGGATAATGTTTCTTTTCTACTCTACTGGATTACTTTGCATGCTAACCCAATTCTGTGTTTATTGCAATTACTTATTTTATTATTTAAAAAAAAAAAAGATTTGAAAAATGTTTCACATTATATAAGTACATAAATTTTTAAAGTCGTTATGTAGTAAATTAAATAATGTTTATTATTGATTGAATTTTAAGCATGATTAATCAATGGACCCAAATGATAGTACAATCACATTTCCAGACTACTTTGAAGTTATTAATCTTCCTAAATATTATCCATTAATGGAGGCTAATAGACATAAACTAGTTTGGAAGTTTGATTAGTACTATACTTCAGCTTATAATAGATGGCTTTGAAGTTGAACAATAGAATAGGTTTTTTTGCTCTTTTATATTATTATTTAATTACTTGGGTTCTTTTTTTTAAGCTCATAATAATGACTTTTTTTTTTATAAGAATTTTTTGGTTTTCTTCACAAGTTGTCTGTCAACATATAGAATAATCATTTGATTAGTTTTTTTTTTCTTTTGTTGGAAATTATGTGATGTTGAGTACCTATGTGGGAATGAGTTTAACAGATGCATTCAATTTATCATACTGAGATTACATTGTCTTACTGTACTCAAAACAAGAGCCTGTATTTTGTCTTTAAATCAACTATTCTATCACAGAACTAAATTGCACAAAGCAAAAAAAAAATCTAAACTACTCTTTGTGTTAAAAATATTGTACCATATTGCTTGAGTTTTAGGATAATCATATATATTATATAGAATTATTTAGAAAAAAATTGGATTTCTTAAATAGTTTCTATACAAATGGCACAAAACTGAATTTGCAAAATGCTAAAATATTTAACCTGTTTGTGAATTAAAAATTCATTTAATAATAAGTAAAATGGGGAGGAATCTCAAAATGCTATCTTTTACATTGACTTTGTTGTTCAGTCAATTTGACACTTTTTTTTATGGTTTTGAATGCATAAAAAATTATTCTGCTAGTCATGATCCAGACCAATCTTACTTGGTGATATAATGGTTAGCACATTTGCTTTTTAGACTGCAGGCAGTTTTAGAATTTATTTTTTTAGTTATTCATCTCATGGACAACCATGATAGATATGCAATATTTATTTAAATGAATATCTGATATCATTAGGGTATAATTTATATTAATTTATTAATGAGATAAATGTGAAAGCAATATCAATAAAAATACTGTTTCTATTGCTGAATTCATATTTATATTTATTCAGTCTTCTAAAGCAGTAATTTCACACAATGCATGTTTCATCTTAATATATAATATGAATGATCAATGAATGTAAGACAATGTTTATATTACAAAGCTATATTCAGATAGATATGGATTCCTTATTGATGTGTTCTGGATGAGACATAAAAGATGTGAAAATCTTACCTTTTTCTCTACAATTTTATGAATAAATATAAAATCCAACTTTTAAAATACCTCTGAAAAATTATCTAAATCTTTTATAATAATCCTGTTTATATATTTATTTTTATTACTATTTTATCTTATATGTGAGTTTATATTTTTAGTTCTAAATGTATAGAAGTACATTTTGTTTTTTGTTTTTTTTTAATTCATATTTTTTAGCAGACTTTTTTTTTTTTTTTACTTTATTTTGAATATGATAGTCATTCTCATTCTTTTTTTGTATGTTTTCTTTTAATTCATTTATTGGTTTTATCAAGATACCTATTTATCCACATCAAAATCTATTTTTTCCCTCTTATTCTTGACTATCCTAATATTACCTGTTCATGTTTTAATTTTTTTATAATTTGTACTCAGTCAATTTTTTGCAAATATTTTCTCCCTCTTTTTTAACTCCATTAAAAAGTTGCTTTATTCTAGCAAACATTTTTTGTATAGTTATTGTCACTTCTTTGCACCCCTTCACCTTTCTTTTACATTTTGAAGTTCTTAGAAATAAGTCTTATTTTGAATAATTTTTACAGATAAGTTATTATGAGACATCCTCATTCAACTTTTCTATTGAAGCCTGCCCAGTTTAAAAAGCTCCCTGATAGCTTTTCTGATAAAAATATAATTCTCAGTTTCTTCAAAACTCACTATCTCTCTATCCATCATAACAGTATTTATGGCATCTCTGGGAAAAAAATGTAAAAAAACATTTTTCAAATCTTAAAAATTTTCAAAGAGGCTTACCTCAAGGAAATTTTATTTATTAAAAATCTTATATATGTATTTTTTTAGTCAAAAGATTATTTTAAATAATAATAATTTGTAGGTATGTCTCTGCTAACTCTTAGTATACTTTTACTATTATGTCTGCATTTAATTAATTTTAAAATAGATATGTATATAAAATGTATTTATGTATTGTCCTTACACTTTTTTCAGCATCACTGTTTATGCATGCCATACTTTTATTTATTATATATTGCTTGGCACTTCATGCATTGCATCATTTAAATGTTGTATTTAATTATTATTTGTTATTCTTTAATAACTTATTTATTAATATTCTTTTATAAAAATTCTTTTATAAAAATTTTATTATTATTACTTATTAGTTTTTGCTTTTTAAAATAATATTCATGATAATGCAGTGACTAGAAGCTCTAGAGGTGACTAATATTGGAGTCTCATTAAATGCCAACATTTTTCTGCTTGTGAAGATAGGCATTTAATTAATAATACTTTACTGTACTTAAAATACCAGAATGCAGATAGAAAAGCTTTGATTAACATTAATAATTTTATAATAAGAAATGATGAATGTCTAAAGTTTACAAACCTTGCATATTAAATTAAAATCTAGAAAAGAAATAATAAACCACACACACACACACACACACACACATATATATAAAACTTTTATCTGCCACATATTCTTGAATCATAAGTAAAGTCATATGAAAAAGACAACTGATAATATATAAATATATATATATATAAAAATGATAACTGATAATATATAAATAAATATATAAAATATATATAAAAAGACAACTGATCTTCAAGTTGCACTTCATGCTTACCAGGACTCTTCAGTTGTAAAGTTTAAAATTTATATCTGGGCCAGCGATAATCACTAGTTTAATAAATGATTAGTAATAATTATTAATTGATGCATTTATGTGACGTTTATGCAGAAAGTTTAACCCTTGTAAATTAAATGCAATATATATATATAACAGTGCTATATATTGTAATAATCAGAGAAGCCAATTTTCAGCATACTCCAAAGTAAATGTGAATCAACTATAAATCAACTTTCAGTTAAAAAATCAAACCAGATCTGTCTGATTATCTTCATTTGGAAAATGGTTTAAATATTTGCCAAACGTATTAGAACGATGAGCTCAAATATTGTATAGTATTTAGAAAGCCTATTGTTTGACTTCAACTTATGAAATAATTCATATAAGCAAGTAGATTTATGATGTTTTAAATCATAGTAGACATTAAGCATACACAGACATGATAAATTTATTTTTCTCTTTTACAATTAGGTATGAATGGCCAGTTAATGTTTCAACCTCTAAAATAAATATATGTAATAAAGAATATCTGTGACATATATTATTGCAACTAATTAAAAATGTCATAATATATACATTAATAATAAAATCACGTCCATTCACAAATAAACTATAATTTAATATTTATTAACTATATAAGGTTAGTTAAAAAACAAAAAGCCATTCACATGGCCTGAATAATTGATAAATGGATAAAAACAGGCATGTAAATGCAAATAATATTAATAATTTAAATATTTGTTAAATTCCGAATATCTGTAATAATGTAATGGCTTGATTAAAGATTCCAATAAATAAATAATTAAAAATATGTATATTATTTTGGTTCAAAAGCAAATATTTTTTTGTTTTTCTTGTTTTAAGGATTAAGAGAGTGTTATGAACGCGTTATTTGCCTAATGGTTGTTTATTTTGTTTTTGTAAAAGTGAGCTATATAATTATTTTCTCCCATTATAAAAGTACTGGCACCTGGATTTAGTAGAATGATTGGTTAGTAGAGTGAAGGGTAATTAGTAAATAACAGTCTTCTGTTTCTTTTACGTTATGTCTTCAAATCAAATTCAGCAAGAATTGTTAAAGTTCAATACCAATATATGTGCTACTCAAAATAATGAGGGTCCAATCTATACCCATGAGTTCCATCAAACTACATATGACAAAAAGACAATGGCTGCTGTTTTCTGAAGTGAAGCCATCTATCTAGACTAGTAATTTTATCTGATGTAATTACTTAGTATTCCTAGATAGAGTAGTGAAACCAGCCAATTCTAGAAGAATATATCTAAGCATACATACTCTTATAAAAAGCTGATAACTGGAAGTTGTGTTATACTAAGACACAGTATCAGCTGAAGATTAGTAAAATGTTTAATTACATATAATAAGTAATAGTGGTCAATGCACATGACATATGTTGAAGAAAAGATTTTTATCATAAAATATTTAATTAAAACAAATTCACACTAATTTGAAATGCAGCTTTTTGAAATAAAAGTTATTTATTTTAAGTTTTTTTAATTTGGAAAATTATTGAGGTGCTGTAAGTTTTTACTGAAGGAAAAAATCTTCACACCAAATGTATTAATTAAAAGGAACAGAAACAGCCAATGTAGCTTTTCCATTAAATCAAATACTTTGCCCTGCCCTTGAAAGTCAAAAAGAACCTAGTCAGTTGAATAATAGAGGAGAAATAAGAAGAAAAGCAATTCCAAGAAACTAAAAGTACAAAAGAAAAAGCTATTTATTGTTTATTTAAAAAACATCCCAGAATTAAAAGTGTTGATAATTTGTTTGTCAACTTCCCTGTGCTCATGATATATATGGTATATATATTCTTTTGGATGCATCAATGTGTCTGTTTACTTTGGCTCTTTGCCTGGGACAGTTGTTTTACATTAAGTGCTTTCTAATTAAGTTTATTTAAATGGATAACTCCACAATTCAAGATTTCCATCTAAACATTCATTAAAAATATTGTATTACTATATATATATATATAATGTTATTGGAAGGAAACTATTCTTGCACCCATGTGCTATGAATAGATACCACTCTATATTAATAAATATTTAAAAGAAAGAGTAATCCACTTGTTCTTTTATAGACCAACATTCATAGATAATGCTGGAAATAGAGTGTGATCTTACATATTAGCCTGATTTTTAAATCGGGCTTCTTACATGCAGAGGTTTGAATAATATATCCCAGGTCAGTTATCTAAACATATCACATGGTTAGAAGACTATTTTTTTTTCTGTCAAAATTACATATATATCTAATTCTACATTATTTAATAATTATATATATATATATTGCCACTTTTTCTAGTAATCAACATTGAAATAAAATAAAATAAACCAAATAAGATAAAAAATATCTTACTATTTTTCATTCTTTATTATACATATATCAAATCTATATAAGTAATATTTTATAAAATATAATTTTAAGGTTTCTAATTAGCTAATAATGTTTTTATTTCATTTGCCACAACAATTTTTACATTATATATATATATATTACAAACATCTAGAAAAATCTGAAACTCTCATATCTGTAAATCAGAGAATAAATTATCCAAGATATTTTTATCTTCCAAATGATTTTAACATTCTTAAGTTTTAACTGTAAATTAGATTTTAGCATTAATTGAACTTCTTATAATCAACCAATAATACATTGGTCAAACTCATTGTTTGCCATATATAAAAATAATTCAACTGTTGGTAAAAAAAAATTCAAAGTCAACAGAAATACCATACAAAAAATAATGAGTTTGAATTGCTCATTCTTTTTTTTTTGTTAGTCAGACCGTGATACTGTAAATTAGATTTTAGCATTGTTTGAACTTCTTATAATTAATCAATAATGCATTAGTCAAACCCTATATATAAAAACAATTCAACTGTTGGTAAAAAAATTGAAAGTGAATTTTTAAATTGAATTTTAATTAAAGCTTTTGAAACTTTTAGTGAATTTTTCTACAGAAGCACTCATGCCATTCAATACATGGACACTTCATCCCTGGCTAATAGTGACCATTTTCAACTTAATTGTGCTTATCCTTTACTCATGTTACACATCTATTTTTTTTAATGCATAAAATTTCATAATGAAAATGATAAAACTTTTGATTATTACAAAAAATACAGATATGTACATGGTCAATGAGCCAATGCAATAATATGGAAAATGGTTATTATTAAATAATAAGAAACTTTAAACATATATTTTATAAATAATGTGTATTTAAATTTAATGTATGTACTATAAAAAATGAAAAGTGATAAGATTGTGTTTATTTTATTTTGATGGTGACATTAGAAGAAATCATTATTGAATAATTGTGTCATTTTGTCATACTCATCTTGAAAAGATTCCTGTGAAAAATAAAAGTTAATATAATGTTATGAATAGATTTTATAAAATGCTGAGTGATTTATTTTTAGTTTTATTTAAAGTTAATATATTATGTAATTTTATGAACAAGATCCTAAATATTATTTTCACAAACCTTGTAGATATAACAGAAGCAAAACTTTCCATACAGTAATGCCATAAAGTTTAATGAAATTTTCTATGCATTTTTTTTATTTAGAACTTAGCCAAGCTGTAATTAAGCAATCATATGATTAAAAGTTGGATCAATAAAGTGAAATCATGCCATTCTGTTTAAACATTTGTTCTTAAAGATGTTAGTTAATACAAATACTATTACTCATTAACATTTACTGATCTAGTTTTTAATTGCTTATTTAATTACATGGAAAATCTCATTAAACTTTCAATATTATATATATATGTGTGTGTGTGTGTGTGTGTAAACTTGTGTAATGCATATTAATATAAAAAAAATTTAAAATGAATTTCTTTATCATATTATTTTATTAAAGAAATATTTTATTCTGTATGTATCAGAAGAACTATAATAAATTAAAGTACAAAAGGTGGTATCATATAGTTAGTTGCCTGTGAGATTAAATCATATTTGGATACCAAATTGACATTTTTTTTTTACTTTACTCAGCTGGGAATCTTGGAAGATTAAGTGATATTTGTACATACAAATTGCTTTCTATTGACCAAATCGCTTTCTTTTTTTATTTTACTCAGCTGAGAATGAATCCCAAAATTTTAGTTTTTGAATCTGTCACTTCAACAAATTATAGAGGGAGAATGGCATCAACATTACCTACAGTGATATGATAATTTTTAATATTAGGAAACAATACTCTCCTAGCTATAATACAATATCTCTTTCTCAGTACTGATGCTTCTTTTGTTGGTTTAACATCTTCTAATGATATCTAGTGAAGGACACAGTAAAATGTAATGCATTTCTTTTTAAAAAATCAGAGCACAATAAGTAAACCCCACAAAACTTTAACCTCAAATTTAGTAATTATTTTAATTTAATTATAAGGGATTTAAACGCAGACTCTCCCTTCAACTATCCACTCCATCTCATACAACAAATACACATGATCGTCATATGTGGGGGAAAAAATTCCTCAATTTTAATTTTAAAAACATATTACATTTTTTCACTTATAATATTAATATATTAAATTGTTTGTTATTTTAATGTTATAGGTCTTAATTAATTAATGTATATGAATGTCTGTGTCATTTGTGTGTCTGACTTCAAACTGTATTACCTGAGGTGAAGCTTTAAAATTATTTTTATAAAAATAAGAATTTTCAAGTGAGCTTAGGATTTTTTTCAAGTTGCTGGCCCATAGGTAACATATCTAGCTATATCATGATTGATATATAAATGCTATTTTCATATTTTTAACTGAGGATAAAGTGAGAAGAATTATTAAAAAACATCATAAATGCTTGAATAACCCACCTTATTAATAAAGTTAACATTTCTCCATTGTTCTTCTGTGGAGAAGTCTTTGCTAAATAGTAGTCTATTTAAAGTTACTATATATTATATATACATTTGTTCAATTAGTTTTACATATAAAATATGTTTGTTTACAATTATTTGACAGGAAAAACTCTGTATATATGGTTTAAACATATCTCGATTAGACTTAGCAATTGCTTGAAAGAAATGTTTGTCTATGCACTTCAACATATTTTTTCAGAGTCTTTCTTAAATTTTATGAATTTATTCTTTTCATTCTATCCATTCTCTAAGGTTGAAGAGTTTTAAACATTTTTCCTTTCAATAATTTTTTTAAATAACTTTGTAATATAACAAGCCTGTGTTTCAGTTATTAAATAACTTTGATTTTATTTGACTTATATTTTTCATTTCATGTTATTGAACCTTTTGAAATTTTCTATGGCTTCTCTTAATAATATCTTGTCTTATTGCTCAACTTTTGATAGAATTTGTGTTTTGCTATTTTAACACAAAAGTAAACAGATGGTGAATTAGATTCCTATCTATCGACAAAAATGTAATTTTCCTTTTCTTATGTTAATTTCATGATTGATCTATCTGATGTATGATTTGGAAGAGACTCAGCATGGGATTTCATAAATGCCATAGTCTTCTAAAGGAATTTTATTATTATAAAGTGTAAATATTACATTACTTTAGGCTTGACCATATTAAGTGGTAGATTTCAATGGTTAAATTAGTGACTATATATCATAATTGTTTGCAGGGATTTTTGTGTGTGTCTGTGGAGAAAATGACCTTTACAGAGTTTATCTGTAAATATATATATATATATATATATCATCAACCATTATCAATCCACTGCAGGATGAAAGTCTCTCCAAGTTCAATCCATCTTTTCCTATCTTTAGTTTCTCTTCTCCAAATCACCCCTGCACACTTTCTTATTTCATCCATCCATCTCATATGTGGTCTCTTTCTGGGTCTTTTACAATCTCTTGGAATCCAGTTTAAAATTTCAATTCTGTATCTATTATCATCTCTTCTAGCAATATGTCTAGCCCAACTCCACTTCAGTCTTTTAATTTTTTCAATGAGGTCAGTAACACCTGTTTGTTCTCTTACCCATACATTGCGTTTTCGATCTCTTTTTGTTACTCCCAACATGCATCTCTCCATACTTCTTTGAGTGGTCTGAAGTCTCTGTATTGCTCTTTTATTAAGTGTCCAAGTCTCAGATCCATAAGTAAGAACTGGCAAAACACATTAATTAAAAACCTTCCTTTTCAAACACATAGGCATATTTCCTTTTAGTATCAAGTTATTTCTACCAAAAGCACTCCAACCAAGTTTAATTCTATGATTAATTTCATCCATTATGTTTCCATCTGTATTAATAGTCTGACCAAGGTATTTGTAACTGTTAACTTCTTCTAACTCATCATAATCAATCTTTATATCATATTTTGAGAAAATCTATTAAACATTACTTTAGTCTTTTTAACATTTATCTTTAGTCCTACTTTTTTACTTTCATCTGATAACTCCTGCAACATTTCCTGTAGCTCTAAGGCATTATTTGCAAAAACAATGACATCATCTGCAAAATCTAAATGACTTAAATAATGTCCATTTACTTTCACTCCTTTAGCTTCCCATTTTAATCCACAAAATACTTCTAGCAGCACTGCTGTAAAAAGTTTTGGAGATATGGAGTCACCCTGTCTTACACCCTTTTCAGTGTTGATTTTCCTACTATCATTATGTAATCTAATTGTTGCTGTTGCATTTTTATAAATATTCTTTAAAATATGACAATATCCTGGATCTACACCTTCATGATCCAATGCTTTAATCGCTGAAGAAATGTTTATAGAATCAAATGCCTTTTCATAATCTACAAATCCTAAGCATAATGGCAATTCATATTCATTTGTCCTTTCTATAACTTCTCTCAATACCTGGATATGATCTACTGTACTAAAACCACTTTTAAATCCAGCTTGTTCTCTTAGTTGGTGGAAATCCAGTGTTTTCTGTAAACAAGTTGTAATTATCTTAGTAAAAATTTTGTATAAAACTGCTAAAAGACTAATAGGTCTGTAATTTCTAATATCTTCTTTATCACCTTTTTTAAATATTAATATTAATACTGCATTCTTCCAATCATCTGGTACATCTTTATCATTTAGATTGTTGGTATACAACTTTGCTAAAAAAAATTCTATTTTTTCACCTGCTTCTTTTAATATATCAATTATAATTTCATCGTTACCTGGAGCCTTCCCTTTCTTCATAAATTTAATTGCATGTCTCACTTCCTCATTCAAAATTCTGGGCAATTCGGAAGATATAATAGGTATAGGGGGCACTTGTTCTTTATTACTATATAATTCTTGATAGAAATCTTCTACACATTTCACGATGTCATCTCTCTTTTTAGTAATAATGCCATCTTTTTTTTTATTACAGATATAAATTTCCTACCAATACCAAAATGTTGTTTTACACTCGTTAGACTTTTATTCTCCTCTAAAGCTTTCCTTGCTAGTTCACAATTATACTTATATCATTTTCAACTCGTTTCTGCATTATTTTACAAAATTCGAGATATTCAATCTTTTTTAATACATCATTGTTGTATATCCTCATATTCCTTCTTTTCTTCATAAATTCTCTTGTCTCAGTAGAAATTTTATTAGTCAGTTGCTGCTTTTTTCTACCAGCTATCTTTGTTGCAGTTTTTAAAAGTGTATCAGTTATTTTCCTATTAATGTCATTCAAATCTGAATCATGTTCAAAATTTACTAATACTTGAAACCGATTTGTAAGTTCTAATTTAAATTCATTAGAATGTTTCTGAAGATTAGGAATATCAACTGTAAATATTGTTTTTCTTAATAATTTTTGTCTCTCTAGTTTTGCATTAACATGTATCTTATATCTTACTAATCGATGGCCACTTCCTGTGTTAAATTTATTAAGAACATTACAATCTTGAAATATGTATTTTCTGTTAGTCAAAATATAATCCAATTTTGCTGTACCTTCATTTGGATGCTTCCATGTCCATTTCCTTTTAACATTTTTCTCAAAAAAAGAATTCATAATATAAAGTTTTTCTTTTTCTACAAACTTCACAAGTCTATGTCCTCTCTCATTTCTATTACTACCTACAGCATTTTCATCTTTCCTTTGTTTACCAATTCTAGCATTAAAGTCTCCCATAACAATTTTAAAATGTTCTTTACTCTGATCAAAAGCCTTTTGTACATCCATATAAAAATCTTCCACTACTTCATCACCATGAGAACTTGTTGGGGCATAAACCTGAATTATCTGCATTTGGTATCTGCTATTAAGTTGTAAAACTAATCTTGCTACTCTGTCCGATACACCATCAATCTCCACAATGTTATTCTTCCATTTTTTATTTATAATGAATCCTACTGCACTTGTATTTCCAATATTTGTGTCTTTATAGTAGAGTATATGTCCACTTTTTAAATCAATTGTTTCTTCACCTTTTCTTCTAACTTCACAAAGTCCAATAATATCCCATTTAATATAAGACAGTTCTTCTTCTAACTCTTGCAATCTTCCTTCACTTGAAAGTGATCTGCAGTTGCAAGTACCTAAATAAAAAGTCATCATCAAATGGCAGCCTAGGTTAGCAATCAGGGGATTCTTAGCACTCTTTGCCTTCGGCCATCAACCGCTGCCTTGGTTGGTGACTTTACAGCCTCGTGGGAATATATATATATATGTGTGTGTATTATGATTATGCTGCTAAACATCACACGATCGTTATTTCATATGCTTGCTCATAACTGTTATTAAAACAGGCAAAACTCTCCATACAATAGTGCCACTCAGTGCAAGACAGAGTAATCAATCAATGCCATAAGACTTGTGCACAAAATTCCTATCTAGTGCCTACTTATCCAATATTCCCAGACTAGTTTCTGAGTGGCACTACTGTATGGAGAGTTTTGCCTGTTTTAATAACTGTTATGAGTAAACATATGAAATAGTGATCGTGTGATGTTTAGTAGTTTAATACCAATCCTGCCTAATAGGATAGTTGTGGCTATGGTTATTAAAGAACCAAAGACACCAAAATGTATGGGTACTGAACGGAGCTCAGACCTATATGACTCTATAAGCTAATGAGCTTGGATTGAAAATATTTTTGTGTTTTCCAATTTTATTATCATAATTTTGTAGCTAAGTAGAGATAAAAGGTGGCTGCTGGAGCATTGCATTAGGAGAAACTAGTCTGGGAATATTGGATGAGTAGGCACTAGATAGGGATTTTATGCACAAGCCTTCTGGCATCCATTGATTACTCTGGCTTGTATTGAGTGACCGTCCTATATGGAGAGTTTTGCCTGTTTTTTTATTATGATTATGGTGAGAAGTTTTTATTGCATCTATACAACAAGTTATGGGAAGAAGAATGATTTTTTTTAAAATTTATTTTTGAGAGTTGGATAAAGAGATGAGGAAAAATATAGCAAAGTCATGTGGATATTAAAAATAAATCAAAGAAAGGAGGAAAATATAGCAAAGTAATGTGGATATTAAAAATAAATCATTTTAAAAATGTAAATATCTATTTTTTTTGATAACTAGTTATTTACTTTGCTTTATTATTAATAATGAATTACAGCACATTTTTAAAAAATTTTGTCCGAGATTCGCTCAAAAAATTATACATTTTTAAAGTTAATAAATATTATATTTAAATAATTAATAAAATGGCTAATATTTAATTAGAAATAAATACATTGATTATAAAGTTGCAAACAGGTTCATATATACAATCAATAAAATCTGCAGCATTGCAACTGGCTACAGGTAAAAAGATGCCGTGCAATTATCAAGCCATTCCATCGGTCTTTTTGGTAATATCATTATATATGACTAAAACTAGTATGGACAATTATTTAAATAAAATAATAATTGAGAAAATTGAACAAAAAATTAAGAATTTTTCATTGATAAGACCCTATGAGGTTATAATAGCGGAAATATATAATGCTATAGTAACAAGGATTTGGGGATACTGTGCTTCTTGAGTAAATTTATACAATAAAACAATAAACAAAATAAATTGGATAGCAAATAAATATACTTGGGGAAAACATCAAGACTGCTGTCAATGTCAACATTGCAATTACCAATTAACCAGGGAGAACTTAGCTTGATTGATCCACGAGTATATGTATCTTATATTAAAGCTAGAACATACATAAACATATTACAAAGCCAATGTTTTAACCCACTCATATGTGATGTAAAAATACTTAGTGAAATAGGAAAAGAAAGAAGATCTTTCATGGCAGATTTATTCATAGCATACAAAGATTTACAAGATGAATTAAATGTAACCAACTTGTTCAACATAAAATATAGGGATTTAAAAAAGAAAATGGATTGGGAGGGATCTTCTTGGGTAGAGGTGTCAAAAAGAGTGTTTTGAAGAACTTGCAGTCAATATGTGCTCCACAATCTTACAGGAAATTTATTTTTAAATTAATGAATGGTATACTTCCAAACAACATAACTAAATAAAAGATTAAATATGAGTTTGGAAACATTATGTAAATTTTGTAGGATCAGAGATGTGACATTTTTGCAGTTGTTTGAGGAATGCAGCACATTTAAACAAATAAAAAATAAAGTATTTCATACTCCAATTATAGACCTGAAAAGTTTGATGATACAAAACATAAAAAAATTTAACCCACATAATGCAATGATTGTGATGCAATCATTAAAAACAATATGAACAATAAGGTGTGGTATGATTTTTGATAATAAAAAGTACAACTGGCTGATGAAATTGGATAAAGAATGGGATAAATATTTTGATCAATGTATAAGATACCTACCAAGGAAAATGATGGAAAAGATATGGGGAAGCACAGGATCAACATTGTGTGAAATTTGGAAATAAATGTATCAGCTAATTTAAACAATCAAGAAGATTAAAACATATAAGAACAGTTGAATAAGGGGTATATTGAAGAAAATGAAGGGTAATTTAAAGAAATGTATGTAAATAATTATATGCATATTGAAACAGTAAGATTCATATTCGAATCTTAAGTTTCACCTTTTTCTGTCATCTCTCACTGACCGGTCTATCTCGCCCAAATTTAAACTTTTTGGTATCGAATTGTGTGTGTAGCAATATTAAAAATGTATAAATATATGTAGAATTCAGCATAAACATGCACACATTTCGATCTCAAATTAAAGGCAATAAATAGGGATAAAATAATATAATTTAGATTTCTTTTAGTTATATAATTTTGTATAATTTTAATCATTTATTTTGGATTATAAAGTTCGTATTTATTGCTTTGTTTAAATTTCGTTTAATAATAATTCTAAAAAAATCTATTTAATATTAAAAAAAAAAAAAAAAACCTTTTCTCCCCCCTTTTTCTATTTAAAAAAAAAAAAGAGGGGGAGATTAATTAAAGAAAAATTCCCCAAAATGTAATTAGTAAATGTAAAATGTAAACAATAGAACGGCAGCTTTTTTAAAATTAAAACCAACAAAATGCATTGATTATCCTCAGGGCAAATTAAGTAGAACCTAAAAATACCTTAACAAAAACATGAAAGATCAAGATAAAAAAAAGGAGGCCATCTTAGACTTGCTGGAGACCTTCACTTAAACTTTAGCTTTGCTCTTGATCACTGAGAGTCTCCAAAATATAAAAATAAATTGTTCCTGCCAAGGTATAACCGAGTAAAAGCACCTAGATTATTCTCCATCGGGAGATGGCCTATCAGATGCCAAACTTTCCATTGCCCATCATAAATTCACCATGAAGATCTGCTGCCTGAAATAAATGAGAAAGCTGCTGCTGCTGTGAAAGTAAATGAAATATCTAAATACAAGAAAGAATTGCCACTCGTGAACTTTTTGCTGCTAAACTAATGGAATCAGAAAACTTTTTATAAAACAGGTACCTGTCTGTGTTCAAACTCTAGAGTACTCTAATAACATGCTATAGCTATTCTTCATATTACTTATTTAAATTGTAATTTGTAAAAACTACCATTTGTATAACTAAAATTGAATAATTAACTTAATGTGTAAATTTCTCTAATAATCTAGCTTACCTCATTCTATCTTTCTTGGGTGCGTATTTCTCAAATCTACATTTTATCTATAGTTATTATTTAATTATTGCATGCTCATAATTGTCTTAATTTTCAAAGTTTAAATCTATGATCGCTTGGAACAATGAATGCATGTCAAATTTTCATTAATATTTGCTTTCATAACTAACTTAACTTTCATACAAATCGACATGCATTCAATGCATCATTTATTGTAATGCAGGGGTCTAATACTTCACAAATGGCTGACATATTAGTTATAATAATTCCCAATTTATATATGTTTTGTATTTATTAAATCATCATGAATAATTCCAGAAAATTACATTTCTTTGAGAGTCACCAACGTTCTTTAGTAAATGTTGATAATGTAGGGCCGAATTAGAAATCTATTTAAATCTTATCATAATCGTTTATACTTATACATGTGTTACGTTTTAAAGACGCGATGATCTATTCCACCGTAAATATTCCGGATTCTTCAGGGTTGAAATTAACCCCAGTCGCCCTACACAAGCGGGCATAATGGGTGCTCCTGTAGGACTTGACCCGTCATGCAGCCAGCTGGAAAATTGCGACATGGACCGCTTTTCCCTGGTTATGCATATGTGACACCTTACTTCGTCGGGCCGAGGCAGAGACCAGCCCGACATTCTTATAAACTCATTCACGGCATTGCAGTTTCGATATACTGCCATTCCATATCGCCTTTCTAAAGCGTACCATGTGTTCCTTTACTTAGTTTTATTATTCTATATATCACTCCGCCTCTGCATTATCTTCATAATTCACTCTCAAATAAATGTTTGCCCTTAGTCGTAAAATAAATATTTTAATTAAATAAATATATGTTCGCCGCTACTCTTAAATCTTACTTTAGACTCTTGCATTGCAAAGGTATAAATCCCTCCAGGCATGCATTAGAAATACTTACTCGAGAATTTTAGGTAGCTAGATTACGCCTTCAAATAAGTGAATTCCCTTTGTAAACATTACAGTATCGGAAATACCGCTACTGAGTCCTCAAGATAAAATAATGTTTAAACAAATAAATGTATTCCTTTTGTAAATATTACAGTATCGGAAATAACGCTACTGAAGTCCTCAATATAAAATAATGTCTAAATAAATAAATGTATTTTTTAAAATATAATCATGTCGCAAATCCCGCTACTGAAGCTTTGAATCCATAAAATATTATTAGTAAATGATTGTTTTATTAAAATGTATTAATAAATAATTTTAAACTATACGTCTGCAGTTACGTTTCATTTATTCGATACCCATTCTATATAATATTTCCTCGATTATGTAAATATGAATGTTTAATTAATATTAGTTTGATTATTAGCTAACTCGAGAATAAAATCATGAATCTCTTGCATATCCCTGACCACCGTGCCTAAGGAAATATTTACTAATGTCGCATCAGATGCGTTGTTTCGTGGATTGTATTGTGGAACCGATAAACTATGTTCGAACTCAGTAACACAGGTGGCTTCGCTACCTCAATGGTGCTGCTGTTCTGTGTGGTGGTCGAATTCTGCACTATGTTTACGAGTCACACATTTTCTGTTACAATATATGTAAAGAGTGTAAATATTTTTGATTTTATATCTTTGTATGTGAATGATTTAGTTTTTGATAATAAAATTACTACTTAAAAAAATAAAGTTGCATGAGTCATGCTGTAATATTTTTTGTTTATATATGGAGAAAGTTATCAGTGAATAAAATCCAAGAGTTATCTAGAACAGCGGTTGTTCAACCAGTGGTCCATAAGAAAATTTTGGTGGTCTGCAGAAAAATCTGGATATTATTTGCATTTTTTATATTTTATTAATAATAAAACTAAAATATTCTAAGAAATTTTTATATTCTG
The DNA here is from genome assembly GCA_028023455.1 of Epiperipatus broadwayi. Lineage (NCBI taxonomy): Eukaryota > Metazoa > Onychophora > Udeonychophora > Euonychophora > Peripatidae > Epiperipatus > Epiperipatus broadwayi. The sequence goes on from JAQFVV010000003.1 coordinate 9,514,971, forward strand.
AATGATAATTTTCATCTTTATATTGCACTAGATTCATGAAATGTATTAGAGAGGGGGGAGCTAAAGAGGTGTAATAATATTAAAGTAGCACTTATAATCTTACTATATTAAATAGGAGCAGTTCATATTAATAAAATAGAAATTTTCTGATCATTGTTTTACAAATGTATATCTTTTTTAACAAAATCATATTAGTAGTCCTCCGGGTTTAAAATTATGAATTTAGTGACTCATGAGGTCTGAAAGGTTGGCGACCAATGATCTAGAAAGTAGAAATCATATCCATCACTTATCAATCAGTAGCCTTATAATCAATAATAACATATTTTAAGCCCCAAGGATAATAAAATGACTTGTTTGGTATATTTATTAAAAATATTATACAAATATTAGATGCAATTCGTCAAGAATAATATGAATAAAAATAAAATACCAAAAATAATCATTTTTTCTAAGTATTTAAATGTGTAATAAAGAAACATAAACATACATTGCTCTGTCTTTAAATATATAAAAAAGATTATTTCAGTAAATAATTTAATTGATGATTCAGTTCATATTTTCATAAAATATTCTACTACTTCTGATACTTAAATATTATATGATCTGGTCAATTAAACCATTTAATTATTTTGTTTTAAAGTACTGGAATAAACTACATGTGTGGAGATGAGTAAATGATCACAATAAAAAGTTTGAAAACTATTGCTAGATAAAGTGGCAATGTGTTTTTGTGATGAAATTCTAAAAGGTTTGACAATAATTTCATTATTAATGGGAATATGTCTCTAGAAGGGATATGTTATTTTTATTTTTGTTATAACCAAACAATCCAAATACTAATTTGATCAAATAATTCATATTAAATTTGAAGACGTTTTCATTCTAACATGGCAACAAACATAATGTTTATAAGCAAATATTTTATTATTTGGATTAAAAATTTGATAAAAAATGAGGATAAAGTATTGTTTATCCAAATAAAAAAATGTTTATTATCTTGATCTAAGCAAAAGTTTATAATAATCTGCCTTAATGATATATAGAAAAGAATGATAAAATATAGATGGTAATACTACTCACAAAGTAATGTTCATATATTGTTGAAGGTTTGTGATGATGACAATTTGCCTGTAGCTATATAATGGATTATTTTCATCATCTAATAATTGTTAAAAGTTTTTCAATTTATACTTGTCTAAACATATTCCACTATTAGTTAATAGTGCACAGGTACATAGTGTTTCAAAAGGTACTATTCACCCTTCTTCATGTATTGCTGGCTTTAGATAGTATAGGAATTGAACAGGTGACTTTTAAATTAGTGAATACCGAATTAGCATGATAGATTAAATAACTAATCTAATCTGTAATAAAAATTTTATATTGTATATTTATCTATAACTATTCATCTGGTTTCTCCATTTTTTCATTTTAAGGGCAAAGTAAATTAATGGATTATTATAGTAGATTGAGTATGAACTTGTTTGCTATTATAATGGGAGCAACTTTTTTACTTTTTTTTCTCTTTGCAACATTTTTGCATTTTACCAATAAAACATTAATATCCTCACTATAAATCTATATTCAAAGTCAAGTATATTCAAAAATTTAATAAAAGCTATTACTTGTTTCAATTTGAGTCTTGATTATATAATCGCATTAGTAGACATTCATAGAATCATACAATGTAATTTGAAGACAAAGGTAAACTGTAGACTTTTTACCTGTAATGGTGCAAAACCTCTCTCATCAGTAATGAAAGTTGTCTCTAATTACAGTTTTATTCTTGTTTTTACAATGGGAAACTAATATTTAGTTGACTTATTTTGATAGTCTTAAAATCTTTACTATTCTGATAATAAAAGCTATTGAAAAGCTTATAAACTTGTTAGAAACATATTCAGCTATCTAAAAAGTATATCTGGATTTGAATTCCAAATTATGATATAGTGGTGAATGTATTTCAAATTTATATGGATCTTGAAAATTATTTCAACTGAAAAGAGCTTATATACGCTATTAGTCATAGTCAGCTTAGTTAGCTATCCATAATTGCCAGTAGATAGCTGTTTAACTATTATTAGTTGGACCATAAAAGTCTAGAGATAATTAAAATTGAACAAATGAACATCAGTGAGCTGATAATAAAAACCAAACACTATTGTAATATTATGAATGAGTGTATTTAAACATTATTATTTCATTATTTAAATAAAATATAAAATGTAATTTAATAATAAAATTCTGAATTGTATGATTAGTAATATTAGAGCTTGACATGATTAATGAAAAAATTTTTCTGAAACTGGACCTGTGAGCTTGCATTATAGTTTACAATTCAAAATTGGACTATTATATAACATCTTACATCTTAATTAAATGAGCTAATAGAGGGTGCTTAAATGTTCTCATTTATAATATTATAAGATATAGTTCTGTAACATATTAATTACATAATTGGTTATTGCAATATCATATAATTTTCACTATTGATGAGGGAATGATACATTTATAATTCCATGTAACAAGATAATGCCCTAACTAATACATTCAAAGACTTTTAATTTGTCAAAGATTTTCAAAAATAATATTGAAAGAATAAATTCATTAGATATATAGTTTTTCATATTAAAATAGGAAATATGTTAATTCATTTTATTTTACTAAATTGAATATATACATTTTTAAAAGAAATTAATTAGATTTTGCTAAATTTCAAGTAAATAATTATTTAATTGCTTGTAACTTGAACACCGATGTTATTTTTATTACAAAAAGAACAAAATTAAAATAGTCAATCTATTAGCTGTATAATAAATATTTATTAAACAAAACTAATAATCCAACATAAATATTAAATTGAGTAAATTGGAACATTGAGAGAAATAATCAATAAAATCCGAAAATAATACCCAAATGGGTATATGAATAACTCAATTCTTACAAAATCAGAGTAACAAATTAATCTATAACTAGATTTAAGTTGCAAATGATATGTTTTTATTTTGCTAATTGACCACAATTCAAAAGCTAGAAGTTCATGGATTGATTACTAGCTGAGAATAGCAAAACCTCCCTCTGTTTTGTCCATTTATGTGCAACCGCTGTGCTCAGTCTACCACCATGATGCTCAAATATTTCCTGACTGAGTAACAGACCACATGACTATTTTTTAATTATCTTTGATTATAATGTCATCTAATTTTAAATCAATAATTTTTATTTGCTAAGCAATCTCTTCTCTATCTGCTATTATTTATAATGCATATCACTCTTTAAATTGTGCTGTTTGAAAGATTCTGCTTTAATTAAGCAGCTTTGCCATTCTGTTGCTTATGCATTTGAATGCTTGTTTGATGTGTAAATAATTAATACAGTTTATTACAAAGAGATGAATTTAAAATGTCTTTTAATATATTTTATTTTTTTATTAAATATTTCAATCATTAGCATTATATAATTTGTTTGTTTTCTTATATGTATACATTGTATCAATATATATGTATTAATAATAATAATATTATTTTTTAAAGATATGGTATTCGTTCATTATTTTTGAGCACCCGAAGTGGCCTTACTAGATATATAGATATTCCTGATAAAGAACTTGAAGATCTAATGAATAGTGAAAATATTACTGAAGAGTAAGTATTTCTTAGAACTTTACTTTTTTTCAATTTTTTTATATGTGTACAGATCATATGTTATTTATGTTTAACTTTTATTTATACATGGGCAATTCTTCATAGAAATTTATTAACATTATTAGAAATCAAATGGTTAATTATTTGGAAGATCATGTTTGAGCATCTTAATGGCAGTTTGAGCTTTTAACAAACAGTTTCAATCAGTTAATTTGAACCAATTTTATTTTATTTTATTTAAATTGAAAATGAATCTTGAAACTTTTACTTCTCCACTGACTTAAAAGTGAAAAGATTATTAAATAACAGAATTGCAAAATAGTTGTGTCAAAAAAAAAAAGCTATATATCTTATAATAATCATTATCATCTTTATAAAAAAAAAATATTTTTTTTTGCAAATTTTTAAATCTGCATTCCAGAGTGAATAGTGGAACCACAGATGAGAAGCCTGTTTTGTCAAAATACTGTATAGTGATGAATGGCTGTTTTCTGTCCATTTATATCAGTAACTAACTATTCATTTGCACACTCGTATGGTTTGATTAACCAATTTTGTTACATATATGTTTTGACATATGTCAAATATGTTATATTAAGGTATGATTTACATTTACATGATGGATATTGAAAATACAAAATATTTTAGTGACTAATGATAATAACTATGTAACTGTAAGGATAAAATTTTTTGTAATAATCTTTTATGTACAGATGTATTTGTCCACCTAAGACCATCATAGGTTGTGGATATTTAATTTATCCATTTAATTTATTAAATTTAAATAAATTTAAATTGAAAAAGTATTCTTCTCTAGCCAAATGCATTGGATTATTGTAACAGTGTTTTGAAAGTTTTGTAACATACTTCCCATGTTGTTCATGTTTATAAATTTGTTTATTGTAAATGTTGTTTTTGTTGTTAAGTCTTGTGTAGTGTCTCTATAATGTCTCAGTATTCACCAATCCATATACAGAAATCTAAACATTATGTAATTTATAATGCAAATATTTTTCATGCTATTTATTCAGAGTACATCACACTATTTAGTGATGGTGATTTTGCAGATATGAAGAATGCATTTGAAATAAAATATTATTCAGTTTGTTCTATTGATCACTAATTTAAAACTGCAATTTATTTAAATAAGATTGCTTTTATAATCAATCATTGTCTATTTTCATTTAATAAAATTTATTATGTTATTGATGAATATTTTGAGTGGTCATAAAATTCTTTTCCACTTTTGGTATTCGAACGCTATCCTAGAAGATGATTGTATTATTCCAAATTTAGAATTTATACATTTTTGTTCTAATTAAAATATTTTATTATAATTTTCTATTATTATTAATATTATATAGTAGGTAGACATTAGCTTGTAGACTAAGTGTATGTCTTCTTATGTTTATTACTAGGATATCATTCATTTTATTAACATGTCCATAAAGTAAAGTAATGAGAACATTTTAACATTAAAATATAAAAGAACCCTGAGATCATAATACCATAGTTCTATAAAATAAGAACTTATATTTATTGTGAAAGAAAGAGCAAAGTAGCATAAACAAATCAATAAAATGTATAAAAGATGATTATTTTATTAAAATGTGGATCAGATCAAGGCAATAAGATGATGAAGAGGGAGTTGGAAGTATAACATTATATTGGAAGGGGATAATGAAAGAAATTTTATTGTAAGTAAACAAATTATTGTACACTTGCTACTTTGTGATGTGTGCTATAAATATTGGGAGATTTGAAGTTTTGCAAGAGTGAGTTGAGATTTTTTCCTCCTCTTCAAATTTTATTCAGTTATATTTTTATAATGTTTAATTATGACTATTATCATTATTATAACTCTCTTTATTATTAGCATAAATTGTAATAGCAAAGAACCCTGAGCTTTGCCTGATTACTTGATTCACCACAATTCATAATTTACGCATTGATCCCTACTTACATATAGTTTCTCTGGGTACAATTTTGGCAGCAACCAGACTAGCCAAAGAAAATAAATTCTAAAATACCAAACGACAGTTTCACTACTACAAGAAGACTTTTCAAGTGTAAAAGACTAAAAACTATTAGTTGTGTTGTCTTGCATTGGTGGTCGAGAGGTCAGCACGACTGCCTTGCACTAGCAGGCAGTTGCCCGGGTTGCAGGTTCGCGTCCCGGCCGATGCTATGACACTTAAAAAAACAACAACTATTATTTGTGTTTTAGAGTTGATTTTCTTTAACTAGTCTAGTTGAGTTGTGAATTTAGGGTAATTTGGACTATTTTTATTGACTAGTGTAGCTTTAGGCTTATATACAATGTCAGTAAATTAAAATGAAAAAGAAAATAATATACAAAGCAGTTACTTTTTAAAACATTAAAAATGAAATTTTTTGTTTTCTTATCTCAAAATTATTATATGCAAAAATGTTTTAAATTATTATTTTAAATAATAATTTGTAATCATAAAGCTTGGTGTTTATAATCTTTATTTTTTTCTCAGCTGGTCAAAGTGATCTCTATGTTACACCTGTGATCATTCTTTCATACAAATAGTTATGAATGTATACCACTATCAGTAATCTGTTTTAAGATAATAACATAATTAGGCTGTAGGTGGAAATTACTTACTACTCTTGTCTAAGATTTGCAGTATATTTAAAGATCTTACACAAGAATAGTAAATGGATTTCCATTTACTACTTAATTGTAGTGTTGCTTAGACAACAAGTTGTTGATATTCTATTGGTTTGTTTAAACATGAGAGCTTTAGAAATGAAATTTATATATAATAACCAGTTAACTGTTGGTGATTATGGTTTATGATTTTATGTAGAAATTATATTTTGAAGATCTATTTATGATTTCTAACAGGAGTGATTAAAAGTAAAATCATGATCAAACAAAAAGATGATTTCCAGGATAAACACTTTTCCAGGTCATTTGTCCTGAGGTAGATTGTATAATCCTTTAAAAATCCTTTTTCCATATTTTGTCATGTTTAGAATTTTTGCTTTAAGTAAGGATATTTATTTTCCTCTATTTTCTTTTTCAGCACTTTAATGTTTTTAAAGTACTCTTTCAAAATACACTTACATTAAAACACCATCAACCCATTTAATTTCTTTTGCTTTTTTTTATTATCAATTCTGTGTTGACTGTTGCTACCATTAATTTTTTTTTATCAAGTTGTTTTTTAGTTTTAAAGCAGCATTTATTGATTTTGTATTAAATATATATATTGAAAAATATGTTTCAACATACATATTGTACTATAATAATATTTCATTATACAAACTATGAAGAAATTAATAATACAAAAATATATTAATCAACAATTGTCTAGTGAATATTCAAAAATATATTAAACAATAATTGTGTAGTTAATATTTCAACAGAAAAAAAATGGTGTAGTGAAATTTATACATTATAATTTAAAATTAAAACAAATTATGACATTCTGGATAATAAAAATCTAAACTACAATGTCTTAACTTCTAATTCCCTAATAAGAAAATCATTAAATTTCTAGAGGTAAAAATAACAAATAAAATGTAGGAATATCTATGGGAAACACAATAAACTGATTATGTTTTATAATTCTAACCATTTAATTATATACACTATTTTCAAATTATTGTTAAAAGGAGGTTGCCTTGTCACTAGTTTGAGTTGTTGATTGATATTGATATTGCGATTGTCTAAGTGTTAATTGTTTTTTAATTGTTAAAAGATGGTTGCCTTGACAGCAATTTGAGATTGTTGATATTAGGATTGTCTAAGTATTGATAGGTTTTTAAAAATATATATACATATATAAGACAGCATCAGAATCAATTCTTGGACCTCACTTTCCAGGATCGGCTACTCTATTACTAGCCTAAACTATAGCAGTTAATTTCTGACTAATATTATTTTGCCATACTATTAACAGTCTATAAGCTAAGGTACATATGATAGTATAACTTTTTTCTCTCTTCAGCTTCAGGTCGTTTCCTTATTCTGTGTGACCTTTTATGCTTATAAAATCATAATAAGGTAGGGGTAACCTGTTTAATTCCCTAGTAGGTTTGATAATCTTCTGGAATCAAGATCCTGTGAAAAAGATGTCTCCTGCTGATTTTCTTTCACTGCTTTATGTTGTCTGTTTCCAAAACTGGCGTCAAAGATAAAGGAGAAAACAGTATTTTTTGTTCTGCTATGGTTTATATATCTTTCCAGTTTGTTGTCGTTCTGGAGTATTTTAACCAACGGGGTGGTTCCATATTGTAAGTATATTATCAATTAAAATAAGCAAAACTCTCTCCATACAGTAGTGCCACTCAAAGCAAGACAGAGTAATCAATGCATGCCAGAAGGCTTGTACATAAAATCCCTATCTAGTGCCTACTCTTCCAATATCTCCAAACTAGTTTCAGGCTTATGGCAGGTATGAGCAAGCATGGGAAATAGTGATCATGTGATGTATTATCAATTCAAGTAGTTCTGATTATATTTATTATTATATATAATTAGTGTATATAGTTCACACTAGTTAAATTTTTTTTATTATCAGAAATATTTTCTTTTCGATAATTTGTAATTTAATTTTACAAAGCATTTTAAAACTAAATAATTTTTCAATGGCTATTTTTTTTAAACTTTGAATTTAATCTGCCCAAATATTTATTGTTTAATTAGTTTAGTACCTATATTTCAATTTACGTTTATAATTTAGCACAGTAAAATATTTTTAAAAATTATCAACATTTTTTGGGAGAAAACCAGTGCAATTGCACGCTTACAAACCTGTCTTATATTTACATTGGTATAGGCAAAGGGTTCAAATTTCATGTAGCTATAAAAACATCTGCAAATATATGAGCATGATCTTTTATACTGATTTTATTTAATTCGTTTAAAGATGAAAATAATTATAGATGTCAAATTAAAGACAAAATGGCATCTAATAAAATGAGGAAAATAGTTATAATATAAAGAAAAAAAAATCTTCAACTTACGCTTTCATTAAAAAGAAGTCCCTTAATGAATTAGGTAACAGATAAGATTTCTACATGCTGATAAATAATTATAATGAAACAAAAAAGATTTTACGTTGTTTTTTTATATAAAGTGAAAAATGTTATTAGTTAACTTTAACTCTCTTTTTTGTTATTGTAATGCCTTTTTTATCACTTGATTTTTTTCAATTTTTTTTCTATATTTAGTTTTTCAAACTCATTATTTATATATATTGTAGTATTTAATTGTCAAGCGTTGTTAGCCGAGAGGTCATCGCCCCCGCCTTCCAAGCAAGTAGTTGTTTGCAGACGGGTGTGGGTTCGCGTTCCTGGCCGATGCTATGACATATGGAAAAAAAAAGAAATATTTTAATATAAAAAAAGATAGATAAGAATACTCCAGAAGTTGAATTTAAATGTATTAATTAATGACAATAGTAACTCTTAGGAATGAGCTCTAGAGATAAGAAAATGAATAGCTATGTAATTAAAAGGTTTCTACAGACTTAATGAAAAGAACGGAAGAGCAAAATTTGATCTGATTAGTGTAAAGATAAAATCTTACGAAAATAGTAGATCCAGAAAGTGAAATTAAGTAAATGCTTTTGCAAAGGAATTTCAAGTAATGGAAAATATCTGATAAGAGAATAATTAAACTGAAGACTATACAAACTTGGGATTGTAGAGTTAGATGCTCTTTTTCTCCTTTGTGTTGGTGAAGTGTTTTGTGTGCAATGAGCATTGTCATTAATAACCAGTGAGGAATACACCTAGATTTTTCGGAATCTAAAGATATAAAAATCTGACTAGTAGTTAAAGCAGATCGACTTTGTTTTTTGTAAGCCTAAAGGGCTCTTAGGTTTTTAACTGGGGGAACTTTTACTTATTTAGCATAGTTGTGGAAAGTGACAAACCCATTAAATAAGTCAAGTAATTGTCAAACAATATTAAAAAAACTTGGTGATCATTTATTAGTCTGTATATATTTAAGTTTGTGTATATATTCTACTTTTGTGTCTTATAACTTATAATAAATCTTTAGTACTAAATTTAATTTTATTTGGATTTGCCCTTTGAGTGTCGTGGGAAAATACACAACAAAATGGCACAGTTGACAATTGTGAACTGATTAGTATAAAGATAAAATCTTACGAAAATAGTAGATCCGGAAAGTGAAATTAATTAAATGCTTTCTAAAAGAATTTTAAGTAATGGAAAATTGCTGATGAGAGAACAATAAAACTGAAGACTATAAAAACTCAGGATTATAGAGTTAAGTGCTCTTTTTCTCCTTTGTGTTGGTGAAGTGTTTTTGTGTGCAACAAGTATCATTGATAACCAATCAACTTCTGCGAGGGAATAAATATAGATGTTTCAGAATCTGAAGGTATAAAAATCTGACTAATATTTAAAGAAGATCGTCCTAATCTTATTTTGTTTCATGTAAATCTAAAGGGTTCTTAAGTTTTAACTTGGGGAACTTGTAATTATTTCGTGTCATTGTGGAAAGTGACATTTCATTAAATAAGACAGTAATTGTCGGACAATATTAAAAGAGTGTTTAAAGACTTTAAGACCTCTGTGATCATTTATTTGTCTGTATATATTTAAGCTTGTATATATATTCTAGTTTTGTGTTACATAACTTATAATAAATCTTTAGTACTATATTTAGTTAATTAATTGTGATTTGCCCTTCGAAAGTCATGATCAAATTCAACAAAAAATTCCTAGATAGTGAAGAGACATGCAATAGTGAGTTTGAAGTTAATTATATTGACAGCATGAACTCACAAATATTAAATGGTAATACAGTCCAAAAGTGGACTAGGGAAGGAAAAGGTTATGATATTCTGATGAATTGTATTAAAAAGGGCTGGCCTAAAATGATCTAGTTATGTCACAATGGGGGTTTTGGGTTAATAGAGAGCAGTTATTTGTTTGTAGGGAGTGTATATTAATGGGGGGTAGAATAATTACAACAACTACAGGGCAGGATAAAGTTTTAAACCTTCTCCATGGAGGGCATCCTGGCATAGTGCGTGTGAAAGCTTTGGTATGTAGCTATGTCTAGTGATTGCAAATTAATGCAGATATAGAAAACTATAATGTATCAGTCGGAAAGTGCATTACTGGTGAAATGTTTTGCATTCTGGCCAAAGGCAACAAAATTATGGGAGAAAGTTCATATTGATATGCAAGATCAGTGAATGGAAAAATTCTGCTGATAATGATAGATGCATTTTCAAGATGGCTAGAATGTCATGTTGTGAAAGATACTAGTGCCCTAGAAACAATTAAATGTTTAAAGATTGTATGCTTGATTCATGGTTTTCCAGAAGTGGTTTATCAGATAACGGAGCAGGTTTTACTGGAGAGGAATTATGACAGTTTTTTACTACCTGTAGGATTCTTCATGTGTGCACCCCTCCATATTATCCTCAGTCAAATTGATTAGAAAGAGAAGTATTAAAAAATAAGTAATGTAGAAATGCATGGTGCTTTACAGACATTTATGCTATACCAATGTTCAACACCATCTACAATGACAGGAAAATCTCTGGCAGAATTAATGTTTGGACAGAAAATGATTAAATTGGAAGTTTTGCATTCTAATGAAAGATTTGTGTTTCAAATGTGAAGCCAAGTAAATCATTTGGAGTTGGTGAGCCTGTATGGGTGAAAGAAAAAATAGACCAAGGGAAAATATTGTCAAGTCAAATATACAAATATACATGGTTAGTGGAATTAATGGGTTAAAGAAAAGACACCACATGAACTATATGAATAAAAGAGCCCAGAGGATTTTCTCCTAGAAATATGGAAAGATGCAAATATGCAGGAGGCAGACAGATGGAAGAAGCAACATGGGAAGAAAAACAGAGGAAAAACAGTTAATTGAGGAAAACAGTAATGAAATTGCAGAAGAAATTCAATGTGAAACCAAAAATAAATAAATTGCCCATCAAAAGAAAAACAGAAAGATGGAATGATTATGTATAAGAAACAATTGCAACTTTTGAAGTGAGGGGAGGAAAATATTTTAAGTTCAAGAAATATTTTAATATAAAAAAGATCAATAAGAACATCCAGAAATTAAAGTTGAATTTAAATGTAGTAATTAATGACAATGGAAACTTTTAGGAATGAGCTATAGAGATAAGAAAATGAATAGTTACATAATTAAAAGGTTTCTACAGACTGAATGAAAAAAATGGAAGACCAAAATTTGAACTGATTAGTGTAAATATAAAATTTTACGAAAATAGTAGATCCAGAAAGTGAAATTAAGTAAATGCTTTTGCAAAGGAATTTTAAGCAATGGAAAATTGCGGATAATGAAACAATTGAACTGAAGATTACCCAAACTCGGGATTGTAGAGTTGAGTGCTCTTTTTCTCTTTTGTATTGGTGAAGTGTTTTTTGTGCACAACAAGTATCACCGATAACCATCAACATCTAGGGAATATTCCCAGATGTTTCATAATCTGAAGGTATAAAAATCTGATTAGTAGTTAATGCAGATCGTTCCAATCTTATTTTGTTATTTGTGAGCCTAAAGGGCTCTTATGTTTTTAACTTCGGGAACTTGTTCTTATTTAGCATAGTTGTGGAAAGTGACAATCCATTAAATAAGACAGTAATTGTCAGACGATATTTAAAGAGTGTTTAAATACTTTAAGAGCTCCATTATCATTTATTTGTCTGTATATATTTAAGCTTGTATACATATTCTAGTTTTGTGTTGTATAACTTATAATAAGTCTTTAGTACTAAATTTAGTTTTAGTTATTAATTAATTGTGATTTGTCCTTCGAGAGTCATGGTTAAATACACAACATATATAACTGACTCATGTTTCCCTGTTAGATGATTTTCCTCACAAAATGATTTATTGGGGGAAAAAATACAACAAAATGGTAAGTGTTAATTAATGCAAACGTTGCAGAAGAAAAATATTTGGAAAAAAAATTCATATTTTAATAAGAAAAGTTAAATCAATATATCGTGATTAGTATAATTTTGAAATGCTCTTGAAGCTGAACAGGAAATAAATATCTGCAAGAAGATGTTGATTCAAAAATATCAATTTTTGTCATTCTGATAATAAAGAACATGATATGGAATAAATTATTTCTAAATAAATGTATTCATACAATTAAAGGTGGAATCAATAGCAAACTAATAATAAAAAACTTCAACCAACACAGTAAATCAAAAAAAGGTAATTTTCATTATTACCAGAAATAACATTAAGAATAAAATGATTCATTATGTACTGTAAGATCCAAAATTTAAACCTGAATGGGATTTATTTTTTGTAACTGTTAACCTTAATGTGGATAATTAAAGTTAAATGTAAAGTAAGTGTTAACTAGAGGAATCATGGGATATTACATAATATTCTGCTTTTGCCAAAGCAAAATACGTGTGTGATTGATTTATAATTGAGATTATAATTTATAATTATGATTTAGAACTAGATCTCTGTAACTAAACAAACAATTATGTTTAGATACAAAATCTAGAGCTGTTGGAATATTTCAAACTGTTAGCTTGAATGGTATAATATGAGTGAAAGATGGTTTGCTGAATGTCTGAAATTTAAAAATAATGCTTGTCATTGAAGAACACCAATAACGACAACTATTTTTAGAGTTTGTCTTGTTATCTAACCTTATTAAATGTAAGTTCAAATGATAACTAGTAAGAAACTGATTTTTTTATATCTAAATTTTTGAATTGATATTAACTAACCTTTTTTTTTTTTTCAATCATACATTAAAAACAAATATACAATATAATTTATGGATCATCTATTTAAAAATCAAATATTTTAATTTATTTGGGTTTAATTTTTAAAATAAAAAAAACATTAACAAAAATTATATATTTCTTCAGATCATTTTTAGATCATCATGATGGTTCAATAGATGAAGTTTATTATAAAAGAGCAGCAGAAGCTGGAAATGGAACATTTATTTTTTCTGTTCCATTTGATGCTAGCCATATATACAACAGTAAGTTAAAATTTTATCATGATTTTACTAATTTAAATAAAGGTTAAATTTTAGCAATAGAAGTACCTAAGATATGTGTTAATATAATTTTTAATAATTTTAAAAAGCTATGTCTATTAAGTCCGTGAATACATTCATATAATTTTATATATTTTTTATTATTATTCAGAATCAAGTTAAAATTCAAGAATTATAATAAATCATATAAAAACTTATGTACTTTTGTATTATTCATCAGAAGTTGCAATTTGTTCTTAAACATACAAGTTTACTTTTGAGGTCTAGAAGAATCATAGATAACTATAGCTAAACAAGTAAATTGATTGGAGTTCGAAATCTTAGCATATTTAAAATTTTAAGTCATTGGTTTGAATATTATAATAAAAATAAAGTGACTTCTAGTTTGATATATATTTCCATTGCTTTTCATGTAATAAAAACCAATAGTTAGAAAATAGTAATGTAAATGAAGATTAGAAATCTTATATATAAAAGACAGTATGCTTAGAAATAATAGTAACTATTTCTACTATTATCTGGAATTTGTTGATTACTTATAATTAATACCTAGCTGTAGGTTAGAATAGAAGAAAGCAAATTTCTGCTGAAGTCTGAGAGAATTACATGGTTGTTGGAACAAAAATATCAATTGTATTAGATCAGTTAAGACCCATTTGTAGCTGAAAAGAAAGTGAAAGATAAGTTTATTCTAAATATGATGAAAACAAAGATTATGATGACAGAAACAACTCGTATGGTAACTTAGAAGTTAATTGTTTTTCTGTTTTTGAATTATTCATCAAAAGCTAAGAATTCAGAAGTCAAAAAATTCATTCTAAACTATAATTGGGGAGCTTTGCAGTGCAAAAGCCTGTAGATGTTGAAAGATATATTTGAAACAAAAATCAAAATTATTCAAAACATCCGTGTCTTGTAAAAAGTAAATACTGAAAAAGAAATACCAATGCTGGTGAAGATTTTTGTGAATATCATGGATAGCATTAAGATCAAACAATTGGATATTTAACAAAATTAGATTTTGATGACCAGATTTGAACAATATTATGGTCATATTATAAGACAAATTAATTCATTAAAAAAGTGTGCATTGCCTAGAAAGTTTGATGATAAAAAAATTTGTTCAGCAATGAGATAGGTGAACACTAAAATCATATAAGAAAATGTGACTGTGAGAATTTGGAAATCTTAATAGTTATTAAGACATTCTGGAAAAAGACTATTCATATGATCACCAAAAATCAAAATTGATTTTCATGGCATAATAATGATGATGATATAATAATAATAATTTTTATTATTATTTATTGAAATATTTTCATAGATAAAAGATGATTGTTTATGATTATATAATGAGAAATATCAAGTTCATAGTTTAAAACTATATTGAATAGATTTACCAGATGACTGAAAGAAATAATTGTTAGTCTGCTCTATAGTCCAATTGAATACTTTTCTTTCAAAGTACATGTTAGCAATTAAAAGAAATAGCTTTATAGAAAAAAATTAAAATATAACTAATATTTTTATGTGATTGGAATGCATCTTCTTCAGAACTGTCTCTTTATTAAATTAATGTGTTAACAATCATATATATTTATTCATATAATAATAATCCTTTTCATGCTGTGTATCCGTATGCATATGTTAGCCAATTGAACATTTTACTATTTACTTTTGTTTTTTTTTTTTTGTATGAATTGAATAATTTTTTCTTTTGTATTTTAATTTATAAAGATTTTATTATAAGAAGATAATTTTTTTCACATATTACATAATAATATTACATATTTTTTATAAAATATAAATCAGTTGATGATTTTTGATTCGTTTAATAAAACATGTTTATTGCATTAATTAAGCTGCATGCTTTAAAGCAAACCATTTTTGTTTATAAATTTCATGTCATCATTATAATCATTTTGACCAGCTTTTAATTATTATGTTAAATGGTTCACAAGTCCAACACCACAGAATTGTTATAGATTTAATAACAAAAAGAAATAAATCCAAAAATTGTAACCATAGGAAATTTTAATTAAAGGGTAACATGGATAATAATAATGGGAAGCATTTTGAAAGATCACATTCCAAGCTTTTTCATTTAAATAATCATATCACCGTAAATGATCATAAATGTATATCTGAGGAAGACACATCTTTTAGTGCCAGAAAATAATAGAAAAATATCAATATGGTTTCAGAAAGATAACACTCTTTTATATTACATTTGAGTAAAAAAAAATGCTGAAGCAGCATTTGGTTAGTTAATCATTGTTTAAGACTCTCATTCAGTCTGCTTGTTTGAAAACATATATATATATATATATATATATATATATATATATATATATATATATATATATATATATATTAATTTTGAATCTTTGCAAAAGTAAATTACATAAAAATCTATTGAAATGGGCAGTGAAAATCCTAGATCATGTACTTCTAGATCTTTGGAGAACTACTTAATTATCTATAGGGAAAATTAAAAATGGTAAATATAGAATATTTATGTCATAAATTCTAACATATTACTTATTTAAAAAAATACACATTTGTATAATATGAATTATAGCAGATATTTAAAAATTCTGAAATTAAAGCTATAATGCAGTATACCTTTTATTATTTCTATAATCATTATCATCAGTTTTTATTTATCTTATATTGAAAGTAATTATTGCAAATTATGTTTCAGTTTCAAGCAATATATCTCTGGAAAGCTTAACTTTAATTACGGGAAGTAGTGTAGTCATTGTGAGAGATCGTAAATTCCCAGGAAAAACAGGTGTTGCGGCCGTAGTAGGAATCCAATTTAGATATGATAAATTTAAAGAACTTATGTGGAATGCTTCAAAATCAAGTCCTTCAGTAAGTAACACTTGTTCAAAAGTATA
This sequence comes from Epiperipatus broadwayi, assembly GCA_028023455.1. Taxonomy (NCBI): domain Eukaryota; kingdom Metazoa; phylum Onychophora; class Udeonychophora; order Euonychophora; family Peripatidae; genus Epiperipatus; species Epiperipatus broadwayi. Next base: position 9,531,561 of record JAQFVV010000003.1, read on the forward strand.
TTTAACATTTGTTATAGATATAATTTTATTAAGCATGAAAATATATTGTCATTACACTTTTTTCTGTTTTAGTGTAGGCAAAGTGAAGATTGTGGTTGTGCAAGAGATGTAAGTGATTAAATATTTGCATCGAAATAAATAATACATTTAAAGTATTTTTTTTTAATATTTAAAAAAAACATTATTGTATACATAGCTATTGTTAATGTTGCTGAGATAATTGAAACATAACATGATAACACAAATAAATCTTGTATATATTTGTATTAAATTTACATTAGTGATATTACTTCTGAATATTTAAAAAAAATGTTTATAAAGTTTTATAATAATTTTTAGAGTTGTAAAGTAGTAAAACTTACAACAGTTTTTCAATAAAAGAGAAAATAATTTTATTTTTTCTAGATATTGTTTTTGTTTTAATTTTTGGGAATTACTTTGAAGTAAGTGTGATATAGAACATCTTGCAAATGTCCTCAATTTTCAGCTTTGCAAAATCAAACTTTTTTTTAGGCAGTGTTTCTTGAGAGCTCATAATCTGTTTCACTTTAATGTTCTAATTTTTTGTAGAATGTTATTCTTCAGTTTTTGTCAATGTTTGGGTCTTGTTTATGTAATTTTTTTTTTAAAAAAATAATCCCAAATAAAAAATCCATAATTGTCAAATCTGGCAAATATTTCATTTTCTGATTAATATGACATTAATATGCAGTTAAGTATTCAATGAAGTGGTTCTTTTACTGCTTTTATGGTGTGGGCAATTGATACTACGTATTGGGTCATAATCTATCCTGATATTGTGTTTTTCTTATTCTATCTGTGTCACCATAAACATTTTCAAAGAATTAAAATTTAATGATTTATTTTGATATGACTGTACATCAAATTATGCATTTGAGGAGGTGATGTTGGAGATAATTCTTGGATTTTTAATGTCTCAAATTCTACAATTTTGCTTATTGATAAAAGCTTTGTAAGATGTGATTAAACATCAGAAAATCTATTTTTATTTGAAATAATTGTTTCAAAATTTAAGTTTTAAAATAGTAAATGACTTTTGTGCCATTCTATATGTTTATACATATTAATTTTAATATTCTCACGGATAAATTATGAATTCATAGTATTGTTTCCGGGAGCTTCCCTGATTAAAAATATAATAGCTAAATAGCTGACATTTTAGTACTTGTTATTGTACTGAAATATCAGCATTATATTTTTATTACATGGAAACTCCCGGAAATAATACTATGAATTCATATATATATAAATAAATTCATAGAAATCTGTCAACAGTTAGATAATCCCAATATCACAATCAACAATCTTAATCTGTTGTCAAGGCAATCACCTTTTCTCAATAAAGGTGGAATCTCACCTTAATTTATGAACCAATATATTTATATAGACAATAAAGATTGCAACTTGAAAATTGAGACTGAAATTATTGATACAAAGAAGTTTAAATAAATATCCTTAAACAGGTAAATATAACTTGTTCTGAATGCAGATGAACAAATAGTCAATCATAACATTAAGACTGCAATAACAACTTTCAAATTGCATTCCAACAATGTGGGTGTGTGTATATATATACATATATATTATATTTAATGTTTTCACGGTTATATGAGGTAGATAAAATAATATTTTTGGGTTCAAACCTTGTAATGCAAAATAATGCATGGTTTGTACCCAAAAATATTATTATATATATATTGTACCGGGTTCGTTCGTAACATGATCCAGCGTTTCATCCAATGTACTCTATTTGTAGATTTAGCTGGATTCAAACCTTATTTATCATGAATTTATAATTTTATATTATAAATATTACATGAATACCATCGATAACAATATCCGCAGTCAGACCAATCTGTACAGCGCATAATACGAGCACATTTCCAGACCTTGGCCCACCTCGACTGTTAGATTCAAACCCCTACTATCCAAGCACTTTATTTGTTTTGAGGTAAACCTCAGGCACCAGCTAGTTATGAGAACTAATGTGTTTGGACAGTAGGCCCATAATCCAGCACTCGAAATATCCAATGACTAGCTCAATCTAAAGTAATACAATAACAAATTATTGCTTTAATTAGTGGTAAAAGAATTGACCGACAAAATTAAGCTTAAAGATAATTTATTTAACTAAATATTTATTATTCTAATTTTTATTACATATATGAAACTTACTTAAATGAAACAAAGACTTATCATAACTTCAGGCTCACATATATACAATAGCAATATAATATAACAAAGGATATTAAATACAAGGCATTTAAATAATATTTGACATTTAAAAAACATGCACATCAATAGTTCTTTATGCAGGTTATAGAGTTCATTATTATTTGACTCTGGGAGGCTTCAAATTATTGCAATGGCTACTTTATTTAGAAATGGAAATAAGAAAAATGTTATTTATTACCTAGGATTTGAACATGGACTTCTTGCTGGTTGTTACTTCACTTGAAAATCTTTCTAACCAGTTGGATGTGAGGTTTTTCTTGAGGAGGTTTAATGCTTACCATTCTGAGGCATTGTTCTTTAAGACAGTCAGATATTGAAAACGGACTTTCAAGTTGTTAGGCAGGCATTACTTTTCTCGGGCAGGTTGGCTATTTCATCATACTCAGGCTGGAGCAAAGTCATATGTTTCCAACGATGATTAACAATGCATGATTGACTTTAGATAAATAATAGACTGACTGGTTGATTGACTGAACTGCACTGATCTGATTGTGATCTCAACCTAAACTCAACTCAAATTGGCCTCAACTGTTGGTCCAATGAAAAACTGGATTATTTATTAGGATGACCTGTTGTCATTTTGGTGTCTGCCAGCTACATTTGTTGTTGAAATTCCTTAGATAAGCTTTTAATCCTGTTGTTGGAGATCTTTTAATTAGTGGCCATTACAAACTTGTTGTTTCGTGGATTTTGTTTGACTTAGTAGCCATTGCAAATTTGTTGTTTTTAATTCATAGCCATTGCAAATTATGTGTTACAATATTTTTAACTTTCTCATTTCATTTTACCAACACGCACACATTTTCTTATACTTAACTAATTCATCATTTATGCTCATATATATTTCTTTCAAATGAACTCATTATTTAATTTTAAGATTACTTTTTTTTTCTTCAATTAAATAGTTTTAAATGAAGAGAGAGTACCTTTAATTTTACAAAATGATTCATTTCTTAAACTTTTATCAAGTTAAACTTTCTCCCCCTTCTAACTCATTAATTGATTTTTTTTAACAAACTGTTTTTAAAAAAAAAACTCTTTAATCTTTTAATTTTACGTTTCGACAGCAAACTGCATTTTATTTAACGAAAAAACTGTCTATATTTTTATAAATGTATTTATTGATTTATTAACCTTCGCATTATTTATGATAATTTTAATAATTTTTTGCCAAAAATTATATATATGTATCGCTACGATATTGGTACATTACACTGCCCTCTGTTGGAGAGTAAAATGTGTCTATTTGACCCATTTTATCTCTAACAACTTTAATTATTACGTCTGAAATGTTTACTTGAATTTTATTTCTCTAAGTTTGCTTTCTATATCCAAACTATACATGCTGAGGGCCATCTGTTTTGAGTACGCTTTTTTTCCTTCTATGCTGACGACATTGCTTTCAATGATCCAGTACTGGATGATGACCACAAGGACAACACTATTTTTTGTTATACAGGGATTTTAAAACAAGGCGGATGCAGAATTTGCTGGCTTATACCAGCTTACATGTATGACATGAAGCTTTATTTGCCGGTTTTTCTACCAGACTTTATAAAAAAAGGGGTTGCTGTGAATGGCAGGATTCATCTATTGTCCAATTTCACTTATGTTTTGGAAACGAGGTACGAGATATGGGGCTCTCCCCCAATGAAGTGATTTGCAGCTTACTCTGGTTGTTCCCAGTGCGCATTTTTAAAGAGAATGGGGACTTTCCCCTGAGCGGTGATCCCTGATAGTCTTTTACAAGTGCTAATTTCATTTAGCCAGCAGCTTTAACTTTTCCTAAAACTTATTCTATACCTGATACCCTCCTTTCAATTAATTTTTATCCCTTATACACCCCTAACTTAACTTACTTTGATTTTTATTATTGTAACCTTACAATATTATTTTAAATTCATACAAACAATGTCTTAACATATTTATTTATATTAATTTTACAATATTATTTTGTAGACCATTTATTTAACTTCTTTATTAACATGTGTGTATTAAAAAAAAACGATTTTACTTAATTACAATTCATTATTATACAGATATTTTTATTTGACTTGATTACTTTAAACCATTTATTTACTTCCTTTTATTAACTTATGTGTATTAAAAAAAACTATATTATTTTATTACGATTCATTCTTTATTATTTTACTATGGATATTTTATACTTATTTGTTTAACTTGATTTTGTTGATTTTATTTGAACTATTTATTCACAAACATTTTTCTTCTTAATGTGTGTGTGAAAAATAATCTTTTATCCAGTGAAGCTTCCTTGTTATTATTTTATGTAAACAACTTATCATTTTAACTTTACCTTTTTTTTATTATTAAATTCATTATCCATTTCCGGTTCTTTGTTTATTTCCTTTTCGTTACTTTAATATTCCTTCCATTAACTGACTCTTAAACTTTGTCAGGCGGTTCTTTCTTTCTACCTACTAACTCTATAATATAAAGTAACTTTCCCTTCTTGTCTATCCCTCGCTTATAATTTATTACTTTATCTCTTTCCCTTTCTGTCCTATTTTCAGCCTCATAAATTAGAAAACTTTTATATTTAGCAAAACTCCGTATTTCTTCAAACTGAGAATATTTTTTTCTGCTCTTTTTCTTTGTTTTAGATCTACGTTTATAATGAACATAAACATTTACTATACCCTTTTTCTTTTTATTTCCTCATGAAAACTTTTACGTTACCTTAATATCTTTATTATTTTCATTTCCAAATTACTATACTTAATGGTATCTTGTTCTACTACATTTTCTAATTCATCCTTCCTTTCACTTACATCTCTTATTACCTTGACTTCCTTTTCAGCTTCCTGACTTTCTTTAGTTAAATCTAACTCTATGATTTCTTGATTTTTCTCTATGTTTCCTGTTATCTCACGTCTTATTTCTCTAATTTCATGCTCCGCGTTCATTAATTTTTCCCTTCAATTCTGCTTTGAGCTCTTGTAGACTTCGCCTGAATTCTTGACACATTTTCCCATCATATTCATCATCATTTTCATTATAATCTCATCTCGGATATATCTTCTTTTTCTATTTCATCCATTGTTGAAACAATATTTCTGTTTCACTAAATTTAAATACCAACTGTTTATTTATTTTCTTACATGGAACATGCAACTGATTCCACCCCCTTGTCTTTTTTCTCTACACTTTCTTAATACCTTAACTCCACCCAAAATATCTGTCTTTAATTTAAAGGAATAATTTATTTTAAATAACGTAAATTTCAAAATCTCTTTTCATTTAAAGAAAAAAAATAGTTTCGGTCAATTCTTTTTTTAAAAAATTATACCACTTTAAAATATAAAATTTAGCATTTCTTAAATTTTTATTTTCACAGGAAAACAAACATTTAATTACTATCATTTATGAGGTTCTGCTCCACGTTGGAAATAGCCAATTGTACCGAATTCGTTTGTAAGGTGATCCAGCATTTGATACAATGTATTCTATTTGTAGGTTTAGCTGGGTTCAAACCTTATTTATCATAAATTTATAATTTTATGTTATAAATATTACATGAATGGACCGGCCCTTTATGTAGAGGGGAGAATACCATCAATAAATGATATTCGCAGTCAGACCAAACTATGCAGTGCATAACACGAGCACATTTCCAGACCGTGGCCCACCTCTACTGCTAGATTCAAACTCCTACTATCCAAACCCTTTATTTATTTTGAGGTAAACCTCAGGTGCCAGCTAGTTATGAGAATTAACATGTTTGGACAGTAGGCCCATAATCCAAACTCGAAATATCCCATGACTAGCTCAATCTAAAATAATACAACAAATTATTGCTTTAATTAGTGGTAAAAGAATTGACTGACAAAATTAAGCTTAAAGATAATTTATTTAACTAAAGATTTATTATTCTAATTTTTATTACATATATGAAACTTATTTAAATTAAACAAGGACTTATCATAACTTCAGGCTCACACATATACAATAGCAATATAATATAACAAAGGATATTAAATAATATAAGGCATTTAAATAATATTTGACATTTAAACAACACGCACATCAATAGTTCTTTATGCAGGCTATAGAGTTCATTATTATTTGACTCTGGGATGCTTCAAATTATTGCAATGGCTACTTTACTTAGAAATGGAAATAAGAAAAATGTTACTTATTACCTAGGATTTGAACGTGGACTTCTTTCTGGTTGTTACTTCACTTGAAAATCTTTCTAACTGATTGGATGTGAGGTTTTTTTTGAGGAGGTTTAATGCTTAGTATTCTGAGGCATTATTCTTTAAGACAGTCAGATATTGAAAATGGACTTTCAAGTTGTTAGGCAGTCATTACTTTTCTCGGCAGGTTGGCTGTTTCATCAGACTTAGGCTGGAGCAAAGTCGTATGTTTCCGATGATGATTAACAATGCATGATTGACTTTGGATATATAATAGACTGACTGGTTGATTGACTGAACAGCACTGATCTGATTGTGATCTCAATCTAAACTCAACTCAAATTGGCCTCAACTGTTGGTCCAATGAAAAACTGGATTATTTATTAGGATGACCTGTTGTCATTTTGGTGTCTGCCAGCTATATTTGTTGTTGAAATTCCTTAGATAAGCTTTTAATCCTGTTATTGGAGATCTTTTTATTAGTGGCCATTGCAAATTTGTTGTTTTGTGGATTTTATTTGACTTAGTAGCCATTGCAAATTTGTTGTTTTTAATTCATAGCCATTGCAAATTATGTGTTACAATATTTTAAACTTTCTCATTTCATTTTACCAACAGGCACACATTTCCTTTAATTTTACAAAATGATTCATTTCTTAAACTTTTATCAAGTTCAACTATCTCCCCCTTCTAACTCATTAATTGATTTTTTTAACAAACTATTTTTTTTTAAAAAAACTCTTTAAACTTTTAATTTTACTTTTTGACAGCAAACTGCATTTTATTTAATGAAAAAACTATCTATATTTTTATAAATTTATTTATTGATTTATTAACCTTCACATTATTTATGATAATTTTATTTTAATAATTTTTAGCCAAAAAATATATATATGTACCGCTATGATATTGGTACAATATATATGTAAACTTTTGGATAAACATAGCTCAGTTTATATATAAACAAAAAGAGTAAATCACTCTCCCCCAAGCTATGAATTAAAAGCCTCTAAATATTGAACAAATCATCAAGAATAGAATGAATCCACCTATTCTGGGCTGATGTTTATAAGTATTTTTGTCAACAATGTTTGTAATTCAGAGTGAAATCAATTTATTAAATAAGCCAGATGAAATATGGCATTTAGGAAACTTATTAAACTCATAATCAATTTAGACAAGGCTGGAGACAATATCTCTATTTTAACACCTTGATTGTAATAATTAAATAAGATTTAATATATAAACTTTTAAGTTAAACATGGCTCAGTGTATATGTAAACAAAGACAGTAAGTCACTCTCCTTCAGGCTATGAATTAAAAGCACTCTTAAGAGTAAGTCACTTTCCCCCAGGCTATGAATTAAAAGCACTCTAAATGTTGGACAAAGTCTCAAGAATAGAATGAATCCACCTATTCTATTGAGCTCCCTTAGTTTACATATTCATTAAGCTATGATTAATTTGAATGTTTATATATTAAATCTTATTCAATTATTACAATCAAGGTGTCAAAAAGAAAGGCTGTCTTCAGCCTTGTATAATTGATTAAGAGTTTAATAAGTTTTAAGTGTCATATTTCATTAGGCTAATAAATTAATTTCACTCTGAAATACTAACAATATTGACAAAAGTATGCTTATAAACATCAGATCTCCCAAGACTAGGTGGATTTATTCTCTTCTTGGTCCTTTGTTCAACATTTATAGTGCTTTTAATTCATAGCCTGGGAGAGAGTGTTCACTCCCTTTCTTTAAATATATATGTATATATTTCCTAGATGTTTTTAATTATTAGAAAATATAATGACTATTTAGCAATATCTCTTTACAGAAAATCCACATGCACAAATAGATATCTTAATTTTAATTCTCATCTTCACCTTGCCATATATTTTCGGTGTTAAAATTTTTTTTGATAACAGCATACAGATTATCTAATAAAGATTATCTTGCTTAAGAAGTGGAATTAATTAAAAACATGCTATTTTCTAGTGGTCACAATAAAAAAATATATAAAGCTTTACATGGCATTGCTGCTAAGAAGAAAAAAAAGATAAAATTGACAATTCAGCTATTACTTATAGATTTGTTTTACCTTATGTTAAATAAGTCACTGATAGGATCAATATAAGATTATCTAATTTCAATATTAAAACTACTTTTTTCACTAGCAAAAAATTGGTTATTTTCACATAAATCTAAAAACAGTTTTTTTTTGGAGTATCAAATTGTCTATGAAATTTTATGTTCACAGTACTCAGGAATCTATATTAGATCAATTCAATAAACAAATTAATGTCAGAATTAGGGAGTATATAATTACCTTTAGTCAAAATTTTAATTCGTCATCTTTTACTTCGTATTTTTTAGAAATTAGTCACATACATGATTTTGATAATAGCAGAATACTTGTTAATTTGGAAAAGTACGATTTGAGAACCATGAAAGAATCTATTGAAATATTAAAAAGTCAGTAGTTTAAACAAATCTGATGGGACTCAACACATTCCAGCCTTTTAGAGATCACCTATTTTAAAAATCTTTTCTAAAATCAATTTGAAATCAATTAATTATAAAACTGAAATAAATAAATTTTTTATTAATCCACCTACTCTGAATAATCAATCATCAAATATATATAAGAATGATTGTTCTTAATTTCACTCTTATTGTTACTCTTTGAATCCTGAGCTGCCATTTTAAATTTTAAAAAAAAATTACAGGACATATAATTTTAAATGAAATTTGTAATTTGTTACAATAAATATAAATATATATTCATTTTTAGAAAGTGCAAATATGAAAGAATGTAATAAAGCTGATAAAATAGTCATTACCAAAAAAAAAAAATAATTAAAAAAAGGAGATTTTTTACATTTTTAAACATGTTTATTTTTACATTGGTTCACAAATTCTCAATTTTGAAAGGTATAACTTAAAATCACAATTTCATAGTCAGCTTCATCACATGTGTCTCAAAATGCTGAAAAAAAAGATATACAATATGTCTTACCTGAGGTAATGTTTCTATGCAAAAATTACAAAAACAGTGCGATTGGTAACTTCCATTTTTACTAGCTGACCCAGATGTTCTACTTTTATAACAGAGTATATGCTAGAAATGTTTGGTTGTCCTTGCATGCAGGTATCTGTTAGAAATATGTTTGGTTTTTAGTGGCGAAAAAATAACAGAAATAATTTACAAGATGTTGAGGACTTTAGAAAATTGTAACTTAATGTATAGTATATTATAATATTAATATATATTACTTTATTATATTAGTGAAAAATGGTGTGTGACCTAAAATGAGTATTTTTTTCAAGTAAATAAAATGTACTCAAAAAATAAATATCAAACAAAAATTTCTCCAAGATAAAATGAACAAAAAAAAATCAGTAAATATCAAAATAACCAAATTTATTATGAGCACTGATTATATATGTGTGTGGGAGATGAAATATGAGAGTGGATGGCTGAGGATATATGATGAGTGTGGATGTGCATGTTTTTATATCATTCAAATGTATTGTCTAAAATTCTATCGTATATATATATATTGTTTTCTACATATATATATATATATCAAATTCTATTGTATATATATTCTTTTCTGCACATATATATAATTCTATCGTGTATATATTGTTTTATATGTGTATATATATATAAAAAAGAGTTATAAACTAGGTTAGAAAAATAATACAAATAAATGCTTTTATATCATTCAAATGTATTCTGTCATATATATATATATTATTTCTACATTTATATATTTAAAAAAAAGTAATAAAAACTAGGTCACCAAACTAATTCAAAAAAAAGTTTTTACACCATTCAAATGTGTTTTTATCTAAAATTCTATGTCTATAAAAAAAAGAGTTTCTAAAACTAGGTCAGAAAAATAATTCAAATAAACGTTTTTATATCATTCAAATATATTCTATCATATATATATATTATTTTTATATATATTTAATTATAGATAATAATAATAAAAATAAATAAATAAATAATAAAACTAATTCAATACTCATAGAATCCTGACTAAATGTTAACATCAGTTTCAAATTTGAATCCAGTTATGAAGGCATCAAATGTCATTACTCTGGTGATTAAAAATAACAGTAATCCTTTTTTCTTTTTGATATAATCCTTTTTTTTTTTGACTTTCCTTCTTCTGTTATTTTTTATAAAAATGAGTTTCTAAAAAAAGAGAGCTTAGAAATGCCATTCAATGTGCAAACATAAATATCAAGCTGTAAAATGAATGCAGTCGACTGTGAAACATGATTTACGGTCATTAAATCTAAAAAAAACAAAAGAAAAATAAAAAAATTAAAAATTGTATTTTACAAAAACTTTCATAAAAAATTCAAATTGTATTGTAGAAAAAAAAGTAATACCTCATTTAAATTGGAAAAAGATGGCGGATCGAATGGTCTGAGAACCATAAGTGTACTGCTTACCGATTCCATGCAAACTCAGTTGAAAGTTTAAATTTTTGTTCAGGGGCTCTGTGGACTCAAGGGGTTTAAGATCTAACAGTTCTTCATTAAGATTTTAACCTTGACAATGATGAATGATGTTTTAGCAAAGCATCAAGAATTTAGTAAACAAAATAACACAGTTTAATACAAAAATACTTTATTTACTTTATACAGCCATGAAAATATTAAATATTATATATGTATATTGAAGCAATGGATCTGAAGTCCGATCCATGCTTCATAGCCTTCTATAAACTTAGTTAGTATTATAGACCTGAATTAAGTTTATAGTCCAATATCAGCAGGGTTTTGCATTAAAGCTAAAATTAATTACGTTTATATAATTTGTATTGCTTTTAAATATATTGTTTAAAAAATTCCATTCTAAGATTAGATTTCTGTTAATAAAAATTACTTGTAAAATCTATTAGTCAAACATATATATACATCAAGCATATATATATGAGTTAATGCAAAATTCTGCTGAAATAAAATACTTATTTTATTAAAAGAAATAAGAATGTAGTTTTATTTTTAAATCTTGTTCAAATATTTAGTATGATTTGATTTTGAGATAAGCCCGCCAACATTTTCTAAAAGAATGTATATTTTTAATTAATTAGCCCATTCAAGGCAAATTAAAGATGGCCTTCTCTTTCTTTTTTAATTAATAAAATTCAAAGTTTAAAGAAAGAAATTTAGAGTAAAAAAGTAAAGGTTATTTTTAGAAAGTGTTACCTTTAAACAAAGGAGCGTGGTGGGGCTTATCAAGATCTAAGATCATACACACAATAGAAGGTAGCTGACAAAGAGGGTATAAATAAAAGTGAGAACAAAAGACTTGGTTATTCAGAGTTTTTTTGCTGGCATTCAGATTTCTCTTTGGAGAACGCTTTCAGATTTTGCTTTTGCTTGTTGAGATTTTTATTCCAAAAAGTTAGACAACTGTCGTCTTCAAATTCATGGAGAAGTTTGAACATGCTCAAGCTAAAAGTCATATCAATTTGATGGATTCTACTATGCTTGGCTAGGCAAATAAATAGCTTTGCCTATCGCCGAGGTTCCTAAATACCATCCAAAATGCCATAGTATCCACCTAATAGTGATCTGAACTCTGTGCCGTGTCTGTAGGATTTTTCATGAAACCATGCTACATATTTCCATTTTCATTGTCCGGACAAATACCTATCGATGGACGGATCAAGCTACGCTCGTCGATGGAACATGACCAAGGAACCAGGATGGTAATAGTATCTCTCCTCCATTGAACTATTTACTTTCTACTTTTTTTGTTCATACCCTTTTTTAAGTGCTTCACTGAATTATATTATAAATTGTTGTATTTAATTATATTTGTAATGTAACCATTTTTTTATAGACTAGTCTTAGATATATATTGTGTGATCATCTATTTATATTTAACCTCTTTTTCCTTCGCTATTCTTCATTACTAACATTTATAAATATTTTGTATTCCATTGCGGTTAAGTTTTAAGGTTAATTTGTTTCATTTAAAATCTCTTTCCAATTTTATTTATGTTTCTAAATTCCATACGAGTAAGTTTCCTTTGTTTGCCAACTTGATCTCCTCGATAACGCCTCTTTGTCCGCCACTAGCTTATTACGTATATCAGATTTAGCTATATATGTTTTAAATAATTTTTAAACTCTGTTTCTAGCGCAAAGCAATTAGAAAATGCTTTGTGAAAGATTTTTATTATTGTACTTTATCGAGGAGATTCGAGTTGACAATTTTATTAAAATTGGGAAGAAAAGATTTAGACCGCAAACATATTAATCTGTTTTTATTGTCTAATTAGTTTGTTTCATTAATTTAGGGGAATAGCGGAGGTCATTAAGTCATTATTAATATTTTAAAGTCATTAATTAAACATATTATTTAAGTATCAAAAGCTTGAGTTTTCTAATTTTATTATAATGCTTTATTTTACTTTTCCAATGATCCAGGCACGCAAAACACATGTTTCTTAGTACTTTTATGCACATTTAACTATTTAGCTCCGTAGGTGTTCCCGTCCATGTCTCTACCTCTGTTGCTAAGCTTTGTGGCCGGTGAGAAAATAATTTATGTGTGTCTCAGATAATGTTGTTTGTTCATAATTAGCCTCGAGAATAGGCAAATAGGGCAGAGGTCATAGTATTCTTGATTTAATATCTCGCGTATGGATGGCCTCGAGGTACTTTCGCCTAGTATTCGAACTGGGTTAAACCAACATACATCATCTGACTGTCACAGTAAAAATTTTTTTTCCGCATTCTGACGCCAACAACGTGGGCCGAATTTCATTTTTTTTTATTGGAAGAATAGGAATAGGGGATTTGAAGTAATAGATATATGTAAAAAATTTTCTCCGAGTTTGTCGCAGTGGGACGAATGTCATTTTTTTAAAAAAAAAAAATTAGTACCCTGAGAAGTTTGTTTTAGTCTAATATATTTATATAAAAATATATGTATAATTTTTCCGAGTTTTGTTTCCTAACGTGAGCCAAATTTCATTTTTTTAAATTAATTAACAAGTTAAATGTGTCATAAGGTAAACATTTTTTTTTTCCGAGTTTAGTATATATATGAAATGAATATTTTATATTTAAAAAGTTAACACTCCGTTAGTTGTTTTTTTTTTTTTGTGATTATAAAATGAGATTTTAGAGTTATAGCAATTTTTTCCCCCTAATGAGTAGTTTTGTCATGGCCAGTTCGCCATATTTTTTTTGTCGTATAAAGTATATAGCTTCAATGAGGCGGAAGTGTCAAATATATACCCACCTGCCCTCCCTTAAAATAGCTTTCGTACTTTATGTTAGTTTAGTACTGCTTAAACATGAGAAGTTTTGAAATAATAATGTTTTTTCGAATTATAGTGTATATTTGGTGTGTTAATTAATATTTTTTAGTAAAGAGTACAAATAGATAATAAAATGTTTTTCTGTTTGTTTAAATTTTTGTAAAGATCTGATAGATAACATTTTTTACCGTTAATATAAATTTTTTCTAAGTTCAAAAAGTTTGATAAGGTCAGATTAACACGTGTCAACGCACGGTGTTAGCAAATATTTTTTTCACTTTCTCTGCGTTTCGTTTCTTTAATGAATAATTTTAATCATGCAAAATTTTTTTTTTCACTTTTAAATATTTTGAAATTATGTTTCCGTGCAAACAATATATATAAATTTTGTTTCAATAATAGCAAACTTAATTTTCAACTTTATAAAAAGTAAATGCGTATGTTCGTTTTAATAAAGATATATATAAGATATATTTTTGTATAACATATATGTCAGCCACCTTTAGTTAAGATTTTTTTTTCTCAATTCGGATTATGCTATTGAATCATTTATTGAGTAACCGTTAGGTGAAGCCCTTGTTTTTTAGTGATCGTTTTTGGTGAAGACCCCCTTAGTAACCGTTTAGGTGAAGACCCCTTACACTTTAGAGTTTAGAGTTGCTGAGTAGCCTGAAATAATAGGTCTATGTCTGCAACCATTGCTTCCTTGTCATATTTGCGACCAGCGTTTACTAGCCTGAAATAATAGGAGTATGCGGTCTGCAATATGACAAATCTTTCTAATAAAATCATGTACATGATAAGAAAAAAAATATTTGTATAGGTATATCTGTTTGTATATTTATATGTAGTCATATATATGCTTATTTAATGATGTACATATTCATATATATGGGTGTATATGGTATACACTTCGTTATAGTTCGGTAAAACCCGTTTTTATATAAATGTTTTTTTAAACAGTTTTTGATCTCAATGCATGATTCTGTAAAATTGCTTGATAATTGTTAATCTATTTCGGGTTGTGACCAAAATGGTAGTTGGTTTCGATCCCAGGTTCATAATTCGGAGTGGCGGTTATCATGGGATTTTACTTTATTTTTAATTTTTTTTGTTGTATTTTTTTTGTTTTGTTAATCGTACTTTAGGCTGTTTAAATTGATTTTTTTTTTGTGTCTTGACCAAAACGGTAGCGTGGTTTCGAACCCAGGTCAGACATGTTACCTTACTGAGTTGTATACGTCTTAGACTTAATTAATATTGTCATTTAAAATAGCATTTACTTATTCATGCAGAGATTTTTTTTTTTGAAAGTGAAGTGAAACTCAAAATAAATTTTAATCGCGTTTAAACTTTATAAACCTTATCAATGTGTGCTTGGGTCATTATCCATTAATATGTATATTTGATATGGCCATTGTCTTGTCGACTGGCGCCCCCATCAAATAAATTTGTCGGCAAGTGCAATTTCTCATATCGGAATACAAATAAACAAACCATAGGAGGTAGATGATCAAAATAAAACTGTATGTGTAGTGAGCCAAAATAATTTTTAAACATGACTTATGTATATTTTGCTCACATATTCCTTTATATATATATGTATTAATGTAAATGCATTTTTTAGTTGTTTCAGGTGTCAGAGAAAGCCAGGTCAAGCTGTAAGTGGGTTATTTTAATTATATTGGAACATAGCAGTGACATTTTAATGAAATATAGAAATAAAATAAAGTGAGGAGAATAGTATGTAGTATAGTTATTAAAAACAGACACGGCAGGATTTTTTTTTATATTTTTTTCATGTACAAACAGATACATATAGGCATAGGTTTAAGATAGGACCTCGTGAGGTAGGCAAAGTTAATTTCTGAAAACATATAAATAAAACAGATAGTTGGAATAATACTGACTTAGTTTAGAAAGAACTAAATTTTTTTATATACAGAAGGATATAGCTCCTAGACACGTGATATAATACACTTATCTAGATTATTTATAAAAGACTAAAATACATTTTTACAAATAAGGTGGAGTGTTAGATAACAAAATAGCCAATATTAGGCAAAAATGGAGGAACAGAAGAGAGGCGAAGTTTATAGGTCAATATGTACTCATAGTGACCAAAAATACAATTTGAAAGATCTTATCAAAGAAATGAGACGAAAATGAAATGATGATGAACATGTTCCAAGAATTCATGAACATGACATCACAAAGACTGAACCGTTTAGAGAAAAACATGGGTCTCCAGCAACAACATACTACCAGAACAAAAGTATTGCCAGATGAGAATACTCAGTTAAAATGGCAACAGAAACAAGATGATACACAACTTAAATCATTGATGGATAATGAATTAGGAAAGGATATGCATACCTTGGACGTGTCAGTCAAGCATCAAATACAGGATGGAGAAGAAAATGGACAGATGAATGAGGATAAAAAGGAAATGAACATTTGTCAACCGATGAACCCAATCCAGGCGCAACAAGGCAACCAAATCCTTACGCCAATAATAATTAATCCGGTAACATCTCCTGTGGCAAAATTTGTATATATACAATGTTTTAGAGGGGAACCAGGTGGAAACCCTACACACCATCTAGACAGTCTCAAAATGTTTTTTCAATTCCAGAATATGATGGAACAAGAAAAAGTGGCGATCTCCAGTCATCATTTAAAAGAATCTGCCAGAGACTGGTGGAACACTCTATCTATACAACCACAAACATTTATGGAATATGAGAATGCAATGATGTCGATGTATTGGAGTGCAGAGCTGCAGGAAGGTTGGATGTATTCCATAATGCATGAAAGATACCCGGCTAACCATCAAGAGACTTATGCTCAGTTTTTTATTAGGTAGGTAAATCGAATAAAAGCCCTAAGTGCATTCAATTATCCAGAAATGCAGATAGTAAGGATGATTAGGCACAACATGCCACCCTGGATAAGGAAAATATTAATAAGCACTCAAATGCAAGATATTCAAGGCACGATTCGGATACTAACTGACATTGACTATGGAAACTTAGAAGAAAACCAAAATGATAGGGTCATGAACCCGTCCAAAAGTACAAGGCAGTATATACCACCGGACCCTGGAAAATACAGACATTAAAATAGATACATACCTTGTTAGACTAGCACCAACACTGACCTGACCCTAGATATATATTAAGAAAAGAAAACACCGTAGTTAGTAACAAATTAAATATTACAGCAAATAAAGAGTAGGCTTGAACTCACCTGGCACAAAATTTTTACCTCTGACCTGAAGCAACAGCATTTTTTTTTAACATTTTTTTTTTTTGCTCACTAACTATTGGGAAATGAAGCAATGGATCTGAAGTCTGATCCATGCTTCACAGCCTTCTATAAACTTAGTTAGTATTATAGACCTGAATTAAGTTTATAGTCCAATATCAGCAGGGTTTTGCATTAAAGCTAAAATTAATTACGTTTATATAATTTGTATTGCATTTAAATATTTTGTTTAAAAAATTCCATTCTAAGATTAGATTTCTGTTAATAAAAATTACTTGTAAAATCTATTAGTCAAACATATATATACGTCAAGCGTATATATATATATGAGTTAATGCAAAATTCTGCTGAAATAAAATACTTATTTTATTAAAAGAAATAAGAATGTAGTTTTCTTTTTAAATCTTGTTCAAATATTTAGTATGATTTGATTTTGAGATAAGCCCGCCAACATTTTCTAAAAGAATGTATATTTTTAATTAATTAGCCCATTCAAGGCAAATTAAAGATGGCCTTCTCTTTCTTTTTTAATTAATAAAATTCAAAGTTTAAAGAAAGAAATTTAGAATAAAAAAGTAAAAGTTATTTTTAGAAAGTGTTACCTTTAAACAAAGGAGCGCGGTGGGGCTTATCAAGATCTAAGATCATACAAACAATAGAAGGTAGCTGACAAAGAGGGTATAAATAAAAGTGAGAACAAAAGACTTGGTTATTCAGAGTTTTCTTGCTGGCATTCAGATTTCTCTTTGGAGAACTCTTTCAGATTTTGCTTTTGCTTGTTGAGATTTTTATTCCAAAAAGTTAGACAACTGTCATCTTCAAAATCATGGAGAAGTTTGAACATGCTCAAGCTAAAAGTCATATGAATTTGATGGATTCTACTATGCTTGGCTAGGCAAATAAATAGCTTTGCCTATCACCGAGGTTCCTAAATACCATCCAAAATGCCATAGTATCCACCTAATAGTGATCTGAACTCTGTGCCGTGTCTGTAGGATTTTTTGTGAAACCATGCTACATATTTCCATTTTCATTGTCCGGACAAATACCTATTGATGGACGGATCAAGCTACGCTCGTCGATGGAACATGATCAAGGAACCAGGATGGTAATAGTATCTCTCCTCCATTGAACTATTTACTTTCTACTTTTTTTGTTCATACCCTTTTTTAAGTGCTTCACTGAATTATATTATAAATTGTTGTATTTAATTATATTTGTAATGTAACCATTTTTTTTATTAGACTAGTCTTAGATATATATTGTGTGATCATCTATCTATATATTTAACCCTTTTTCCTTCGCTATTCTTCATTACTAACATTTATAAATATTTTGTATTCCATTGCGGTTAAGTTTTAAAGTTAATTTGTTTCATTTAAAAACTCTTTCCAATTTTATTTATGTTTCTAAATTCCATATGAATAAGTTTCCTTTGTTTACCAACTTGATCTCCTCGATACCGCCTCTTGTCCGCCACTAGCTTATTATGTATATCAGATTTAGCTATATACATTTTAAATAATTTTTAAACTCTGTTTCTAGCACAAAGCAATTAGAAAATGCTTTGTGAAAGATTTTTATTATTGTACTTTATCGAGGAGAGTCGAGTTGACAATTTTAATAAAATTGGGAAGAAAAGATTTAGACCGCAAACATATTAATCTGTTTTTATTGTCTAATTAGTTTTCATTAATTTAGGGGAATAGCGGAGGCCATTAAATCATTATTCATATTTTAAAGCCATTAATTAAACATATTATTTAACTAAAAAAGCTTCAGTTTTCTAATTTTATTTTAAATGCTTTATTTTGCTTTTCCAATGATCCAGGCACGCAAAACACGTTTCGTAGCACTTTTATGCACATTTAACTATTTAGCTCCGTAGGTGTTCCCGTCCATGTCTCTACCTCTGTTGCTAAGCTTTGTGGCCGGTGAGAAAATAATTTATGTGTGTCTCAGATAGTGTTGTTTGTTCGTAATTAGCTTCGAGAATAGGCAAATAGGGTAGAGGTCATAGTATTCTTGATTTAATATCTCGCGTATGGATGGCCTCGAGGTACCTTCGCCTAGTATTCGAACTGGGTTAAACCAACATACATCATCTGACTGTCACAATATCATAAATGACAACAGCTAATTGGATAACTAACATACATAATATTTAACCAACCATCCAATCATATTTAAAATAAATAGTTAACCAACTTTATCAAATCAATTATTTTATATTTTCATGAAGATATGCAATGATGGTATATTAGATGTGATAATATGTTGGATTATTTCCATCATCTATCAGTAAATGTTGACTGTACAGAAAATGTTAAACTTTTATTTATAATTTTCAATACAAAGAACTTGTTAGTAATAACACACAAATAGACAACACAAGTTCGTAATAACACAATATTTTGAGTAATATTATTCTCCACTCTTTTTCAGATGTTGCTGACCTGACCAGTAACAGTATTTGCATAGGAGTCAGTTTTTTTGAATGTTGTTCTTTGTACCTTTTCCTCTCTATTCAATATTTTTGTATTTTTCCAATTAAACTTATGGTCATTACAACATACATGGTCTGGTACTTTAGACACATATTTTTTTCCTCTTTTATCAATTAGTTTGTGTTCTTTCAATCACTGTTGACAGGTTTTATCAATATGTTTCCTTCTACATTCACATTTTTTTGTTCTTCAGCATTTCCAGTTTAAGCTTGGTAGAAGTAAGAATTCATTGAAATGTGATGGCTTTGGAAAGCTATTCTAATATTATATTCATTGCAGATTTTCTTTAATTTGTCTGCCATTTCTGGTAGTATAGATACACTACAGTACCAATAATTGGTTTTTCTTTTGGTGTCTCTTTTTGTTGTTTATTAAAGGTTTTCTTGTTGACTTCTGATGGATAACCATTCTTCATGAGAATTTGTTCTACGTGTATTTTTTCATTTTCCATATCACTGGTTTCAAACTTCTTTTGTTCTGTTCCATAGTGATAACATAATTCCATGTCTAGTTCTCCTGGTATGATTGGATGTATATACCAAATATTTGGCAGTGTGTGTTGGTTTTCTATATACTTTTGATTTTACTTTGCCTTGAGGGATTCTTGTCATAAGAACATCTAAGAATAGCAATTTTTGTTCTCATTCAAGACATGTTGTTGACATGTATCCAGAATGACTGTAATTGCATCTCACTATGTGGCTAATACCACCAATGAATGTATCATCACCATAACAAAACCACACTATGGGTTGAGATGAAGTAGTATTTATGGCTGTGGTTTTAAGTTCTTCCATGTAAATGTTGCTCAGCAAGGCTGATAGTAGTGATCCCATGGCCATCCTTTGACTTTGTTGAAAGAATTCTGAGTTATATTAAAAGTAAGTTATTGTTATGCAGAACATTTTAATTCCATTACACTATCAATAGGTAGAGTTGTCTAGTTTGTTGATTATTATCATCATATAAACTTTTCCTTACAATAGACAATGCCTTATAACATGGTACATTTGTAAATAGTTTTTCCACATCAAAGCTTACCAGTATGACAGTTCTTTCCATTTTCATGTCTCTGGCTAATTCTACAAAATGCTCAGAATCCCTGATGAAGGATTGAATCCTGTATATCAATGAACTAAGAACTACGAGAAGAAATCTCGACAAATTTTGGCATTGGTGAATTTCTAGAACTAACAATAGGCTTTAATTGGATGTTGTCTTATGGATTTTAAGTAGTTCATATGGGTGAGGAATACCTGTGATGCTTCTGGTGTAATGCTTGTAATTTTATCTCTGCGTTTGAAATTGGATTTTTTTCCTACTTTTTTGTATTGGCCTGCTATGAGAAGTCCTTATATTTTGTTATCATAATAAGTTTTATCCATTATAATTGTAGTGTTACCTTTGTCAGTAGGAAGAATGATTATAGCTTTATTCTGTTTGAAGGATTTTAATAGCTTTCCTCATCACATGAAATGTTTGATTGCTGCTTCTGCATTTGATATCTCTCAAATGTCTTTTTTAACTCTCCAGCATATCTCTGCTTCTTCTTCCAGAAGTAATTTTAGGGTAACTTTCTCATTGGTTGCCATTATATCCAATAATGGAACAGTAGTTGGTGTAATGGCAAGTTCAAACTTTTTCCAAGAACAGATAATTTAGCATCAGTAAGGTATTTAGAACTAAGATTTTTCAGTGACAAAGCTGATAGACTAGTTGCAGTATGACCTTTTATTCAAACTAACTGATGTGTGATATTGGGTCATAAAGTAATTGGTCTTGATAGAATTCCTTAGCTTGAAATTTTAATATATCAAAGGTCATAAATGAATTTCACCAGTGATTTTATTGTCTAGTGAATTAAAATATGCTTGAGTAGGTTAATTTATATATTTATCCAGTTTAGCAGTATGTTCATTTCGATTATATCTGTACATCACTAGTTATCTATTAAAAAAAGAAATTTCTCTCATCAATACAAAGTAAGATTTTCAAAAGTTCTTAATATTTTTACACTCAGCTCCTGTTTGTCCTCAATATTTGGCATTGTTTGTGTTCTTTGGATATAATCAAAGGAATTACAAGATTCTAAATCAAAATTTAGAAGATTCTTTTGTTGATGAATCTTGATTAGTTTCAAAATTATTTCCAGAGTGCCAATAGTATTAGAATTTATTATTAGCACAAATTGAACAAAATCTGCTGACAAGCCTTCTAAATACAAATATTGCACTTCAAATTTAGTTATCTATTTTGGGGATGAATAAAGAGGGTAAAGGAATATTGAGTATTTTCAACGTTAAATAATATAAAAAATTATTTGCAATCTGGATTATCTCAATCAAAATTGTCATCTTTATCAGTACTATTTACCTATTAGTAAAATTATTTGCGAATGAAAAATTATCATATAGTAAATATAAGTTAATCTAATTTGTTAAATGTGATTTTTATGTAAAAGTGTGATTAATAATTTTTTACATGTTCAAAAATTATCATTTAATAACTTCATTCTATTTTTAAAAAGTTATTTTAATAATCCTATGGATGAAAATATGAAATATCTTAATTACAGAGTTTTGCTTTTCTTTACAATTTCTACAAAATGTTTGTTAATTCTGCTTTTGTGTACCCTAAATTTTTCACAGGTTCCTAGGCATTCTTCTTAAGAGATAAGACAAACCTGTCCTATGTACTCCAAACCACAAAATTTTTTTTTGCCTATTTATTCTCTATACACTTATAAAAAATTTCTTACTTTACATTGTCTAAATATCTTTGTTTTACCTTATTTCTTTATAATTTTTTTTATCTCTTCTTAATATCTTTAGTAGATAACTCTTATTTCTTAGTATTTTCCTTTAATAAAAACTTTTTTTGAAAAAAAATTTGTCTTCCAAATTTTGTGCAATATCATATTTTTATGCAACAAAAGATAACATTTTTTTTGTCAAGCATTGGTGGCTGAGAGGTCAGCACAGCTGTCTTACAAGCAGTTGTCCCAGGTTAGCGGTTCGCTTCCCGGCCAGTGCTATGACACATGAAAAAAAAAGATAACATTTTGTTAAATAACTTTATTTTTTATATTCTTAGCAATATATTTGTAAGATATTTTTTTTAAATTGTACCTAAATTTTCATGTAACTACTACTATAATGTCAATATTCAGTAAATACTTCAAATGATCTGAGGAAAAAGTCATTTTCAAAATTTATATTAAAAGGCTATTGTCACCAAATGTAATCAGTTATTATCATTTACAATAAAAACCTTCATTGGAGTATAAATTTTATTGATCATTAGAGGAAGAAGTAGTCTGAAAGCTCTGATTAGTGACAATGTGCTTTTAAAAAGTTATTTTTATTTGTAACTAAACTGAATTGACTATAGTTATATTAACTCAAAATAGAATGCTATATATAAATTTTTCTTATAAGAAATAAATATTAAAAATAAAGTTCTAAGCATTTAGAGCTTTTAATAATACGATTTCTGAAATCTTAGGTCCATATTTATATATTTGAATGAGTTCATTATTTTATGATGCAGCTTTTAAGTTTGAGATACCAGGATACACTTTGTACGGAGCAAAGAACAATGTCGAACTAGCATCGACTATGAACAAATCATAATATTATATTACCTAGACACTCCATCTCACTCTAACATGCATAACATTTATTTATTTTAGGAAGGGAGCTGGACAAAGGAAGGATTATTCTTAATATGAATCTTAAAAAATAGAGCAAATTCCTAATGTTAACTCCATATGATTATTATTGCAGCTTTTATTCGTATACATCTGATCATACAATAAATGAACATAAATAGTATGCTCACCAACATGCATCAGCCAGTGTGATGAGTTTATTGATCTTTTGCGTTTGACTTTAAAATCAAAGCCATATTTACATATACTTTCAATTAAACAGCTATTTTATCTAAGCACCTTCATTAAGATGTTCATGTAATCTTCTTATAGTGCTATTATTGTTAAACTTTTCATGCAATTTGAAGTATGTTTTGAACATTGTTGGAAAATTAAAATCATAGCTGAAGTTAGTTATCTCAATATTTATTGACTTCCCATTCACTTTATTTTATTTGATGCTAATATCATCTCTGTTCTAAATTTAAAAGTTGCAATATATGGAGAACAGCTCAAATACCTCTAATCAGAAAAAGAATAATTATCCATAAACTGATCATTGAGATGTGACTATTGGTAGAGAAGTCATTTGTCATTATTTGGCTATTAAATATGCATTATTTATGCATACTAAAATTAAACTAGATTGCTATGATTTTAAGAAATAGCAATTGACAGGAATTATATTTTAAGAAGTAACATTATTTTCATCTAATGTCTAGCATCATATCTATAATGCAATTTTTACTTAAAGGCCTTATGGATATAGTATTCCCAAATTTTCTGTCATGTTCATGATAGTGTTCAAATCCAGCCGAGATAAACATTGAAATTTTTTCATTTCAAAAACAGACTTCAGATAGTCAACCCATAATCAACATAATCGGTCTTCTAATAGTGGTCAGTAAACTGGTAACTAGCTATTAATAGGCAGTTAATGTAGATCATTAGTTAATAACTGAAACACATAGGCTTATTATATACCTGTGTTTATATATGTAATATATAGGGTATATGAGCACAGACTTTCATACGACCCACCACTCTCCACACTATCTCATAATACTAATACACTTATTTATCTTTTCAACACTTGAACACATATATGTTGAAAAGATAAATAAGTGTATCAGTGTTATGAGATAGTGTGGAGAGTGGTGGGTCGTGTGAAAGTCTGTGCTCATATACCCTATATATTATATCATTAGTTAATGTGAGTTTGTCAATATTGAGGGAGGTGTATATTTTTATAGATGATTTTGTGACTACCAATGAAATGTTTACTATTAATAGGTGTCTTATTCTTAAGGCAGTTATCTTTAATTATTATTTTTATTCTTTCTTTTTGTAAATAATGAATGATTTTTTATTTAAATTATTTTTTCTATAATTAAATTATTTTAAATTATTTAGTTGTATATTCTTTTCTTTAATAATTAATTTTTTAAAACATTTTCAGAGTGTAATTTGTTATTTGCTAGATGATCATGGGTACATTATTGCAACAAATGATTTTAATGAGGTAAATTAATTATTTAATTATCACTATTTCTTGAGTGGTAGCCTTTTTTCTCTTTTTTTTTAAATTCACTAAATCCTTTTTAAATAAATTATTTTTTAAGGTGGGCAGATTTTTTGGTGAATTTCATAGCGATGTAATGACACAAATGGTAATAAAAGGTATTTATAAAGAGTAAGTATTTTCGGTATTCAAACTATTTTTTATCATCACACCTCTCATCTAAATAACATCAAATATTTGAATAAAGCCAATATCTGACAAAAAATCAGTCTATGTTACTCAAAATATTTTACTATACTGGCTATCTACTTTATTCAAATTAGTTTGCAGTGATCTTTATTTCATTGTTTAATTATGGAAAAATTGAGTTAATCAATCTATACTAGATAACAGAGCACATAGTCTTCCACAGATATAATCAGCCTTTACTATTTAATGCATTTCATTGTCAACTAAAAGAATCATGGGGTTATTAATTTTGATATTAATATTTCTTTTCAAAAGAAGTAAAAGTATCTTTAATTATTATATAATCAAAATCATTGTAATCACTGACTTAGTGTCAGTCTAATATAGCTAGTCAGATAATTTCACTTGAATTTAAAATCTTTGGTTTTTTTTTTAATTTTCAGCCTATTAGATACCCTTAAAAAAATTAAAGAACTTATTTATATTGAAGTTTAAATATTGAAGTGCTAGAAAATTTATGCTCAGAAGTGTGGCAAGCAAGTAAATCACTGTAACAATGATCAATTATTATCTCTTGATTATATTACTATTGCCTGGTTGCTTTATTTGCATTCAGTAATTGGATTAAATGTACAAATGTAAATTGAATAAAGTAATTATTGTAAACAGTGGATGCTATGCAACAGTGACTTCTATCAAAAAACTGTGATCATTACTTTATCTGAATCAGTCATGAGAATCTGTTTGCAGTGTCATCTAGTATTCATTGTCTTACACCAGGGGTCCCCAACCTTTTTGCACTTAAGAGCACATTCTATAATACCGGCCAGGTGGCGAGCACCATTTATTTTTTCAATGTAAATTTATAGTTGGATATTGTTAATAATACACATAATGTACAAAAAAATATTTATTTCAAAAATAAAATTTTAACATATAATTAACGTTTATATTTTTACACTGTAAAAGTATAATATGCCCTACAATTTGATTACAATATAAAACAATAATTTATAAGAAATTTTAAAAATTAAATTTATTTGTATCAGATAAATGATTTTTTATCGTGTTCAGATAGCGGCGGGCACACTTAAAATGGTCTGCGGGCGCCATGGTGCCCGCAGGCATAGGGTTGGGGATCCCTGTCTTACACCATGTAAGAGCACCAAAAATTATTCTATAAGCATTTTCTTTTGTATTTAATGATAATAAAACTAAGCAAAGACTTAGTAAGTATTTACTTGAATTCGTAGATTGTTAATATTTCAACCAGAGTTTGGATTTTTTCAGAAACTGAAGTAAAACCAATTCTTGCTGAAATATTGATAGGGAGTATACATACAAATAAGTACTCTTTGTATTTAAAGTATGTCAGTTAAGAATAAATGATTTCTAATATTTTAAATTATTGTTAAATATTATATATATATATTGTTCGATGTCTGTATTTTTAAAGCAATATATGTAATTATATAACTGAATATTTGTAAATACAGTAACTAAATAATTAAAAAAAATTATCCACTTAGGAGCGCTTTCGATTATCCCAGTAATCTTTGTCAACTAAAGCTTTGAAAGATTAACTTTCCCACAATTCCATGATCTTAATGTTTGCTGCTTGCCTGATAAGCCATGTTTATATTTGTATATTAGCATAGCTTCCTTTATTTTTCTTTTATTGTTATTTTTTTCAATTTGCAATATTTTTACATTATTAAAATTGAAGTCAAAACCATAAATACATGATTTATTATGGTTGTAAAAAACAGATGCTGAACATTATTATCTACTATGCAATTTTGTTCAGATTTCTGAACTCGTTTTAATAATAGCAAGGGTTCTTTAGTTCTTTTTTCCAACGTACATCTAGATTCACCTATATATCCACTGCTGGACCTACATATCCACTTATAAATGACACAATTTTTATTTATAAATGAGGTTTTTATCTTTGGAGTTATTTATTTAATGTAGGAGGTGTATAAAATGCAATATCACATACACTTTTATAAATTTTCCTTATAAAATTTACTTGATCATTTGAAATATATGGGATTGATATCCATATTTTTTTATTAGCAGGAGAATCAATATTATTATTAAAAAAAAATTTTCTTATATTTTGTATTAAAATTTGTAATAACATTATATATATGATTATAATTGTAGCCAACATTTAACAATTCATTCGAATATATTTCAATATTTTTGCCTTTATCCGATGAATATTTGCAAAGACTATTATTTCTAAATAAGAAGAATTTCAAACCTGCCATTTTGTGTGACATTGGAACTTTTGATTTATATGGAATATAACCTTTTTACTATTGGTTTAATGGTCATACAGTAATCCAGCATGCATTGATTTCTAGTTATTTTAAGATTAAGAAACTGAATGCATACTAAATATTCATCTGTTTTTATCCATCTTAGGCCTTTTAAACCATTTAATTCTTTAAACAACTCATTAATTGTATTTGGTTTTTTGAATGTGGTAAACCAAATACAATTAATGAGTTGTTTAAAGAATTAAATGGTTTAAAAAGCCTAAGATGGATAAAAACAGACGAAGATTTAGTGTGCGTTCAGTTTCTTGATCTTAAAATAACTAGAATCAATGCATGCTGGATTACTGTATGACCATTAAACCAATAGTAAGAAGAGGTTATATTTCATATAAATCAAAAGTGCCAATGTCATACAAAATGGCAGGTTTGAAGTCCTTCTTATTTAGAAATAATAGTCTTTGCAAATATTCATCGGATAAAGGCAAAAATATTGAAATATATTCGAATGAATTGTTAAATGTTGGCTACAATTATAATCATATATATATAATGTTATTAGAGATTTTAATACAAAATATAAGAAATTTTTTTAAAATAATAATATTGATTCTTCTGCTAATAAAAGAATATGGATATCAATCCCATATATTTCAAATGATCAAGTAAATTTTATAAGGAAAATTTATAAATGTATATGTGATATTGCATTTTACACACCTCCTACATTAAATAAATTAATAAATAACTACAAAGATAAAACCTCATTTAGAAATAAACAGTGTCATTTATAAATGGATATGTAAGTGCGGCAATGTATATATAGGTGAATCTAGATGTACATTGGAAAAAAGAACTAAAGAACACTTGCTATTATTAAAACGAGTTCAGAAATCGGAACAAAATTGCATAGTAGGTAATAATGTTTCCACATCTGTTTTTTAAAACCATAATAAATCATGTATTTATGGTTTTGACTTCAGTTTTAATAATGTAAAAATATTGCAAATTGAAAAAAATAACAATAAAAGAAAAATAAAGGAAGCTATGCTGATATACAAATATAAACATGACTTAATTAATAGGCAAACAGCAAACGTTAAGATCATAGAATTGTGGGAAAGTTAGCCTATCAAAGCTTTAGTTGGATAAAAAATTTTAATTATTTAGTTACTGTATTTACAAATATTCAGTTATATATATAAATATAAAATACAATACCCGTTATAAAAAATATATATAAAAATAGAAAAAAATTAATGGTAAATACAATATTATAGTCTAAATTCTTTTGTAGCGCTTTCAATTATGTGGTAATCCTCACCAGCTTTAACTGAATTTTAAATTTTTAAACTTAATGTTATGTATATTTCCATAAGCTGTGTATGGTCGTATTTGCAGCTTGCCTATTAATAACATCATTCTTATATTTATCAATTAATATTGTCTTTTTAATTTTCCTTTTTTTATGATTTCTTTCTTCCATTAATATTTTTATTTCATTACTATTAAATGTAAACTTATAATTACAACTTTTTTCATGGTCAAAGAATACTGAAGCTGTATTAAATTGACTACGTTATTTTTAATTCGATTATATAATAATTGATGCTCCTTCAATCTTTTTTCCACAGAACATCTCGATTCACCGATATAAAATTTTTGACATCCACATGAAATTTGATAAATTATATTACTTCTTTGCAATTTAGGAATTATACTTTTAGAATTATTAATCAATCAATTAACATTTGGAGGAACACAAAATGAAATATTATACTTAAAGTATAATATTTCATTTTGTGTTCCTCCAAATGTTAATTGATTGATTTCATTTTGTGTTCCTTCAAATGTTAAACGATTGATTAATAATTCTAAAAGTATAATTCCTAAATTGCAAAGAAGTAATATAATTTATCAAATTTCATGTGGATGTCAAAAATTTTACATCTGTGAATCGAGATGTTCTGTGAAAAAAAAGATTGAAGGAGCATCAATTATTATATAATCGAACTAAAAATAATGTAAATAATCAATTTAATACAGCTTCAGTATTCTCTGACCATGAAAAAACTTGTAATTATAAGTTTACATTTAATAGTAATGAAATAAAAATATTAATGGAAGAAAGAAATCATAAAAAAAGGAAAAATAAAGCAGCAATATTAATTGATAAATATAAGAATGGTGTTATTAATAGGCAAGCTGCAAATATGACCATACGCAGCTTATGGAAATATACCTAACACTAAGTTTAAAAATTTGAAATTCAGTTAAAGCTGATGAGGATTACCACGTAATCGAAAGCGCTACAAAAGAATTTAGACTATAATATTGTATTTACCGTTAATTTTTTTTCTATTTATATATATAGATGAAGGGCTTCATGGTTAGCATTTCCATTTGCCATGTTCATAACCTAGGATTTAAATGTAAATCTGGTTGATACTTAGAATATTTTTTTAGATAACTGTTGATTTCCAAGCAAGCTTAGGATTTTTTTTAGATAGTTGGACTATAACCAAACTAGATACCCAATAAATTGTTAATCAATAAATAGACATCTAGCCATAGAGGCATATTTTATCTAAATATAAAGACATACTTTTTTTATTTTTTATTGTAGTATATAAAATGTTTTATTCAAATTAAAAGCTGAATATAATAAGGTGCATTGCATCTTTCAATAGTAAGAATTTTTTTTTACTCATAATCTGAACCAAAGCATTTATTTATTCAAGATTCCTATATCATAGTAACACCTGTTTACTAATACTATTAATGTTTGTAAGAACTAGCTTCATCAAATTTTTTGTATAATATTCTTGAAGTAGTTTATTTACCAGAACCCATACATTGGTTTATAATTAAGCTGCATTAAATAGATATGCAGTTTGTATGCGTATATGTTTATTAAAGGATATTTTTGGTTGTTAAAAAAAAAAAAATGTCTACATCTACTTCCAACAATAATTTGGAAATATATGTTCATTTATTTTTAATATATAAATATGAATGATTAATATTTTTATTATATAACAATTAATATCACACTTATTTTTCATAAGAAATTTCATTTTATCAAATAGTCACATAAACATGCAGGATACAATGATGTTTGATAACAAAGATTTGAAATATTTATTACCATAAATTTTAAAAATATTTGATTAGATCTATCTTTGTTTTAAATACAGGCAAGTTGGTAGAGTTATGTTATGATTATGATATACTTTAATATTAGCTTTTTTATTCAATAAAACCTTTATCAATTTTTAACTTTGTTTAAAATTGTATATCTCTTAATCAAATCTAATTCCCCAAATTGTGATTGTACAATTCTTTAAAAAATAAATTTTCATACTGTACATTCATAATATAGTGGCAAAATTATCTACATTAAAAGTTAATGATATTGAGTCTTATTAAAATTTATGATTTACAGTATTTCAAATATTAATACGATAAAATGATCAATTATAAGAAAATGGTAAAGCAATGGCAAACTATCACTGATGATAATCCAGGATTATTTTTTGATCATACCATTTTATTATCTAGCTATCCTATCTGCTTTGATTTAAGTGCAACAGTAGTATTTTCTTAATTAAATGCTGTAATTGAATGTGATATATTAAATATTTTATGCAATTGAGTGCAGTGATAAATCAATGAACTCAAGGGCTAGAGATGTTGAATTGAAGATCAGTTTGTCCCCTGACACTTAAAGCTAATGTGATCTATTTTTTTATTATTATTTTCAGATAGGAAACTTAACACAAAATAAATCAGTAATAAAATTAGCTATATTTGGAATACAAAAATGCGTAGCAATATCCTAATATAAGTTTTCTTGAACTATAAAATAATTATTGGTTTCATTATTTTTATTATTGTTTTAATTAAATATAATTTTTTTTATTCCAACTCATTTGAATTCATTATTTTGACAATGTGGCCATTCATTTAAAAAAATAGTCAAACATTCTATTTGATATTTTTATGCAACGTAAAGACATCTCCAGTAACCCTCATCAGAAATGGTGAAGTAGAAAGTAAAACTCAACAGATTTTCCAAGTACTGGTTATGAGAGGTTAAGCATTTTTCTATCTTTTTTTTACCCCTGGTTAAGGATAGTTTGTTATTCTTTTTGCCAATCAATATTGGATGGACTACTGAGCTGATTATGCAGCTACCTGAGACAAAAATTTTTATCCAAGTAATATCTCATGTAAAATTACAA
Source organism: Epiperipatus broadwayi (assembly GCA_028023455.1). Lineage (NCBI taxonomy): Eukaryota > Metazoa > Onychophora > Udeonychophora > Euonychophora > Peripatidae > Epiperipatus > Epiperipatus broadwayi. The sequence goes on from JAQFVV010000003.1 coordinate 9,562,936, forward strand.
TAAACTATAGCATGCTATTATTTATACCAACAAAATCATTTAAAAGTTTTATATTTTCTTCTAATCTTATTTTAAAACAGGTAAAACTCTCCTTACAGTAGTGCCACTCAGTGCAAGCCAGAATAATCAATGAATGCCAGAAGGCTTGTGAATAAAATCCCCATCTAGTGCCTACTCATCCAATATCTCCAGACACTACTCTAAGAAGAGTTTTTCCTGTTTTAACAACAGTTATGACCAAGCATAAGAAATAGTGATCATGTAATATTTAGTGGTCTAATCTTATTTTTTAAATGCTCTTAAAATTTATGAATTTTTAAAACAAAAATCCATTTAGTTCTAAAGGTGCACTTGAGATATATTCTTTGAAGTTTTAGCTAAAATTAAAGCTTTGCTCTGATTTAAAACAGTTTATTTTAACATACAGCTACAAATCTTTTTATTCAGTATTTAACATATATTATTAATAAGTTGAAATAGATATTTATTGTGTTTTTTTCTAAAGAATAATAAGCTTAAAATTTCTTAATTCATGGATTATGTGTAAATGGATTCATAACCAAAGCATTAAACATTCATTTATTGTTTTATCATAATCATCGTACACCTGATCTGTCAATTGAACAATGGGTGACAGTGTAGATGAATTATCTCCAGACTGTTCTCTATCTTCCTGCATCTCTCCAAAATTTGTCAATCCCATCCATTTTGTAATGTTATCTATCCATGACCTTATTGATCATCCTCTTCCTCTTGATTCATTTACCATACCAAATAATATTCATTTTCAAGTATTCTAAAATAACTAGCCACATTTCCAAAATGATGTAATTTTCTCTGTCTAATCATTTCCAACAGTTGCCTTTTTGTAGTAACTTTTTCAAAACCCATTCTCTTAGTTTGTCCAAGGTATTTTTCTATAACACTTTGCTTCAAAAGCCTCAATTTGGTTCTGACCTGCTTCAATGTCCATGTCTTACATCCACATACTGCAATGAGCCATATTAAAGCTTTCAATAATTACACTTTAATCACAATGTTTATGACTGATTTTCATATAAACAATAATTTTGTGAATGTTTTAGTGTCAACAATATTTACAATTATTCTCGATTTATTCTGGAATCCAAATTGTCAAACTCCAAAACCTATTTCATCCAATTTTCCATTCACTTTTATTTCTGCTATGTCTTCATTCAATTACATTATCTTTGTTTTGCCTGTATTTAGCCTTAATCCAAACTCTGTTTCTGTTCTTACCAAATCTATCAGTTCATGTAATTAATTCTCTGCTGTTACAATTAAAACTACATCATTTGTATATCACAAATTACATACTCATCTTTTACCAATACAAAATTCATGTTGAAAACATCTCTCATTGCCTCCTACAATATTGAATAAGCAAGGTGCCAACACACAGCTCTGCCTCAAACCCATGAGAATTTATTTGTATCACTCTCACTGTAGTTTTTTGTCTCAATATAAGAATGGTAACAGCTTTATTAAATATGGAGAATGTCCCATATCTAACATAACTTTTCAGAGTTTATCATGATACATATAATCAAAAGCTTTCTGATAATATATATAAAACAGAGATATAGTGGCTAATAAAATTATCTAGTTTTATTGAGAATATTGTTCAAGTTAATTATTTAATCTTTTGTTTTTCATTGTGGTCTAAAACCTGCCTATTTTTACATCAACTCATATGTAGCCTTTGTGTGTATTCTATCCAAATTATCCTCAATATTATTCTGATAGAATGCGAAACTAGAGTTATTGACCTATCACAATGATTGAGATCTCTGTTTTGTTTTTTTGGTATTGGCACAAATATTGCTACAATTAAGTTCTCAGGACAAACTCCATTCTTACATACAGCCAATATTAATCTGCTGCAATCCCATTCTCAGAACAAATGTCATTCTTTCTTATAGCCAATATCAATCTGTGTAATTGATTTGCAATTACATCTCCCATTACAAGTACTTCACCTGTTTCTGATGATATTCTACTGGAAATTCTTGATATAGTTCTTACTACTTCTCTTTTTAATTTTCAGTTGAATTCACATTTTGCACCTAGTAAATCAAATATTATTTTGTCAATTTTGTACAAGTTTTCAAAAAACCCTTTTCATTAACTAACCACTTTTTCTGGATCTATCAGCAATCCACCAGCCTTAACTTTTATCATTATCAATCTGTATAAATATTTGCTTAGTACTGCCACACCTACTTTTTAAGTTTCATACATAAGTTGTTTATGCAATTTTGATTATCTCTTCTCATTTTCTTCTGTCCCTCTCATTTAAATTTTGCATACTGTTGTGTACTTATGCTATCATCTGTGCCTATTTCACTGTGTTCTGTGACAATCTATATAATACATTGTTACAAACTTGAATTTCAATTTAACATGTTTATTAGTCATATATACATATATTTAAGGTTAGGTTAGTGCAGAAGTATACTGTTCATAGTTCCACTATCATTTCTCAAGTTATGTGTACATAACAGAAAATTGTGTGGTTGACACTATCTGTCCAATCCTGATTGCTTAGTATCATCTGCTTCCTATTTGTATCACTTCCATGTAATGGAGAGTTTTGCTACAGGTAATTTTGAAAACTCTATCAAATTGTACTTTACTCTTCTCTGTACACTCGTTTCACTTTTGCTGTCAGTCTTTAACAGGTATGGCTAATGTTGAACACTACCTGCAAAGTTATAACATATATATTTGCATGTAATGTAAAGACTTAATACTATGTATTACTTTACTTCTCTTCAGAGTTCAAGGTAGATTTGTCTAATCCTTCCATTGTGATATCCAGCTGCATGTCTTTGCACCTTGATTGAGTCATCTTCTGATCCACTTATTCAATAATCAGCTTATACAATATACTTAAGGCTGTACTATGTCTCTATAGCATTTATTCTATCTGCTGTGTTATCTGCTACTTGCTGCATACCATTATGTTTCTGTGATGAGTGTGCTACTTCTGCACTGCTTCATATTCTTTTTTGTATTCTGTGTGTTCTCTCCTGTGCTCTGGGTGTACTCCCCTGCTATTTTTATTACAGAGAGTTTATACTGTCTGTGTAAATTTGCCATAAATGTGAACCATCTTCCACTACTTCTATTACAGTTCTAGTTGCATTTCTTGCAACTATTAGTTTTGCCTTTGGATAAATTCATTAACATTTTATTAGAATTATTATAAAGCCTTTATTCATGTATAACATAACAATATATATAATAATTTTTATATATAACATTCCTCTCCCTTGATTTAAATTAATTCGTTAATTTCCTTCATTAATTTTAGATAGGGAGCTTAATACACTGTTTTTAAGGTACTTGGGTGATCTATGGACTTCTTGGCTTGACTTTGCTCTGTTTTTAACTCTTTATTATTTTTTTGTCCTCTTAATGGCTTTTCTGAATTTTTCTGTCTTTTGTTTTTCTATAACTATGTATTTTCCTTTTTGTCCTATTACCATTAATATCCCATCTGTTTTCAGATATATTTACCTGAGTACTTTGGTATTTTTTTATTTCTTAAATTCCTTTTTTTTTTTCTCATGTACACAAAATTTTACTATGTCTGATAGATGGTGTATATTTTTCTCAAACATCAGTTTGCTTGGAGATTTTCCTTCTTGCAGTTAGATAGCATTACATGTTGATGAAACAATATTCTGTTTAATTTCATTTGCCAATCATTTCTTCTAGCTTTTAACAGTGCTCTCTTTACCTCCTAAACATTTATTTTTACCAGTCCATTACCTTCTGGATTAAATAGAGGAGTCATATTTTACATTGACTATTTGCAAAAGCTATTCCATTATTAAAGACAATCATCTCTGGAATGCCAAATATTACAAATGCTCTATTATTGAGGCTGAGTCTATTTTGTTTGCTATATATATTTTTAATCATTTGATATACACCTTGTAAATTATTAGAAAGCATTTGTTTTTCCAAAGGCCTGTGTCATCTATATGTATTCTTTATCAAGGTCTTGTAACTTCTGCCCAAGCTGCATCCCTAATTGTAGGAGATAAATTTAACCTTGATTTATACTTATAGTATTGCTGAATACAGTATTACTCTCAAACCCTTTAAAATGCAATTTTGCTGCATTGATAATTCCTTTTGGCTCTGCCAAATTACCTCATATACTGCTGATGGTCTATCTTGGCCATCCTTCATGAATCCATTTTTGTAGAACTCTATACTCCTCATGACTCTTTGTCCCTGTTGAAATTATACAGCTATTAATAAATTCACTGTTCACTAACTCTACCATATTTATAACTAACTCTTTTCTATCTATAACTTTGGATGAGTCTGAAATCTGCTAAGTGTGCTAACCTGATGAATATGTTTAGCTTCAATGTTAATTAATTTCTGTGCTACTTTTCTATTATGCATGACTGGAATTTGACTACTTACTTGAAATTGTTAATTATATTTATATGTAGCTTAACTAGGGACCCATTAAATTTGCCTCAACTTTATTTAAAAACCTCTGAATAATCTCTTATACATTTCAAACCCTTGTCATTATTTACAATTGTGTTTATATGTACTTTACCAGAACCTAGGGATTCAAACCAATTCCTGCCCAGAACATTACTGTGATCTTCCATTATTACCAATAGAGGCAGTTGTGCTATTGTTAACCTTAATTTTTCCTAACAAGTTTATTGACTTTCCTTGATAATCACAAATTTTCCTTGAAGTCAGCACTAATTTTATTTTTTATACTTAGTTATTTCTTTCCAGTATTTCTTCGAAACTAACTAGAATGCCATTAATTTTTATCATGTCTGAGAAAACTAACTTTATCTTTTTTATTCCTTATCATATTCATGCTAAACATATCTTTCTTTTTGTAATCTTTATAATTCTTTTCTCTTATTTTTATTATTTCCTTGACTTGCTTTACTTATATTTGAGTCCTGTGTAGATTTTTTTGGAGTCCTGTGCCCTTTTAATAGTCTGTATGGCATTTTAATGTTGCCCTGATTTTTTACAGTGAAACAAATGCTTTCTTTAAATCTACATGTCATGATTATGATCACCATTACATCTAAAGCATCTATAGTTCATGAAGTTTTTGTTCTTATCCTTTTCCCCTATTGGCTGATGCTGCCATATGGCTGTTATTTAATGATTTCTGTCAACTAAAACTGATGATTGTATGAATGCCTCTTCACTTAATTTCACTAAATGTAACTGTTTGTCAAATATTTCTGAATTATCTGTCCATCATGCTAGTATATTTGTGTTTTGCCTTGCCACAAATGAATCTGTGTTTTAATGCTTCATCTAAGAAAGTACCAAAATCATGTTTGTTTGCCTGATTGTTTAGCTATGTATTCTATTACTATATCATTCTCTAATTGGTTGCAAGAATGAAATTTATATCTTTCCATTACTGTAATTGGTCTTGGCAAAAAATAATGTTCTAGAATATCTATAGTGATCTTAAATGTTAAGTCTGCTATTTCCATGGGGGTACCTAAGTTATTAAAATCCTATATGTGAATGCTTCACTTAAACTCACAAAAGTTGCTAATCTTAATTTTGGCTTAACTCTAAGCTATATATAGATATTTAGTGCCGTATATATATATATGTCTAGAATGTAAAAAGATAGTGTAATTAGAAGTAAAATGTATGCTAAAGTTAAAAGAAATAAAGTATTACAAAGTTTCAAATGTTAAAGATTAAAATGTTGATAGGCAGTTCCAGATTAGAAAACAATTACTTAAAAAGATAAGGAACAATAATATCATTGGGAAGATATAAAAGCTCATAGATAAGGGGAATCAAGATCTAGTCTATACATTCACATTGTTGGATTTGATCGTGTTTATATGAAGATATAGAATGGTCGAGTGTAAGGAGGACTGCAGTGATCCAGTAAATTTCACCACTAAGGTGCAAAAGTGGACCCTGAGACTATACTGTCCACACCAGCTTTATTATGTTTTAATTTTTACCTATGTGTAATGATATAAATTGGAATGTATATTAAGCATTGTTAGTTAAATTTCATTATTGCTAACTTATGGCAATAAAGTCAAAGTTTTAGTTATAAAAAAACTGTTTCAAATTATTTTGCTTCTGTGTGTCTGACTGTCTTTACCATGACTGTAGCATTCATAGTGATTGTATGTAGCAGAAAACTGGCACAGTCCATTACAGGATTGAAATCAAATTGCAATTTTATAGTCAGAGATAGGATTTTGATCAGTAGCTAGAACTTTGTAGACAGTAAAAACATTCTTAAATTACCATTATATATAGTGCATAATGGTCTTAACTCTATTATAGGTAGGTATTGGTTCGATGCTCTGGGAATAGAAGTAGGTTATGATTTTGAGCCAAATTTTAAAAAAGGAAATGTCATTAAACATGTAGATGTGCTGTCAAAAGTACCAATTAAATCAACTCCACAGGAACTTGATCCAACCATTGACTACATAAACAATTCTAATAATATAGTAATAGATAATAAAAAAGGTAGTTGGTTGAGCAAACGCAAGCATGGATATAAACTATTGATCAAGTAGATCAGCAAATGCTGGCTCAGAAGTTGGTCTGAGATGCTTTATATAGCTATATGGGGTATAAGAGAAAAACTGTCTATAAATAAGGAAGCATGTTGATGGGTGATAGAATATTGATATCCAGTAGTGATCATCATCAAGTTCTTCAGCTTATTCATCAAGATCATCTTTTACTTTTTTTTTCTCAAATGAACATTAGTTTTATAAGCTGGTTCTGCTATCTTATGGTGAACAATCAGTCTTACTGATGTAGTTATTTAATTGGATATTTATGCCTTTGGCTTTTTTATTTTACATTATTGTTGTTTTAATAATCAACGGTATGATATTCCAAATCCAATTTAGAGAGCTCTATAGTTAGGCAAATTCATTATTAAAGGTGAGCTTATGATCGAGTCCACAACAATTTTAATTTAATATTTTCAATGCCAAATCATCCTTGAAGGAAATAAACTGAATTCCTTTTTATTCATTTTGAATGAATATCTAAATTTATTTTTTCAGACAGAAATAGTGGAAGAGGGGGGGGGGTGGACTGATAAAGAATACTATCAGATACTCTTTAAATTTCCAATTCCAGAATAGTTATGGCTATAATTCTTCTTAATTTAAAATAATGTGTACTTTTTTTTTTTTGAAAAATAATAGGTTAATTACGAAACGGAATGGTCTCATGAATGAGGTGGATTAAATTTATACGATTTCAAATTCAGGCAGAGTTTGGAAATTATTTTAGATAAATGAGGATTTTTCAAACAAGTTAGAATTTTTTTTAGAAAGTTGGTCTATAATCATTCGAACTATTCACCTACTACTAATTTTTAAATAAACATCCAATTACTTTTAGCTAGCAAATAACGATTTCAACATAATCTGTTTGGTCAGATGAGTGCCAAAACTTAAGTCATAAACAAAAATTATGATAATTTGTCATTGATGAAGAAGACAATTAATTGTCTTTATATAATAAATATCTTCATTAACGATGACATTATTTTCAAAGTGAACTATTGATCGAGAATACAAGATTCCATCAGTGAGTTACAAAAGTTACAATCAGGATAAATTATAAGTGACATATATACTTAGATATAGACCACTTACAGATTGATGTCAGATGTATAGAACAAAGACTATAGAAGATTACAGTTGAGTTATAGGAGATCCTGAAGTATTTTTATTAGATCGTTATTATTACTCGTAGACATCATCAAGTTGACATTAATTCCTGACAGATAATATATAGCATTTCTTCAAAATGATATTGATTTGTTTGATTTTTCACTTTTCTCAATTGAAATGATGAAGTGTATCAATTTTCTTGCTATTTTTTTTTCCTTGTTGCATCTCCAATGCATTTATTGTAAATATATATATAATTCTATGCTGAAACTCATAGTTGAGTATTTTTTGCTTTAACAAAATTGAAGAGAGAACTAATTGGAAAAGATTGTAAATTTAAATATGTCTTAGCTATTAGTAAATACATGTCCATATATTTTGATATGCAAAAAAAAAAAAATTCAGTTTTGTTTTATATTTGAATGTTTGAAATAATATTTTTAAAAACAGAAATTAAGTATATATACATATATACACACAGGCACTCATATATAATTAAACAAATTAGAAAGCTCATATTGGAACTTAATATATAATACAATATCTGAGTATACCATTACAGTTATCTTTAGCCCTGAAAATAATATAAATGTCCTAAAAGTATATTAGATGTAATTATATAAAATAAATTTACTCTATAAAGTGGTATAATCTTTCTAGTTTACTTAATTATATATTCTTTATAGTTCTTTAGTATTAATTATATGTATGTATATTTATGTAGGACCCCATAGTGCAAAGTTAACCGATCCATGTAGTTTTCCAATGTGGGTCAATAAATAGGTATTTAGCTACTGTTATGTGGAGGGTGAAATAAACAAAGAAAATCAAATTCTCTAGCAATTGACAAGCTTGGGATTAATGCTTTTTTCTTTACTGTTTCTGTATGAGAAGCTTTTGGAGAGTCCTTTACCTTTTCATGAGCTGTTTATCTTTTCATCATTTCTTAGATGAAATGTTATCTATATATAATTTTAAAATTTGAAACTTTTGTGTAGATGGCCAAAAAATATTTTATCAAGTAGTAGTATACCATTTGTTCTTAAATCATGTTGATTGTCATATTATTTTACTGCATATTTTGAAACAAGTGTATTGTTTATTCATACATCCAAATATATAGAAATTCTTGTGTTATTTAGTAGAAAGAGCTAGGATTTCATTGTAATCATCCAACTTAGTTTTATATACATTTGTAAAATATTTACTTGCATTGAAATTAAAATATAATTTACTTTTCTTGTAAGCAATCGGTAAAAAAAAAAGTCGCTATTTTAGCAATATTTTAGCATTCAAAACGTATATATATATTAATTTACTGTTGTATTTTCGTTATTGTTTTGTTTTCTTTTCTTTTTAGAATTCAACTTTATGATTTTCAAGGCATGTGTCCTAGACATATAGACAAATCAAGTGATGGGCCAATATTTTTTAATGTAAGTCAAGTTTTTTTTTTTTTTCCTTAATAATTTTTATCCATTTTTTTTTTTCTAAAAGTATTTCTCTTCCATATCCAAATTACCTTTTCTTTTCCCTCTACCATCTATTTTCCAATCTAACTTTATGTCTCCTGCTCAAATTTCTTCTTTCTAATTTTATATAACAATTAATGAAATATTTAATTAAACATTTTACTTAATTTCAATTACCAACATATTAAATGTTTGCCTTAATTAAAAAAATTATTTCAGTATTTGAAATTTTTATTCTAATTTCTTGCTTCTTATTAGTGCTATATATCATAAATCTTTCCTGCAATTTCTTTGTTATCTCAACCTTTCCTCTACTTTCAATTTTTAATTTTAAGTACTTTTACTTATTTAAAATTAATTTAAAATTTATCACTTACTACTTTATATTAATTTAATTTACAAATGTTGCTTTATTAGCTTGCCATTCTTGGAACAATAATATCTTCAAATTCTTGTTATTAAATTTAATTAATATTCATTTTTGTTTTTGATTAGTATTTTTTTTTTTTGAGAAAAGAATTTTAAACGAACAATTAAAATTTGCTCATTTTCATGCTATAAATTGAATCTGGTTTTCCTGAATAAAAATTTAGTATTTTAAAGATTAATGTAATTAGAAGAGACCTGAACTCAGACTTTCAAACTTCCTACAGCTGTCCACTCCATTTTATACAACTGATACATATAATCACATACATGTGAAAAATATAAACATCTCTGATATACATATTTTGTGCTAAACAAGCACTCATCAGTTGGTCAAGATCACCATTTCCCACACATATATACAATCAGTGCTCAGTTTATATTAAGATAGCATATATCAAGTGAGAACTTATTGTATATATGTATGGAAAATGGTGATCTGGACCAACTAATGAGTGCTGGTTCAGCATGAAATATACATATATTGGAGATCAAGGATTATAAATATTAAACAATCAAATGGCTTATTTCTTGGTAATTCATAATAAATTTGAGCACAAAAGTTTAGAATTAGTTGTGGTCTATGGATCTTAATAGTCTTCCATTCAATCATTGCACTAAACTACACAAAAATCATGATATTTTTAGATAAAAGGCTTAAATTAATAATAGTTGGGATCATTTTAAAGATATCTTCATACATATCTAAATAGAATAAACTTACTAACAAATACTGTCTAGTAGATCACAAGTGATTGAGAAAGAAATATATTTGTTTTATTGATCTTGAATAAGCCGTTGTTAAGAAAATGAGAAATAAAACAAGTAGTATTTCAAATAGTTAAAAAAAATACTTTGTCAAATATATATTGTAATGGATGCTTAAAACACCATTACAAAGTTGAAGTTTTATAGGGGTGAAGAAAATATTTTTTTATAAGTTTGGTTGTTTGTAAAACTTGATTAAAAGTTTTGCTTTTTTTTTTATTTTTATGTTTGTACAAAAGTATATGTATGTACGTGGGAATTATATTTTAATACCACAGCTATATTTAGTTTTTACTTTTGAAAAAAAAAGAGACTAAGATTACTTTTTTTTTTTTAATTATGTAAAAGTAAATTGTATAAATAAATTGCTTTTCAGATTTAGGATTTAGATTGATAAGAATAATTAATTAAAAAGAAAGAAAAGAAAAAGGTAAGAATTTTTCATTTGTTAATCTCTAGATCTGTAAAAGGCAATTTATTTTCTTTAATTAGATAGCTATTGTTAGCTAGTTGAAGAATTTTATGAATTTTAATTTTAAAAAAAAGAAGAAGAAAGTTTTGTAATTGGTTCAGATATGAGAGATTCTTCTATAAAAGGCTTAATCAGACTATTGTATTATACTTATACCAACTCTGAGATATAGTTGCACCAACTCTGAGAGATACTTGCACAAACTATTCCTGCAAAAACTCTGAGAGAAGAACAATTCCTGCATATTCTGAAAGAAAGCTGATCCTGCAATTATTATTCACTTAGAATGAACAGTAAACTTACCACAAAGATGTTTTTTCATATCGTGATTTGCTAAGCTTTTCGTCAGTACTGGTTTGTGCTTCCTGTGTTCCCATTAACTGCCTATAATGCCATAAGAACCAACTACAAAGAAACTACTAACTGACTTGCCCAAGTCTACTGTCAGTGAATCCAGATCAATGGACCACACTCAACAAGCCTAGTGCACTAGAGTTTATCTTTTATTAAGATTCTACAATTTAAATGATTTTTTTGTCTTAAATTTGTTGTCCTTTTTTAAAAAATATACATGTGTTTCAAATTTTTATTTTATTTTGTGTAAGTCAGTTTCTGTGCGTTGATATTTTTCTCTAAAACGAATGCTAAACCTAAACTGTATGTTCCATTTAAGTCTTAGTAAGTATGATAGTATAGTTTTATTTGTAATCTCACATTCCTTTTTGTTATACAGAGCAGTCTGGATATTACAGCCTATTTTAATTAGCTTCTGGCTTGTGACCCATTTTGTTGTTAGTCCTTCTTATGTTGAGAAACTATAATTATTTATAATAGACTATTATGAAATATAATAGTCGATAGTTTTATTACTTCGAACTTCCAATTCGTTTATTAGTTGCACATACGATTTTAACCCTCTCAATAGGTAGACTGTGAGCTCCTAGCCTGTCTCACTCAGAGGGAGGTCAATTGATTGAAAGTAATGACTTTCAATGCTCTTTTTTTTTTAGTTAATGTTTTGGAAGTTACCTTCACATTTCTCCTGTTTCGACATAAGCTTTCAGAAATCTCAAATACGGTGATTCATTTTTTTCCTAACTATGAGTTATAATCAAGAAGTTAACCCCCCTTTTCTTACATGAGATCACTGAATACTTACTAGTACTTCTACTAGTGTCTGTATTTTGCACTCTTTCCAATATATCACGCATAGGAAATCGCTCTCTAAACCATATTAAAATATTTTCGGGTTTTTTTTTTGATGAACGTACGAGTAGTATGTTTTAAGTTGATTTTAAAGTTTGTCATCTAGATTTATGTTTATTTAATCATACTACTAATAAAATATTCATTTTTACTTAGTTGATTTTGTTTTCTGTTGCTACCTTTCCAACTGTCGGAACAAAACATAAGATCTCATTTGCTTAGTTGAGCTAGTCTGGCGCATTCAGGTTCGTATATCCTGACCACCCTTAAAATAAATGTCTAGATCTGATTTTCAGACTAGTAGTGCCTTTGTGGTCAGTATATGAAAAACCAAAATCTTTCATCCGGTACAATATATATTAAAGAAATTGTATATGGAACAAAAAATAATTTTAGATTAAATGAATTATATTTAAACATGTAAGCCAAATATAAAAGTTGTTGTTTATCTTCTATTTTGTGTAACTAATGAATATCATTTCATAAGAATGAAATAATAATTGAGAACAAGAATTTAGTGAAAACTTATGAATAACATGATCAGTAAACAGAGATATATAGAGTATGATTACAGTATATGTTTTGGTTAAAGAAATGTAATAATGTCTAACCTGGACAAAGAGACACTTGCAAATTGAATATAGAAAACAAAAAGATACATCAAAAGAAAAAAGAATTATAGATACATTAGTATATCCATAGATATTAGAGATAGCAGACATCCGTAAAAATAATCTGTAATCAATATAATATCAGAATAGATTTGCACACTGAGAAATCCTAACTTCTGCAAAAAGTAAATTGGAAATGCTGAAACACAAGAATTGAATTTATTAAATACAACATGAATGTGATAAAACCAGCAGTCCTATTGAAAAATAATTAAAAGAACAAAAATGGTAAAAAGTCAGACATGTTAAAGAAGCAGATCTTTTATACTATTGAACAAGTAATGGATTGGGGGAAAATATTAGCAGCCATCAAGAAAAAGTAAAAAGAAGAAAACTTAAAGAAATTCCTTATATGATGATAATAAATAACTTTCTATATCTATCTAGTGTGATAATCAATAATGTTTTCATATTATTGATGTTAAGAACCAGAAGGATTTTCATAAATCTATTCTATATCTATAAAATGATAAGTGAAATGAAATAATTCACTAAAAATTCCAGATGTAAATTATTAATATGAAACTAAAATGATCACCCTTATATAAAAAAACAAACTATAGTTAAATATCTGGCATAAAAGAGCACTTGAAGTAAAAAAAAAATACAGTATTCTGGTAAACTAAATAATTATTTATTTAACAATAAATTTGCTTTGGCATAATTAAATATGTTAAAAAAAGTTGCATTTTATAAATAATTGCAAACTTATGTAATGTGAGAAAAATAGAATTTGAATTTCTCCTCATAGACAAACACTACTTCATTATGGACATTTTTGGAATCTCTTTTATAACCTTTTGTTATATAAGATTTTAGAATTAAGTGTGGGTAAAATAAAACTTTTAAGGAGAAATATGACATTTGTAGTGAATCACTATTAATAATTATTTATTTAACAATAAATTTGCTCTTGCACATATAATAATAGAATAAAATCTAATGTTGCATATTAAATATATGTTAAATAAAAAAAATAAATTATAATAACTGTTTTTTTTTTGGGTTTTTTTTGTCTTTGGCAAAAAGTAATGTTAGAATTTAATCAGTGCTGAAGGGGGCAGAGCCCTCTAGTCAGCATAACTTTAAATTCAGTATTTGTGAATCTACAAATCATTAATCAGGCTAGCATTTAAAACACAAAACATATTGTGGTTCACACTAATCCATGTGTTATTAATAACAACTGAATATATTTGAAAAAATATAAAGTTTTATGATTTTTTTAAAAAAAAAATCTTTACCAACTAAACTACATAATGAAAATAGTTCAGTATATAATCACAAGTAAAATTCAAGCCTCACAAACTTTCAGGCAGACATTAATATTTGTGCTTTATAAAGAAAATGATTTAAAATACAAATGTTTTTATTTTTTAATCATTTGTTTGCTTGGTATTACATTTATTATACTGTAATTATATTTTATTCAATTCCAGAAGTCACAATGTAAGTATTGTGTAATATCAAAAAATGGTCCAGAAATACCTCCATTCTGAAGTAGTTTATTTACTTTTAAATTAATTCTATTTTTAATTTTTGATCTTGGAAAAAAGATATCACGAGTGCATTTGATTTCATTGCTAGATCATCCTCCTTTTGTATCATTCTGAGCAATGTGTATTTTTAATAAATTATGCCATTTCAGAATATAAACAGAATAACAAAATACATTTCATTCTGTCATTTTTTTGAAGAAAAGATTCAGGCTTAATTTACCTGAATATTCATTTGTTTGTTAAAGTATTTTTATTTTATATTATATTTAAGTCAGTTAATTACAACTGCTGAGTAAGAATTTGTTGTGTGGCAATACTATATATATATATATATATATATATACTATTCATTGTCATATGTATTTTCATTCCATAATGCATATGTTCTTACCTTTTATTTTTCCTTTCACATTTCTACTCCCTTATCAATAATATTACATTAATATTTTTTTAAAGTCTTTTCACAATATGATTGACATATTGAAGTGGACATGGAAGCATACAATCTGGTAAACATTTTTTTATTTACTATTATATTGTTTTCTTAATTATTTTGCTTATGCGTATTTGCTCATGTGCACTCACACACATATATATATACAAACATATATATATTGAAACATGTTATTGAAACATATTTTGCTATGTTTCAAATATGTATGAGACCAAGAAGGAGTTTGAGTTAAAAATTCTATTTATAAATTAATTTTTAAAATTTTATTAATTTAGTTTTATATTAAACGTGTGTTATAAAAGTGTAGTCACATGTGTATAAGTGCACACACATGAATCAGTAAAATAATTTTGTTATTTACTAAAAGTAATGTCAATTTTTTTTCTCAAAAAAAAAGTAAACTATTAATAATTTTTTTATCTTTTATGTAAGATTATTAGAACAATGCTTAACTTCCAAAAATGTTTTAATCGCATAGTACCATGCACCTGAGCAGCCATACTCCATTATTCACTTACCATTAACATGAAAAGCACAAATCACATATCACTACAATCCCACTTAAAAACTTCAAGCTACCTCCAAAAGGATCTTAACAGCCTAGCATTAAATGGCACTTTCTCTTTTCCTTCTTTGGTTACTGGAAATGCTTTATTCCCATATTGTTTCACTATTGTATATGGACCTTCGTAACTATCCTGAAACTTATTACCTATATTTTGTCCCATTTTTGGATGTTTTATCAGGCCAGACATCATTATGGTGGCTTGCCTTTATATCTCCATTTCTCTGGAGCTCATTGTTGCTATTAGATTTCTTAACTATCCAGGTTTGGTATGGACTATGAATGCTGCCTGTTGACCTTAACCACGCTTTTTTTCTCCATGGTGGTATGCCATGATTACTGTAGGGTCATGGAGATATCTTCTTTTTATATCCGAGATCACCTATTCTCAGCTCATCATCCTTCCTATATGGGGCTTTAATTGGCAGCTTGGATCCTCTTTCTCTGTTTGTTGCCGAGGTATTGCAATTGTCGATTGCTGTCCAGCTCAGCAACCTGCTCAATGGATTGAAGCTCCTTCCCAATCAGCATTCTCTCAATGTATCTGGGAAAACTATACTGGATCATGCAGATGATTTGGAGTTCTGTCAGTGGATCTGCTGTCAGGGCCTTTAACTTGTCACTTGTTTTCAGAAGAAGGGGATATAAGGTTTACCAGGCAGACATTTTTCCTGTGACACCTTATATTTGATGCCCTTCTTACAATCATCACTCCAATAGCAGTTCATGAATGCCTTTTTAAAATCACTGAAATTGTTGGGCTGACTAAATAGCGACTCCCACCATGCTTGTGTTGCACCCTGTAAATGACTATAAGCTATTGCCAGTTTTGCCTCTTTGGACATTGCATTAATGCTGAAGCACCTATCTAGACTTTTCAGGTACTCAATAGGTGCTTCATTAGAGCTCCCTCCAAATGTCTGTTTTTTGAGGAATTGGTTTACAATTCCTGGCATGTAGTTGGTTATTGGCACTTCTTGAATAATTTTGTGGATGCTTTCTTCTAAATTTTGTTTTGGGATTGTTTCTTTCCCTTCATTTACTTGCCCCTTGTTAGGAATCTGTTGCTCTGGCAGCGCATAGCTGCTTTTTATTTGCAGTTCTTTCACTTGGTTGGTCAAGCTATCCACTTGCTCCTGCATAGATTCCTGTATTTTTTTTTACCTTTATATCCATGCCTTCACGAATTTGAATCATCTTGTTCTCTTGTTCATTCAGAGACCTTTGACTTCTTCCATGACCTCTTCTTTAATTCTCAATATTTGCTCAGTAATCTGATTAATTTTTTTATTTTGACTTTCAATTGCTTCTATAATTTGTTTCTCTATTCTTTGGTTTACTTCTTCAATCTGTTTTTCCATCTTCTCATTTTGACTTTGATTTGCTTTTATTATTTGTTTTTTATCCTCTTCTCTTTGTTTTTTATCATCTTCTCTTTGTTGGTCTCTCTTTTTATTTTCAGCTTTAAACATTTCGAGTAGTTGGATTAGCATGGAAGCATCCTCTATTTTCTGGGCTCCTTCCATTTGTTGCTGATTATCTTCTTTTGGGTCATTTTCTTCTTGCTTTTGTTCTTCACAAGGAAAGAATCTCCACTTCTGTGTTCATCATTTTTGTCCTTGCTCTAATAATCATCTATATTTTATTAACTTGCAATTTATTTACTTCTTATGATATTTGATTATTTGACAATTTTATTCTTAATTTATTTTATTTACCTAACTTGAATAAGCTTCCCTTTCCCTCAACATCATGATTTAGCTCCAACTTCTTTTTTATGCCTGTATTATTCATTGTATAACATTCATTTAATTTATACTCCGCAATTTCACCTTATTCATTTTATTTCATATTCCCACCATGTGCATTGTTCACATCTCACAGAATCATAATTTGCTTCTGCCTTCCATATTTCTTCATTTATTTTCTTCATCTGCTTTTTTTTCCTTCTAGCTTTTTATGCCTATGGGCAGGCTAGCTAGATCTGGCCTCACAATTAGGGCAACAAATGTAACCAGACTGGATTCTCCATCCCCTCTGGTGGTTGATTTGTTTCCTGATGAGCATATTGCAGGAAGGAAAGAATGATTGGCATTACCCAATACTGATATCACCCCTACAACAATATTTCCTGCTCATCAGAAGATGTAGCATTAAAGAGACTCATAAGAGCTAGAAATTTATTTGTTTGTTTTCCCAAATGGTGCCATTAGAGTTCCAGCTCACTACAACTTTACTCACTAGATCAGGTTATGCTGGACATAGCTCAGGAAACATGAAATTCCTGTGAATAAATATACTGAAAAATGGATGACATGAAATGAAACTGCCAAGATATATTAATTCTATGTAACAGTAATTTTTTGAAATAACAATACTTTGACTAATAACTCTTTATAATTCCTCGACAGTTCAGCTTCTATGGATCAATTAGTCTATTCCATCGGTAACTTTTCTAATGCTTGGTTCCATTGATGACACTCATACAATGTCCACCATTTGTCTATATGTCTTCGTGGTAAGGCTAAGTTCATACTTCAAGCAGCATTTGGTCAATGATCCTGTTCATCCAATATTCATACAGTAGGGACTTACATAGCCATGTGTACATCACGGCTACCTCCCTGATCAATCCACAAGTTTAATTTCTCATTCTGTAAGTTTACATTCTCCTTGTATGCATATATATATATATACACACACACCTGGCTGTCATTTTATGCAGTAGATAGGTTCTTCAGGAAATGCGCACAAAAGAAATGGCACAAAAATAGACTTAACTTACCTTGAAAAATGGGGGATACATACTGTAATTTTCCAAAAATCACATAAAAGCAAAGCAATAATGTAAAATTACTTTAAAATTCGCATTAAAAAAAAAACAAAAAAACATGACTAATAAAAAATTTCAAATTTGAAAAAAATTGATACAAGACAAACTTTTTTTATTAACTACAGTATTTAATTTTATTCAAAACAATATATTTTTATGCATAATTTACATTATTTTCATACATGTACGGTATTTTAATCATTATCGCTATTTGAGACATCAGAATTGTCACAAGAGGAAATATAACTAGCACCAACTTCATTTTTTTAAATTGGTCTTATAGTGGATTCACCCAAACTAAAACATTTTCCAATCGCTGTTGATCCTTCCCATTTCACTAAGCAATCTAAAATTGAAATTTTTGTTTCCAAAGAAATTTATTTTCTTGGGTATTTTTCCCTCTCCATTAGGGTAAACTAAAAGGTTAAAATAAAAATAAGAACTTGACTTACGATAATAAAAAGACACTGACTCGCTACTGTTGGGCAAAATTTAAATAAAACTAACAATTAAAAATTAAATTCTTATTTTTATCTTTAATTTTTTAATTTTCAATTCTGTTTAAAAATCAAATTTCATCGTTTCACATCACATTAATTTCAGATCATGTTACGTAATTTTTAAATTGTTAATTACAATTAAAAATCAGATTTTAATTGCCAAATTTAATTGTGCCCACCGCTGTTACTCACCTTTTAAAAATAAACTCGTGGTCATTAAGTGATTAATTGATTATGTACTTTTTTTTAAAAAGCAAAAATAGAACGTGATTTAAAATGCAAAAATGACATCATACATAGTATAAGCATCTATAACGTTTGAACAGATTTTCATTATAATCTTGTAAAATTTATTACTTGCGGACACTAAATGATTAATTGATTATGTACTTTTTTAAAAAGGAAAAATAGAATGCAATTTAAAATGCAAAAACAACAACATGCTAGTATAGGCATCTATAATGTTTGAACAGATTTACATTATAATCTTGTAAAATTTAATGTGTGTATATAAAATGGGGAAATCCTGATTTTAGATGAATTATAAACTTCTTTATTGCGTAAAATCTATTACAGTACTATTATAAAGCGCTGAAAATATTGAAATTATTAAATGGAGGTCAAACTCTGATAATATGCTATTACTTTAAATATGACATGAGTGCGTGAAATTTATAATATTTAAAGTAGTAGTGCATTATCAGAGCTCGACTTCTGATCTAATAATTTTTATCACATAAAAGAAAACCAAATACAAAGATATTAAGAAGAAATATGAATTGCATAACTTCAAAATCGCATTAAATAAATCCGCATAAAATGAGACCCGGGTGTATATATAATTCTTAGATATGTCCATTAATTCTTTATTGCAATATTCTCCTAGGCAAGCTTGGTTTATATTTGAATTAATTCTTTTCATTCAACTGTTTAGTAGTTAATAATTATATCCATAGTCAACAATTATATCTGAATATATTCATATATTCGATTCATATATATAGATGTATATCCCTTTTAGTAAGCAAAAATATTAACTCCTTCTTGGTTACCTTAAGCATTTATGCTGTATACAAATATTGGGTTATGTCTATTTTAAATTAATCTTTACATTATAATTTCTATATTTCGATTAGCAGGTTGCAATTTAACAATGTGACACATATTATTTTATATTCTTTATTCTAGAGCCTAATTTCAAGTCAACATTTTTAAGTTTTATCACTTCTTTATCAAGTAAAAAACAACAACTAGTGAATGGAAATATATTCATTATTACATATCATTTCTATTGACATAACTCAGTTTTACTTTCTTCATTCTGATAACAGCAATTATATTATTCTATCAATCAGAAATTATCTCGGTTCATAACTGTTTTCATATAAACATTGGGTTTTACCCATTACAAATGTTTCTAAATTTGATATGAATATTTTATCATTTTGTCGAATTAATTATTTTAAATAAATCTATAACTATGTTTCACTTTACCCTGTCCAAAATGCTTTTCTCACTGCATTTTCATGAATATCTTTAAATATTTCAAATGTCAAAACAACTATTTCATGCAATAAGGGAGGTTCATCATTATTAAGTAAATGAATATAAGTAATATCATTACATCACAATCTAATTACGTAAATCTTAATTAAACATGTTTCAATAACTGTCTAGAATTTTATTACATCTTCAAATCTCTGTGACAGTCTTTATGTTTGATGTTTCACCACTGGTGAAATTGTCACATTAAAAAATGTTTTGTTTAGGGCTGAATGGTTTATATTTTTTTATGGTCTCTTAGGCATATTTCTTCATCTTTATGACTTCTACCATAGTGTGGGAAGGAGAGTGAGCTATAGCCAGACATTTTACATTTACCATATTGATAATCTGTTTCTTCATATCACAGTTTTATGGTACTTTGGGTTTCTCTTACTAACTGCAGCACTTCTATAATTAATGGCCATGGCAGTTCCCAAACTTAGTTGATCTGATTATCTAAACTCTTCTTTGTAGAATGACTGAAGACTAAACTGCAATTTACTGTGAAGTAACTACCAAAATCAACCAACTGCCTCGAATTGTCCAATTTCTCTCTTTTATATTCTCTTAATTCCCACAGTGTTTCCATTATTCTCTTTCATCTCACCCATGTTAACCAACATGTTGTGTTAAGTTCTTTTGCCTAAGACAAGAAAGTGACACTATCATTCTTGACGAAGTAATTACGTTTCTGTGCCTCAATTTGGAAAACACTCAGCTCAACAAATATATACACCTGGGTCTCATTTTATGCGGTAGATAGGTTCCACAGAAAACCAGCATTAAAAAAAATTGCACAAAAATAGACTTGACTTACCTTGAAAAAGGGGGGATAGGGTCTGTAATTTTCAGAATTCGCATAAAAGCAAAACAACAAGGAAAAATTACTTTAAAATTCACATTAAAAAAATAAGGAAGTAAAGTATGACTAATAAAAAGTATCAAATATTTGAAAAAAATTGGTACAAGACAAACTTTTATTACTTTTTTTTTTTATTAACTACAGTATTTAATTTGACATTTTTTCATACGTATTTTTTGATGATATGCGGTTCGTTTGTAAACTGGTAAGAAATCAGATTCATCGATGTGATGTGATGTGATGTAGCTTCTTCTTAAATGATGTCAAGAATCTCTTAGCAATTATGCCCATATAAACTTGTTAACCACTTTATTTTCCATTCCCCACTCTAAGTTTTCCCATATTCTACTCCATCCCATTTACACAACTAGTGCCAATTTTAATCTTGTGCTGTGTTAATGGTTTTCTGTTGACAACTGATTTTTATTACTGAAATAAATTTTAAATGTTCACATTATTTTCAGTTTATAAAATCAATAAAATCTTCATTATTTATTTTAAAAACCTACATTATTTTCTGTCACACCTAATAAAATGCGTTTTAAAAGTTTAAAATTTTTGAATATTTATTGCGATATTTTTATATGTAAGTATAAATCTATTATTATTATTTACTCATTAGTATAAGTAGGTTATTTATTCTAAATACAGTTTGAGATCATATTCACGTTAGCTGCTAATACACCGGTATATTTTTGAAAAAAAAAAAGTATTTCAAGTTAAAATAAGTTATTAATAATTTACATTTCTTGATATCTAAAAAATATAGTGAAATATGAAAAATATTAAGAAGAAACATGAATGCATAACTTCAAAATCACATTAAAATAATCAGCATAAAACAAGACCCAGGTGTATTGTATATCAGTAACATTTTAATATGAAACTGCAAATTTTTTTTCTTTAATGTGAAAGATTCCTTAAATAAATGTGTAGTTTAATTTTTAACTGTAGATTTTAAATATTGATTTTTCGATGATTTTTCTCTCTTTTTTTTCTTTAGAGAATTTGAATTCACACATTTTGTTTTTATAATATGAGCGAAAAACTGATTTTTAAATTACTGTCCATTATTTATTTTTCTAAATTTCTTTCACCAAAACTGTGTCAGCTTTTATTTTAAATCAAATCATTTTAAAATCGGGGTAGGGTGTGTGTGAAAACTTCAGAATATATGAAGCTAGGTATATATAGGATAAATAAAATATCAGGAATATTTGTCATTATTAGCTGTGTATTTTCGATATCGAGTAGTACAGAAATAATAAGGTTAGTTATTAATGTAACATCTTAAATGGTAAGGAATATCTAACAGGAAGTTGATATCAGTTTCATAAGTCGTATGGGAAAAAAAAACAAATCTTTCTAAGTTTACAAGCAAATTGTTGTTTCAAAAATATATTTATTAATTACTTTGTGTACAAATTGTTGTTTCAAAAATATATTTATTAATTACTTTGTGTACAAATTAGAAAGAATATATACAAAGTTAAATGGGGTTATGCTAAGTTCTGAGAGTTCTTATGAGTGGTTTAGTAGGCCAGCATGTTTGTTGTTCTGTTGTTATAAGTGGGAAGGGTGAATAGGTTCCAGGTGTCCTCAAAGGATTTTTTGGGAGAGATGCTTTCCTGATTTTCTTTATTGTTTCACAGAATAACAGATCTGGGTCTAGGCAGGGCAGTTCCATTATCAATTTGCAACGTACTACCCAGATTGCATAGAGAATGAAAATGGATAGTCTAATAATAGCAAATGTTCCGGTGTGGATCGCTTTTATGGGCAAGAGAATTAGGTCCGGTCTGATATTGGAGTTGGTGATGACTATATCTCGGACTGTTTTAAGGTTTGGACAGCAATATATGAAGTGCTCAATGGTTTCCTCTTCATGAGAACATAAACTGCAGGTTGGATCAATGTTGGAGTTACCTCTTCGGTAAAATAGGAACCAATTTGTGGGAATCATGCTAAGGTTAATTTTGATGATGAAGTCCAGATACTTGGGCTCCAGACACCATCTTTTAAAGTGGGTAATTAATTTTTGGTTTGTGAGGTTGAGGCTACTTTCGGGAGGTTATGGATGTGGGTTGATTAGGTGGTATGCATCCCACAAGGTGATTTTAACATTGAGATTGGTGTCCATGATTGGTTTGTATTGACTTAGAAGATTGATAAGGGATGATATCCATGGCATTTTCTCTGGTGGGGGTCGATCTGTTGAGGAAATCTTTTCGGTGATGTTGTTATATCCAAAGGAATGTATCAAATTATGTAGCGTATTGTGTGTTTTTTGGAGGATGGCTGCTTGAATATAGTGGAAAGACAAGCCATTGAACCTGTGAGGCAGCTGGATTTTTCAGAGGCTGATGGCCACAGTCTTCCCTCTCCAGAAGAGTTTGGTGCATAGGCTATTAATCTTGTTCTGAAACTGTTTGGTTAGTTTGATGAAGGGCAGGTAATATGTAATTTTTGGTAATATTGTCATATTCAGGAGGCCTACCTTTCCATATAATGAGAGATAGACTCTAGAGAGAGATAGACTCTAGAGAGAGATGTGGTGATGTGCTCTGTTGTTTGGAGGATATTGTTCTGTATTTCTCTGGCCATTGCCATTGATGATTTGAAGATGGGACACCCCAAGAATCTTTGTGGTTTGTCAGTATAGGTAGATGGTATTTGTTTTCCTGACTTTATCTGCCAGATAGCTGATTTGTTGTGATTTATTTGTAAATGATATTTTGCAGAATATCGATTTAAAATGGATTGTAGTTGGGGAAGGTATTTTATGGTAGGTAGAACAATCATGATGTCATCTATGTAGGCAAATGAGTTGAGGTGTTTATTGATGGATGGAATGAATATGCCCGGTAGATTTTTTTCCAATATCCATCAGTAGAGGATTTATGTATGCTGTGAAGCATAGAGCACTGAGGGGGGAACCTTGAGGGAGAGATTTAAAAGGTTTGAAGCCTGGGGTGAGCTTGCCATCCAGTGAGACAAAGATTTCTCTGTTGCTTAATAGATTACTGATTATTTGTATAATGGTGACTGGAACATCATACTCAGCCAGCAGATTCAGCAGGATGTCTATGTGCACTGAATCAAAAGCCGCAGTGATATCCAGCTGGACAGCAATGGGTTTAGATTTCTTTTGTATTCTGATATAATCAATGAGAGCCATAACATTAGCCATAGCATGTGAGGTGGAGGAGCCTTTTTCCCCATATTGATTAGGAGAAATGTGTTTAAGGACTATAGGTTGAATTTGATCCTTGATGACTGACTCCATTATCTTGATCAGCAATGGGGTCATGGAGATTGATCGAATACTGGTTAGATCAGTGAGTGGTTTTTGTTTTTTCAAAAAAGGCACTAGTGCCACCGGATACAGATCAGCTATATTTCTGAGCCCAGTAGCTAAGTGTTCAATCATTTTGACCATGATGGGAATCGTAAACTGACTAAGGTGGTTTAAAAGGAACTTAGGGATGCCATATAGACCTGGATGAATGCTATCTGGGAGAGACATAAGTTTTCTTTTAAGTAGAGCTTCTGTAATGCCATGCTTGCCTGGATTCCCAGCTTCCAGCCAGTCTGGTTCAGAAGGAGGACCATCTGCTTGCATAAGTTGTTGATGATGCTGACTGATGAGTAACATCATAGGATAACCTACGAGTGTGTTGCTGTTATTGGTAATTGATGATGGGGTAACTTGTTGTCTATTTGTCCTGAGAGCCCATCTGAGGTACCTTCTTGTCCAACAATGTTGTTGAGACAAAAAGAATTTAGACCTCCTGATGGATATATATTCTGCAAGTGATTTTTGTTTAATACGGTAAAGGTTTTTAAGTCATAAGATGACTTCTATATTGGAAGGATTCTGTTGCACCATTTGTAGTTGATTTTCAATGTCTGTGAGGTCTCTGAGTAGGCTATTTGGGCCTTTAATTTTCCTGGTGTGATGGTTTAGAATGGATTGGAGAATATTGATATATGTGAACCAGGCTTCTTCAGCTGGAAGGGAAAGGATGTTGATCTTTTGGAAATAAATATAGGCCTCTGAAACTATGGCTTCTGTCATGCTGGACTTTGTGACCATACGCATAGTTCTTCTGTGCCCCGCAGTAGGCACTGGAGCCACAATAGCTTCTAGATGGATAACTAGTGCCATATGATCTGAGAAAGAGACAGAAACCAAAGCTGCATCAATATAAAAGTGGAGGTCTGGTGTATAATATATCAGGTCAATCAGGGATCTTCGAGTTCTGGTGTAAAAGGAAAAGGCACCTGGGGCAAAGAAGCCCTCTCTGCACATCAGTCTTTGATTTAAGTGATGGATGAATCTAGTGTTAAAGTTTTGATATGTGGTGTTGAAATCTCCCAAGAGGATTGTCAGACTGGTTCTGTTTCTGATGATGGCATTTAGCATATGGATTATGTTGTAATATTGAGTTGTGTCATTGGCCATGTACACATAGGCAATGATAATAGGGTAGCCCCAGTAGTCAATCTCAATGATAACCATGTTGTTGTCTAACAGCAGAAGATTAAAACTATTTGGAGGGTATTGCATTATTAACTAGGATGCCAACTCCTCCAGAAGCCGAGGAGCCAATAGAAAATCTGGTATAACCTGATGACGAAAGCAGTGCTAGGATTTTGTGATCAGTGTTCTGATGGTATTTAGTCTCTCCCATTAGGAATATATGTGGGGAGTTTAGGGCAATCCAATTTTTAATAGCATAGGCTCTACCCAAATGAGTTGATGCCACTAACATTGACTCCAGTGATTTTACAGTTCATAACAATCTAGTTTTATGTCTCTTCAACCAGAAGCTCTGAGTCAGTGGACGACTCATCCCAACCAATGTCATCTGGGTCTTCTGCAGCATCCACTTTGTCAGAGGGCACCTGAGAAAGTGAGGAAAAGGTCAGTAGAAATTCTTGGCAGTCGTTTAAAATTGAAGTGGGGGTATAATTTATTGGGGTGTCTTCCACTGGTTTCAGGGGATTGGATGCTGGAGGATCCATAGTTTTCCTCTTCTTTTCAGAAGATTTGAGATGTTTAACTGGGGTTAGATCTGTTGTTTGATTGTTGGAGGGAGGTTGTAAATCATTTGGAGGTTGAGCGTTCTCTTCATCTGAGCTGGAGTTGTCTGAGAGGACCGACTTTCTTTTATGTATCTTATTAGTTTGATTTGCAATTGCAGATATATCTATAGTGATTTGATGTTTTGCTTTCGATTTACCATCTGTTTTAGGTTTTTTTACTGTCGAAAGTCTTTGCGAGTTGTTATTTTCCTGATTTTCATTGAGCTCTGAGCAATGCTCTGATGGTGGTGAGCGTTGGGTAGCTTGAGACTTATTGTCCATTATACAGTTTATGTTTGCAGACTCTTCTTTATTGTTATTTTGGGTTTGCAGGGATGTTTTGTGAGTAGTCTACTGATTGTTTTGATTGCCTTTTTTGGACACAAAAGGAACCAATGGACCTAACTTTTGTGATAACAAAGAGATTTTTTGCTGGATGGTGGATTTGGGTTTTATAGTGGTATAGTTGCTATCTTCAAGGTCTATTGGGTTTGAGAGATCCTTGCCTTCCTCTGTGTCTAGGTCAGTTTCATTAAGATGAGTGATGACCTTATGAACCTGTTGTGTGAGATTTTGGTCAACAAGATCATCCCAGAGGTTTGTGTCAACTTCTATCTCTATTTGTTCTTGAGTAGTATTGGTTTGTAATGATGTATTGGTGATTGTGATATTTGAAGATGTCTTTTCAGGTTTGTTTGGAATTTTTGTTGAGGTTTGGGTGATATGGACCTGAGTAGAGTCATTGTTTGCAGTAGGATTAGGTGTTGCTTGATTGATGTGAGTTGATGTAAGCCCTGGATTGCTAGATTTCCCACTGCAAGTATGTATTGTTTTTTTAAGGCCACAATAGTTGCAAATTCGAGCGGTGCAATCTTTTATGAGATGTGACCTTTGGAGGCAATAGAAACATTGGGGCCGTACCCCTCGAAATGATAAAACCAATGGAGAACCTCTGGTGGTTATGATGGTGGGGATATCAGTGGGGGAGATGTTTTTCTTTAGGGTGAATAAAAATGTCACAGTGTTAGACAAGATTTGATCTTCAAGATGTGGATTATTCAGATAATTGAACTTGTTAATATTGCCATAGTTGATAAGTATATTTTGCAATTCCTGTTCAGTGAAATTTTCAAGACAGTTATTGATTTTTCAGGATAGTGTAGCTGGTCTGTTCATGTCAATGTAGCACAATATATGATTCCCCAATGCTTTGAAGTTAGATCTAAAATTCATTCTGTCCGCCCAGGTTTTGAACTCAATGCCCACATAATGGTCGTTAGGATGGGTTAGAATCTTGTGAATTCCTTTTCCAAGTTGCTGCTGGTTGATGAGGGCATAAAGTTGAGCCATGGGAAACTTGAAGAGAGAACAATTTTGATTTGTAATCGCTAGTATTAGCGATTTGTCATTATAGTAGTTTAAGAATGACTTATAAAGAATGTTTGGTATGGTTTTATTGAAATTGTTAGTGATCGTTTGGTATATTTCTTCATTTAGATTATTGATATCTATTGTATCGTAATCAGAAGTGCTATAGTTAAGTTCTGAGTGCTGTTCTACCTCATAATCTGTTAGATCTAAAAGGAGTTCACATGAATTAGCTACTGTAACATTTTCGGAATTATTTACGGTTTTTCTTGAACCCACAGCGTTAGCATACGATAATGTTTTTTTTTAATTTGCCGATTGCAAGAGGTTTTTTTCATTGGAGTTAGATAAATTTGTTATTATATCATCTGTAGGGTAATTAGTATTATGTAATTGAGTGTGTATATCTTTGAGATTATGTTGCAGTTGTTTAAAATTTATTTTAAAATTTCTCTGTCCACCATTAGAAGCATTTTTACTGGCCCCTAGCGGATTAGAGAAGTTTTCACTATAATTGTTTTGACGGTTATTCTTATTTGTCACTACGTAATTATTTTCTCTTTTGTTTGAAGCGTTAGAATATTGAAGACTGGGATTACATTTCATGAATATATCCTTAGCAGAAATCTGTGAGCAGATATGGGTATTGATATGTTTTTCTGCGTTTTTTGTGGTGTTATTTGCAGTTTGACCGCAGGCTATTTGGCCGTTTGTACTAGAATTTGGGTCGTAATTATTATTTTTTGAAGCTTTTTGGATATTAAATGATGTTGAAGGATCATTATTATGCAGTGAAAGAGTTCGGACCATTTGGGTTGACAATCTTTGCCATTTGAATTTAATAATGAGCCCAAAACATCGTGAGAATTGTCCGCTGTATTTGCTTTATTTTCAAATGTTAGAGTTTGTTTACTTTGACTATAATTAATGTAATTGATTCACTCTCCATTGTAACTAAAGGAAAGTTAAAGGCTTACCTAACGGTTGGAGCTCAAGATTAGAGCTTCCACTCCCTTTCTTTTCTCATGGATTAAAAATTAGTTTGAGCTTCTAATGGATGATCAGAACTGGTCAAGACCGGAAGCACCAACCTACAAGCAAATTGTTATTGTCTGATTAACTAGAATGCTGATAATCAAAACTTGAATTGTTCAATTTTTTTTTCAAGATTTACAACCGGAAGGATGGATGATAACAGTTTTTGCTAAAAATAAAAATGTGAAACCTGCCGTTTAACTAATTTATTATCAGATATTATTCCTTACTGAAAGAAATCCATTAATTTTTATGAATGATTGTAGCCAAAAAAAAAATGTTGTGGTTTGGAAAATATCGATACACATACACTTATCAAAACAATCCATCATGAACTTCAGAAACAGAACATTTATAGTCAAACTGTCATTACAAAGACATTATTTTTCAATGATAATGGTATGAAGTATAAGCGATTGTAGCATGAAAGTAGGAAATGGTCACTGGATAACCAAAAACATCTCAAGATCAGATAAAGAATCATTTACAATTTGTCTAATTTCTGGAATAAGAAATATATTGTAGTCAAGTGTTCGTGACCTAGCGGTTAGCATAGCTACCTTCCAAGCAGTTGGCCTGGTTCGCTTCCCAATCAAAGCATTTGATATAAGAAAAATATATATATATATATATTGTAATATTTTAATAGGAAATAAATAAAAATTCAGTAACCGATTGGAATGTTGGTGGTTTTAATATTCATAATAATAATGATCAAAATAATAGTAATAAGTAAACAAATCAAAAGAAAGCACATAGAGGAAGATGAATTACCTATACACCAATTTCCTTAAGTGAGTAAGTATATATGCATATGTTTTTTGTCCACTAGATATTCATAATAAAATTAATCAAGACATAAGCATACTTCTCGAATGCTAATAACAATTTCTTCTATTTAGCACCCTAATATTCTAAACTACTAATGTTGGCACTAGCTATCACTTTAGTTAACATAAAAATACCCACTTTACTTGCAATCTTTATATTAAACTAAGGTTTTATAATGACGACCACAAATTATTTCTTTTGCATATGTATTCCAGTTTCTAGCTCAATGATTTCATACTAATATTTAATAAACTAATAAAAAATCAATCATTATTTGATAAATATATAATAAATATGTCTGGGATCTAACAATAATTTTATTACACAGAATCAAATTAATTGATAGACACAAGAATTTATAATTTATAAATATATAAAAGAATTGTAATTAATTTTAGTAAGGTCAATTTCATTTATTAAAATTACTTTTAAATTTGGTTCACTTTCTACTATGCATTTATTTTGTTTTAAAGAATTTTTTACAGTAATCTTTTGTGAGATCACTCCACTACATACGCTCTTTGGATTTAAACACTTAATGAATATTCTCTTTTCCAAACATAAGATAAAGTCTTTTGAAAAGATAGAATGAATCACTCTATGTAATGGAGTGACTTCTAATTATTATTATTACAGTTTAAAAACATAGTGCTATATAAATAAATAACTCGTTACGTATGAGTAATCTTTTTAATTTATTTTAATTATGTATATATATGATATTGAGTAAACTAAATGAGTCTGTCTGCAAAGGATAAACTAAATTGGCACATTATAAATTGTAATCTATTTTTGTTTATACACATGTCTATGTTGATTTGATGTCTACTGTGAATGCATGTATTAAGTAGTAATGTATTCATATATATATTACTTTTATAAATCCCCACATATACAATCTAATGAAATTTTTTTTATATAATTCCTTTAATTTTCTAACAGTTTCGACTGTCATGCCATCTTCATCAGAGCTACAACATTAAACATATAATCATGTAATCATTATTCTATATACATATAAAAATATTATAAGATTAAACCTAATTAAATAAAAGAAATTTTGTTCTATTTTAAATGAATTAATAACACAATTAAATCAAACATCAGTAAAATTTTAATGAAGTACTGGTAAGTTTATCTAATTAGGGGAATTGTTAAAGTTTGAATAGAATTTTGTTTGTTTTAGAAATACTTGAACTTAGCAATATGACTTTTTTCAATTTTTTTTCTGATTTACTCAGTTCTTTTCTGTTTTAAAGTTAAATTATTTTTTTGCTTAAATAATTGATAAATTGTGATATTAATTAATAATGTTTCAGTTGTCAAATTTTGTTGTAGGTGGCAACATGATAACTATCTTTGAAAATACTTGAATTAATTCCTTGGTCCTGGTGTTTTTTAATTTTTCTGTAGTTTTGATTTTAAAATGACTTTGCTCTGCTCTCTATTGCAAATCTTCTGCAACTACATACATTTAATTAATAATTTAGATTATCTTGTAGTTATTTTAAATGTATATTTATTTATTTATTTAGAATTCATGATCTTGCAAAAATATTTCCATTCTTTTTTTTTTTAAAAATTAATTAAGTAATTCAAATATTTATGTATACATGCTATTAAAGCATATTTTAACAATATATAAATAAATTGCTTAAAATAAATCTATAAAACAAACTTTTGTCTCACAAATCACTAATATATTAGTAGAATGTTGATGATGTGCACATTGACATTATACTATTTTCGTTATGATAAAATTAGATACCATAATGCATTCAGAGATATCATCAACCAAAATAATAATCTTCTCATTCATGTAATTCAAAGCCTAAAGTTGAATTGAAGAAAATGAATGATGTTTCACAGTTTCTATTATTGCCTCCAGTTTTATGATGTACTATTATTGAATCTTTGTGTGTCATTTTTAAAAATGTTTGAGAGATCGTTATTCCATTTGGATACCTCATGTGAACTTAAGGCTATATTTCATAAGAAATTGTTTAATATTTTTATAGATATTGTTTAAGTATTATATAATTTTATCTAAGATAGAATATAAATATATATACTGTATTTAAAGTGAACATATATGACACCATACTTTATTAAAAGGAAACTTAATGTGTTAAATATTATATGCAATATATTTCTTAGCTTATAAAATAAATTAAATAATTTTAATATTATTAGTACATTTACTTTTATTGGTTGTCTTTTTTCAGGTTCATGCTGAAGATGACCTTCTACAGTTGGTGGCAAGATGCATATGCGGAACATGATGGTAAAATTTATTAATCATAGATAAAATAATTGTCATGTATTTTTCAAAAATCAAAAAAAGTTTTAATACTTATATTATAAATTAAAGGACCTATTAGTGATGGAAGTCAAAAACCTAAAAATACAACTGAACATCTAGGGGAACCAACCGACTGGTATCCCTGTGATATGGAATTTAATAGCTATCTACTAGAAACAGATAGAAATGAATTACCATATTATTTTAAAATAGAAGTTTGTGACAGCTGTAATAAGTAAGTATTATTATATATAAGTTTTTCTATTTTTAGCGTAAACTTTAGTTATTATTTTTAATGTTTTTTTTGTCTTTGGGAATGTTTTTTTTTAGTAATAAATACGAGGTAAAATGAATGCATTGATACTGTCTTACACATGATCTTATTTGAAAATAATAAAATAAAAGTATACACTTTTCTTTTTTTTTCTTTATGCTTATTCTAATATTAAATTATAATGTTTTGACTGTGCTGAATAATTAGCATCACTGTTACAAAGTTTGAATATTTTAAAAATTTAATCAAATTTGTGCAATAACTTCTGAACTTTCGCATGTATAGTTGTTGATTTTTTAGATTTATTGTAGTTTTTTTTAAAATTATAATTTCTATTATTTAAATTTAGATTATTGATTTCTAATATAAATGAATAATGCTAATACATTCTTCTATGCAATTAGTACAATGAAAATTCAATCTTTTATTTTATCCAAACTTTCAAATAAATAGGCAACAGTTTCAATTGTTCAACAATACTTTAGAGCTTTTATGTAAGCCTCACTTATGGAAATTAGGATTTAAGTAAACAATCCATAACATATACAAAATGTGAAAGCTTTTTAAAAATGTAATATAGTTTTGTGTGTTCATTGCTGTGTGAATATACCTTATAATATAGGGGTGGGAAAATAGTGGCCCAAGGGCCACATGCGGTGCACTAAGAGTTTTTATGCAGCCCTCCAAGACAATCAGAAAAATCCACCTTGAACTGAGATTTCCTTCCCATGCGCAACTGAAGATCCGTCTCGTATTTTCCACTAGGATGGCCACATCAATACATATGCGCAGTGTAGATATGATGTGCAGTGCTTTTTCAGTTGATCTGGTTAATTTCAATTTTGTCTTTGTATTAGCAAATATATACATTTTCAACTTTAGTGAAACCATGAATCCACCGAAAAAATGTAAAATCGGTGATGAATGTCGTGTGTTTAATGAAGAATGGACAAACAAATATTTCTTTGGTAATACAGAATATAAAGTAGTGTGTTTATTGTGTTATGAAAAAAAGGTGCGGCCCTTCATTTCCACAAAATGGCCCCCGATGCAGCCCTTTTCCATCCTCTGCAGGCCCCTGAGTCAAAACAATTGACCACCCCTGTTATAATATATTGAATTACTTATTTACTTTTGTCCCCAAAATATTTTCATATTCCACACCACTGACAATGGTAAACATATACTTGAAGAAATAATTTGACTTAATTTAATATTCAACATATTAAAAAATTCATGGAATGAATTATTTATATAAGAAGAAGACTGTCTGTATCATTTCAATGTAAATAAATCTGCTTTTTAAAAAAAATGTTAAATGAAAATCACCTAGTTAGAATATAATATTTTCTTTTTATATGATTATGAACAAAATTTATTTTAATTTGATTCTGTTATCTGAATATTTTTTATTTTTATTCTGTTGCAAATTTAGCAATCTCATACTGACTTTTTTTGTTTAATCAAATAGTTTAGTAAAATGCTTGACAGCTTCCACATAAAATATTATTAATACACATCATTTAAAAAGTTCTAAGTAAAATTCATCAAAACTTTTAATAAAATAAATAATTACAAGGTCAATTGCTTAGGAAGTCAAGTGATATTTGAGAACTAAAATGTCAAAATCATTCCCAAAGTTTAATCAAATAACTAAACTGGGGTTTTTTTTTTTTTTTACTTACTGCATCTAAAAATTGATTTTCTCTAGAATCTTAATACTGAGTCATCATTATTATAAATAATTTTTACTATATATATTTTTTAAAAGTAATGCAAATGTAGGTGTGTAAATTGGATTTTAAAAAAGGCAGGTTAAAAAAATATTGCTGCTTTTGGACTGTGGTGCTGGCAATGACTTTTGAGAATTCCATGTATATCAAGAAAAATAAGTAAATAGATGCTTAATCTCATTCTCTATGAACTTTCACTTGAAGTCCAAGTGACAAATTGACTGTATCATGAGACAGTTCAATTCTTAAAAAAGTGAATAATGCTTTGAGAAATTGATTGTAAAAGAAAAAGAGGTGTTGAATTTTATCATTACTATAATGAACTTGCCTCTATGTAAACTGAAAAGTTAAAACATATGATAGAAATGCTAATTATATAATCAGAAATTATAATAATTCTTCAAATGATAAATTTATTTTTATATTTCTAATAAAAAAAGATCAAAGTAGACATTTTGTGTATCATAAAAAATAGGACTTTTGTTAAATAATGAATTGAACATGGAGCTACTTTTTTAATACTAACTAAAATCACAGTATACATTACATCAAAATATATTTAAGTAACAAATAAAATATCAAAAAATCCAATAAAATGAACTTGAAACTTATAAGAAATTTACAAGGAATGAAAATAATATGCAGCCTGATGGATTCTAATTTCTGGATTAAATATCTATGATTTTGATCTTACAGAATAATCACATAATGTTGAATTTAAAAAAAAATTAAATGTAAAATACAAACAAGCACTGTATTATCTCTACTTTTATGATAAATTAATTATTTGGTAAATAGATAAAGATAATTCTTAATTAACTGTACTAAAAAAGTAATTTTTTAAAAAAAAAGTATGCAGACTTTATGATTAAAAATTATGATTAATTCATGCAATGAAATCAATATAATTCAACCTTTCATTATTTATTAATATTAAAAAATTACTAAATATTCATTGAAATTTTCCTTAGTTTATTTTAATGAATACTAATGATCTTCAACTTTTAAATTTATAAATTATAATACAGGCAATGAGTAAAATCATTGGGTACCAAGTGGCAATGCAGCCACATAAGAATAAAAAGTAACTGACTGGAGAACTGAATAAACCCTGCATTTTTCTGTCATCATTAATTAGAAACCAGTAATAGTGATTGAATAGTATTATTGTTTAATATATTTATATTATACCTTCTTAAGAAAAAGAATATTACTAGTATAACAATTTAGTATATAATTCTATATATTGTAACAATCACTCACTTCCCCTTTGATCATGGAGGGCACCACCAGATCACTGCATATCTGCAAATTGTGTAAGGAAGGTATAGAAAATATTAGGCATCTGTTGATTGAATGTAAACGCTTGAAAGCAGAAAAGGTACAGATAATGAAGTTATGGGAGAATAGGTATGGACAAAGTGACTATATAGAAAGTGAGTTATTAGTTTTTATGCTGGGTTTGTGAAAAGATAAGGGGGATTTAGATATAAAGGCCATAGAGTTGACAAAGATTATGTTGTGGAAATGGGATGGGGCAGAATATGGGAAGACTTAGAGTGGGGAATGGAAAATAAAGTGGCTAACAGGTTTATCTGGGCATAATTGCTGAGATATTCTTGACTTCGTTTAAGGAGAAGCCAAATACATCACATCACATGGAAAATTTGTTTGCTGTGATCAAAAGTGGGTGAGGATGATGGTCTGCATCGACTAGACTCAGGGAGAAATCAAGAGCTCATGAATATTGTTCAGACAATTGAGAAAATAAAAGTACTAAGACAAACATCAGCCAAATTAAGTTTAAATAATTTGAAAATTTTATTAAGAGTAATATAGCACTTCAAAGTAGATATTTGCACACAATAAATGTGATCCTATCAGGCATGTACTAACCAAAAACTAAACATCAATGCTCTGGCAGACAGACTAATTTTCTAAAAGTGAATTAGAAAAGATGGGAATAATTTTCCTTCAGCTGGTAATTCACCTAAGCAATTCAGGTTTCCTTATTCAAAAGTTCTAAAATGAAAAGCAAATGAGAGTTTCTTGCATGAATCAATGAAACCAGCATGGGCAAGCATCTGTAACTTATTGACTACTGATGTCATAATGTCCATAGAACTACTGCATGGAAAAATCACGTTTAAGATCTCCATGGTTGATTACATTGCAAGAACAAAAAAATGATAAATGAATATGATGGAGTATAAGTGATAGAATGGGAGAAAACTTAAATCTCCAGTTTAACGAAATAAGGAACTTAAGAAAATACTCTGGCATAAATGATTTAAAATGGAGAAAACATTAAATATCCGATTTAAGGAAAACTGATGTTTAAAACTGGGGAACCACCAACTAAATGATTGGTCAAAACTAAGCTAAGAATAATAATTAAAAAGTCTCAATAGGAGACAGGTAAGTAATTAGAAAACCAGTTATGTCTGCACAAGCATTTATCCAGAAAGTGAAATAATTAGAATTACAAATAATTTTACAAACTAAATTTTCAATACACACTCTGACAAATAAATTTAAAGCAAAGAAAATAAAAGAACAAATCTAGCAAACAAAATACTAAAGTTTGACCTAGATTTTTGTAAGTTAATTTATCAGAGAGTGTATAAGAGCCAAAAATATGAAAACATTAAATGCCTTAGCAGAAAGAAACATACTATCACCTAGAATTTAAATGGGAATTAAGAGTATCTTCCTGCTGGTGAT
This sequence comes from Epiperipatus broadwayi, assembly GCA_028023455.1. Lineage (NCBI taxonomy): Eukaryota > Metazoa > Onychophora > Udeonychophora > Euonychophora > Peripatidae > Epiperipatus > Epiperipatus broadwayi. Next base: position 9,599,279 of record JAQFVV010000003.1, read on the forward strand.
TTATAAAAGAATAACAATTCTAGTTTTCTGATTCAGAGATATATAAAAAAAAAATATGGTCTTGTAAGAAATCAGTAAAATGGTGCTGACAAGCATTTCTTGCCCAGAATAATGCGTCGAGGCAAGAACATCATTTTGTTGGCAGGACAGTTCTATGATTATAATGTTTAATGCAATTCATGGCTGATTTACGCATATGAGACAAAAGACAAATATGATTACAATCTTATGTAATCTACAAAAGAAGAAAGGAAATCTCCAATCAAGAAAAACTAGAATAACAAACACGTTAAACCGCCAGCCAAAAGATTTGCGGTTTGCAAAAAGCACAAATACAATAATTTAGATTAATTATTGAAGGATAAAAATAGGGACAGGTGATCAAACTAAAATTTACACAAGACTGCCAAAGCATTTAGCACGAGTTAATAATAAAACAAGAAGGGATAATAAGCATTTAAAATATAAACTCACAATACCCTCACTGATAAATAAAATCGCAAACAAACTTGGAATCTTAAAACTAAGATTCCAAGACACACTAGAAATACAAAGAAAAACAAAAACATAAAAATTATTAGATTAAATAATTAATAAAATTTTATATATCACACATATTTTAGATTGAGTGGAGATTTAATTAAAAGAATTTATTTACTCTGGAAAGAGTAAGAAAGCAGAGTTCACATAGTTTTTCAAAAGTGCGCACATTTATATTTTTGAGTTCAAATTTTCAGGTGTTTCTTTTCTTCATGGTGGCAAGTGTAAAGGCATATTTTGGGATTCTTTTTCTCTCAGATTTTCATGACATGATGTGAGAACATATGGGCATCAGGAGTCCTTATTTAAGTTAGCAAGGCATGTTGTAGGTTATCATTCGCAAAGCATTGAATTTTGACATTTTGTGACAGCAAATTTAAAAAAAAGGAATTCAATATTCGAACTGACAACACTATGAATCACAGCAGGCTAATATGAAATGAAAAGTATAATTATAAGAGACTGAATCAGTTACAGTGAAACAGAGCTAGCTTTGTCAAGCCAAGAATCTTCTAAAAATGTCTGAAATTTTTGGGGTTATTTATACCCCCACACTATTTCCCAGGTAAACTTTCTTGTTCAATTCTAAGCCTTAGCCCAGGACAAATCTAAATCTCCTGCTCAACCTTAATTAAGAATTCTAACCAGGGATTAACTTATAGAAAGTCAACAACACCAAATTAAATCTGCTTTTAAAATTGAACTAAAATTAGATTATAACTAAAATAAAAGAAACAGGAATGTAATTAAAAAGTTTGCTTGCTTTTAATTAATTTGCTAAAAAAAAAAGTAAAAACAAGCAGTAAAAGAAAACTGTTTTAGAAATCAATTTTATAAAAAAAATACAATGACCTATTTTAAACATAACTGAGTATGTATGTTAATACACATACTCTTATAAACAATTTTTAAATGGTTTTAAATTTTTTTAACTTTAAAAATTTAATGGAAATAAAAGTTGTTTTTTTATTTTTGCCAATGAAATCATTGAATCAGATAGAGCAACCGGTATACTTTTACATCTTTTTCTGCATTAATTGTAATAAATTAATAAATTTTTGACCATTTAAAAGCAGAAATGGTTTTCATAATTTAAATATCTTTATTCAGCTTAGCATTTTGAATACTATTAGTATCATAGTCATAACTTTATACAATTAATTTCGCTAAAAGCTCATCTTATATGTATTTGTTTATTGTTTATAGGATTTGCATAAAATTGAATTTATTGTGGTCTCTGTAACATCTTTTATATAGATTTGAATATAAATAAAATGATAAATTCAATTTTATGCAAGTTCTATAAACAATAAACAAATACATATAAGAGGAGCTTTTAGCAAAATTAATTGCATAAAGTTATGACTATGATATTAAAAGCACTAAGCTAAATAAAGATATTTAGTTTTAAACCATCAAACATTTATTAATTTATTACTATAATTTAACAGATAAAATATAATTTTATTTCAAACCTAGAAATAGATAGTGAAATTGAATTTTAGCAATATGTTTAATATTGTCAAATTTTATACTTTATAATTGTTATCTTACATTTATAATTGTGAAATATGAGCTTTGAATTCTAAAATAAAACTTCAATAACAAGTGACAGAAAGTACTATGGAAACCAAAACCTTTTAAAAAATAACAGAGTTACAAAAAATAATATATTTGACTAAAAATAGAGGTCAATATAATATTATACAAATTAAATATGAGCTAGAAACATCATTTGATTTTAGGTTTGTAATTACAATGTATTTATGCAATATAATAACATATCACCAATAAAAATGTCATTATTTTAAAATTTTTTGTTAATAATATATATTATTAAAATGTATTTATCTATAAAATTCAACACTGTAGCACACATACATCTATATGGCCAATCATTTATTTGAATCATTACTGCAAAAATCATTTAAGTAATTATATGTAATGCAATTAATTAAAAAAGGCTTGACAGATAATCAATGCACACATATTATTAATAGAAAAGCCAATGCACTGTTTTATTAATTGTATAATGTGTGTATATAATCATTTTCGTAAATAATGGGATTTTAGTCTAGCTTTGTCAAAAATACTCTGATCAAGTGCCTGGTTAAGCACTAAATGTCCACACATTGGGATTGAATTCTGTTTTTATTATTTTAGTAATAATAATTCTTTAGTAAAAAAGAATAATATTAATTTTCTGATTATTTACTTGATAAGTCAAATGATATATAAGTTTTAAAATGATAAGTTTGAACACATTGATATCTTTTTGTAAAAATTTTCTTATCCGAAAATTAATCCCGAAATCTTTATTATTTGATTTAGCCATTTTTATTATTTGATTAACTAGTATATTAAATATGTTAGTTTCAAAGGGTAAGACACACACACACATATATATATTAAATCAAAGATTTTATCTGACTACAGATATAAATGAAATATTATTCAGGTACATCATGTATAATTTATTTAATGTATATATAAACTGATGTTTCAACCAGGTTACACTGGTCATCAACTGGATAACAAATATAAAATAATAATAAAGGCAATTTAAAACATTGAAATATTTGTTATATTTTTATATTAGAAATATTACAATCAGATATTAATAGACAATGGGCAGGAAATAAATAAATAAGGAAAGAATAAAAAGTTATGAATTTGGTTTCCTTAAAAGATATATTAATGTCTATATAAGATCCAGAGATTGCATTTATAAAAGGTATCCTTTTGAATGCAAAAAAGGATATGCAGTTTACTATTTTCATTGATTATTGTCTAATAACACTTGATTGTGATATTTCTACATATGTTTTATTTTTATATTAGAAATATTGCAGTCAGATAAATAGAATGATTAGTAAATAAATAAGAAAAGTAGAAAAAGTTATGAGCTTGTTTTTTTTTAAAACATATATATTTATCATAATGCTTTAGTGTCTATAGAAGACTCAGAGATTACATTTACAAGGTGTACCCGTTTGAATACAAAAAGCATTTGCAGTTTACTATTTTCATTGATCATTGTCTGTTAACACCTGACTGTGATATTTCTAATATGAAAATATAACAGATATTTCCATATTTAAAAATTTAAACAGTAACATCTGGTTAAAAATTATGAATTTATATTGTAACGGTATATAATATGCCGTTACATTAATTTAAAATTAGAATAAAATTTTTTTAAGTTCGTAAATAAAAAACTAAAAGCTAAAATTAAAAAGAGTTGTTCAATGTATGTATGTATATATATATTCACACAGATGCAAAACTTTAAAAGTATTTCTTTTTTTAAATAAATAAAAAAGTATTTGAACGTACTTTTTTTATAAAAAAAGATAAAAGATCTAAATATAAAATATTTTAGAAAAAAGTAACGTAAGTAAAAATAGAAACAGGTATTAATTAATTCCTGAAATCTCAAAATGGAAATGATTGTGTTATTAATTATCGAAAAGCAAACTAGCCCTTGGGGATCTTATATAATTAAAAAGTCAGATGAAAGATATAGATAAAAATTAAAGATTGTTTCCCACTCTGAAACAGAATGTCCAATAGAAGCAGAAAACCAGCATTCAGACCCTAATGAAAATGGTTGATTGTTCAATGAATCCGGACGATGTGTATGAAAAGAAAAATATTGAAATTAAGGAAGTTCCAGCTTGATTTTGTGAGAAGGGCAATAAGATGCACTTGTCACCCTCTCTCACTTATTCCAAAGAAATAACTTGAATTATGAATGGTACTGTTGCAGACCCGAATCATATGGATTCTACAATAAAATAAAATAATACCAGGATTGAACCAGCTAAGGCCACCTTCAGATAGACCGGTCTTCAAATAAAGACTTCATGGGAATTGACACCAGGAACCAGGACTCTTCTACTGTAAGAGATATAACTGAAAAAATTTTAAAAAAATAATTAAGAACTTTCAAGATTTGACAAGCTAAACCTAATTTTTTTAAAATGAACTTTAATCTGACTTTTCAAATCAATTATTAATGTTTAATTTTTATACTTTTGAGTTTGCTGACTTAATCATTTCCATTTTTTTATATTTATTGACTAAATTATTTAAATGCATTAAATTTAAGTTGAGTATAGATGACGGCATAGATTCGTTAATGTTTAATTATGTTTTTATTTTCATATTTGATTAAAATATTTAGATATTCAGTAAGTATAATACTTCATGTTGAGTATCTAAAAATGTATTTATTCGAGTGTCTTTTAAGTTATTGGTGTCAATGTGGCATCTTATGATGAATGCCATTGGGTTTCTTGTAAATTTCCCTCTGCAATTCCATCAATGACTTTATATTTTGATCGTTTATGTTTATTTTGAAATGTTTTTGACTGAGTAATCTATGTAGCCTATCTATACTCAACATTCTAAAGTAAAATTTATTAATATGTCCATCTGTGCGAACTGTTTAAAATAATAATTTAAATTTAAAAATTAATATTAAAATCTAAAGAAATTTTATTCCTCAATTTTATTTATATGTGCGTTAATAAATGTTATTGTGTGTTAATTACTGATAGTGGTTTATTTTATTTTTTTAAATATTAATATATTTTGAGAATATAAATCTTTACAAAACCTTATAAAAATGTTTTAAATCTCTGCTACTCCATGAGCTAGTGACTAGGGGCTATGAAACTTAACTTACGCATCTGCCTACTCTATAAATTTTTTAGGTTCTAATGGCCTAGTGGCGCCCTGTATGGCAAATATGGAAATACTTAATTTCTATCCAACTGTTATAATTGGCCCCATGTTGGGCACCAATTATAATGGTCTGATAGAAATTAAGTCTTTCCGCATCTGCCATACAGGGCACCACTAGGCCATTTGAACCTAAAAAATTTATAGAGTAGGCAGATACGTAAGTTCAGTTTCATATTTTTCATATATATTTTATTCCAACCGTCATCCCTAGTCACTAGCTCATGGAGTAGCAGAGATTTAAAACATTTTTATAAGTTTTTGTAAAGATTTATATTCTCAAAATATATTAATATTTAAAAAAATAAAATAAACCACTACCAGTTATTAACATACAAAACATTTATTAACGCACATGTAAATAAAATTGAGGAATAAAATTTCTTTAGATTTTAATATTAATTTTTGAATTTAAATTATTGTTTTAAACAATTCACACAGATGGACATTTTAATAAATTTTACTTTAGAATGTTGAGTATAAATAGGCTACATAGATTACTCAGTCAAAAACATTTCAAAATAAACATAAATGATCAAAATATAAAGTCATTGATGGAATTGCAGAGGGAAATTTACAAGAAACCCAATGGCATTCATCATAAGATGCCACATTGACACCAATAACTTAAAAGACAGTCAAATAAATACATTTTTAGATACTCAATGTGAGGTATCATATTTACCGAATATCTAAATATTTTAATCAAATATGAAAATAAAAACATAATTAAACATTAATGAATCTATGCCGTCATCTATACGCAACTTAAATTTAATGCATTTAAATAATTTAGTCAATAAATATAAAAAAAAATGGAAATGATTAAGTCAGCAAACTCAAAAGTATAAAAATTAAACATTAATAATTGATTTGAAAAGTCAGATTAAAGTTCATTTTAAAAAATTTAGGTTTAGCTTGTCAAATCTTGAAAGTTCTTAATTTTTTTTTTTTAATTTTTCAGTTATATCTCTTACAGTAGAAGAGTCCTCGTTCCTGGTGTCAATTCCCATGAAGTCTTTATTTGAAGACCGGTCTATCTGAAGGTGGCCTTAGCTGGTTCAATCCTGGTATTATTTTATTTTATTGCAGACTCCATATGATTCAGGTCTGTAACAGTACCATCCATAATTCAACAGTTATTTTTTTGAAATAAGTGAGAGAGGATGACAAGTGCATCTTATCACTCTTCTCACAAAATCAAGCTGGAACTGTCCTTAATTTCAATATTTTTCTTTTTATATACATCGTCCGGATTTACTGAACAATCAATCATTTTCATTAGGGTCCGAGCGCTGGTTTTCTGCTTTTATTGGACATTCTGCTTCAGAGCAGGAAACAATCTTTAATTTTTATCTATATCTTTGATCTGACATTTTAGTTATATAAGATCCCCAAGGGCTAGTTTGCTTTTTGATAATTAATAACACAATCATTTCCATTTTGAGATTTCAGGAATTAATTAATACCTGTTTCTATTTTTACTTACATTACTTTTTTCTAAAATATTTTATATTTAGATCTTTTATCTTTTTTTATAAAAAAAGTACGTTCAAATACTTTTTTTTTATTCAAAAAAAGAAATACTTTTAAAGTTTTGCATCTGTGTGAATATATGTACATACAATGAACAACTCTTTTTAATTTTAGCTTTTAGTTTTTTATTTATGAACTTAAAAAAGTTTTTATTCTAATTTTAAATTAATGTAACAGCATATTATATACCATTACAATATATATATTGAAATCTAATCAATTATTTATAAATTTTATAAAATTATTATCAGAAATATTTTATTAAAGTTAATCTAAGATAATAATAATTAATTTGATTTTTTTTCCAGAGAATTTAGTGCTCACAAGGTTCAGTCTACAAATCTTGTGTTGTTGATGGTTGATTCACTGTGTAGCTGCGATGTCAACAGTGGTCCTATGTCTTTTAAAGCAAAACCAATTATATATATCCTTTTCAACATTTATTTATAATTTATTTTAGCTGAAAAAAAAAATTTATCCAATCAATACATTGTAACCAAAGTATATATTAAAAATAATGAAAATAAACAGAACTAAATTTAGGTCAGTTGAATTGTAAATATTTGTTTAAATTTTAGAAAATGAAAACTTGTATTTAATAAAACATTAAAGTATATTATTTTTTATAGAACTAAACATAATAGAAAGTACAAAAATATTTTAATTTGATAAATTAAATGCAATACTATTGCTGTAACTATTAAATAACTAAATGTGTGGTTTATATATGTAATTGTCAGATATTTTACGGTAATATCTCACACTAAACCTCCAATGTATATTTATTTATTTCAAAGGAATGATTTATATTGCTGTATATTTGGAGAAAGTTTGAAAATATTGAATACAATTTTAATAATTCTTTTTTTTTTTGGTACTGAAAATCATTATTAAATATAACCATAAACTGAAAATCATTAAGGTTGTATTTAATATTTTTAAGATTTTCTCTGAATATATGGTACTAATATTGTATTTACTTATTATATTTTAGTGATAGAATTATCAGTTATTTCGATTTTAATTTGAATGATTTTTTAAAATTATTATTTAAAAACTTTATAAAAATTTATAATATTATAAAAATATATAATATGAAATTGATATCTAAGATAGCTAACTGGCTTCAGCATAGCAAAATATGATAAAAGCACTATTATTAAAAGATAAAGCTAATAAAAACAGGGTAAGATTACATAGAACTTAAGAAATTACATAATTAATCCAAAATGCCAAATTTAAGTATGATTTTCCTAGGCAGAAATTTAAGAGCATATATATATACATGCAACTACATGCTATGTCAGCAACTTGGACTCGAATCCAGGCTAAAAAAACTTAGAAATTTTTTTCAATAAACTTACACTCTTTCAAGTAACAAGTTCGAAACCCATAACTAACCTGGCTAACTAATATTATTTGATAAATGAATATCTAACTATTTTAAATAGGAGACAAAGGAAGATAAAACATTGATCAAATGTCACCACACAAAAATTAGCAAGCGTAATGAATACTTCTTTCTTTTTTACTATTCTTTTGTGAGGGGTCTTTGCTCTTATAAATTTTATTTAAAGATTTCTTTGCCTTCTTATCTAGACATAAATGTATTGTACCAGTCAAAACATGTTGCTGGAACTCAAAAAATGTACTTCAAACCCAGTCAAGCCCGAGATTTAGGTCAGGACCAACCTGAATTCAAACCCACTCTATAAGCCCCAGATCAAACACCTAATGAATAATATATAATGATGGCATATGAGAATTTATTTTAAATCTGGCCCACTAGCAGAGCGGAGAAGACAATGAGACTCAATATTAACTAAATTAAAATATGCATATACATAGTTATATGTGTGGAAGTGAAGAAACAGGAATTCGAACAACTCACATAAGTTTAGACAATAACAAATAGTTTAATATAATGACAAATTATATACATTATGAATTAATTGCATACATTAGTATATGCGTGAATGAGCAAGCAGTCTACCAAACGATAATTACATAGTGAAATTCATGCGAACTATTCTCATATGCTCTTTATTAATTAACAGTATATATACATTTACACACATCTTTGGTGGGTACGGTATTAAGATGCCAATCATTTATTAGAAAGAATTTATATAAGATTGCTATTAACACTTTGGATTATGGTTCTGAAACATGGCGACTAACATTATTTTGGGGAGCATTCTGAGATTCATTATATATATATAAGAAAATTATTTTCACGCCATTATGGTCTTGAAAATAAGTAAAACACATTTGAAAATTACATTTAGTTATATGACAAAAGTATTTGTTGAAAATTCTTTTAATTAACATTTAATGGACAGAATGCTTTATTTTCCCCAAGGCAGATAGATATTCTTAAATACAGAAATAAATTACGATGACAGGATTGTATAACCAGACTGAAATAACATTAATAGTAAAAGTAGTGGTACTTGGCATTTTATATATATATATATATATATGTAAGCAGAGTGCAATTTTAATATTAGAGCATTAAAACTGGATCTTGAAGCAAAAGAGATAATAAATGGAGAAGTGGCAGTACTGACATTATGGCAAATAAATAATAGGAAAAAGGTCATGCTTCTGGACAAAAACAAGGTCTAAGACCTACTTGGGCAGTGCTTAGAAAAATGTGGATATGGCATGCCATGGACATCACCAGCATGCAGAGGCATTTTATACAAAGAAAGTGGTCCTGAGATGGTTAACTATCCACAGGACAAGGCATGAGAAGAAATCTATGGGTTCGATCTTGTCGTAACCCCCAGATTAGAAGCACATGTATATATAATCATGAAGATAAGACCGAATTTCAGTAACGCAGTATGGATAAATGTCACTAATGACATTGAATAAGATTTACTGCTTTAAAAAATAAATGACCCTTGTTTGAATGCCATAATTTAGACAAATAATATGCTATGCTGCTGTAATATATACATATACAAGATTTTATTTAGTAAAAGGAGTATTAAAATTTACCCCCTTCCATTTTCTGTTATTTAAAAAGAATTCAATCTCATCTTCGTGGATTTTGTAATCACTAAAATATTTTAATACTGTGTTTGATATTGTAAGAGTATGAAAAATAAAGTAAAACCAGCAGTTATATAGAAAACAAATAATAAATCACCCTTTCAGAATGGAATAATAACATTTATAAAATAAATAAGGTTTAAGAACATTAATTAGCCTAAGAGTTACAAATAACAAAATTTTATACTAAAATAGAAACAAAATGTCTCATAAAAAAACAATCAGGCAAGAGTATTAATTAATAATGCATTATGTTTTAAGGGGACATTAATAACCTTAATTCATGGATGTTTACTTAAAAAGAAGAAAGAAAAGATTTTAAAAATTCACCTCATCAGGTTGTTTAAGATTGGCATATTAATAATAAAAGCATACATATAAAATCAAGTAATAAATAACTATAAATAAATGACTGCACCAAAGTTAAAGAAAGTTAGAGATATGAAATAGAATAAGATTCATAAAATTGTTTGAGAGCAATTTACATTTTAATAAGATACAAAGTTAATAAATAATACATTAGGAGAAATCTTAATAGAGTTTGAGATTAGTTAGGCAAGCTAGATTTAGTTTCAATGGTGATGGTTTGAAATAATTTATCTTGTACCATTTTAAGGTCCATTTTTTTAGTCAGACCATGCATAGCAGTTCAGGGATCCATGTTAGTTCTTATATGATAGCAAGATTTTGTTCAGCATTCTAAAGTTCTCTGTCGGGCTTTTACTTCATTCTACAGAGCATAATGGTACGGTAGCGAACAAAAATGACCCACAAGGGTCGGAAAGGTGATGAGCTTTCTATTCAATCATTTTTAAATTTTTAACCAGCATGGCTTATCTTGACAACACAGTTCTCTCAATAGTAGCTAATCCTTTGGCATTCAAAATTAGCCCATTTTATACTCCTGCCCAGATATTTGAAGAATGCTTTCAATTTCTTATCTAGCTTAAACATAATCTTTAATCCAACAGATACATAAGTCAGGAACACTCATGAATTCTGCCCTATTTGCCTATTTCCCAGATCTATAACATTATGAGCAACAATCCCGATGATATTGATTTAATTTACTTCTCACCACCGGCATTGCTCATAGGAGACACAAAAAGACTCCAGGCTAAATTTTAATGATAGACTAACTTAAAAATGAACTATACTTTAGGAGCAATGAAGGCTCGTGACCTTGCATATTAACTATATATTTAGCGGAGACCATCTAGTCATATGAAACATAACTAACAAATGGATATTAAATTAAAGAAAGCAATGATTCGAGAGTTGATGTATATATTTTAAGATTTATTAGATTAATAACAAATAAATATGTCTGGTTATTTATCCGACACTAGCCTCATAAGTGTTATATAAGTGTTATATATATATATAATTCAGATTTTACAATAACTTGATATTTGCAGCTATGCCAATAATATATGTATATGACTTAAGGAATTAGCGCTATTGGAAATGTATTACTAAAATATTATTCCACCCCCAGAGAAACGAAAAGAGTATTTACCCGACTTAAAAGAAAATAGTTTAACAAGCAAATATTACATTTTGTTTTTATTCAATATCATTATTAATTTGATTTGTAAATAATTAATGTGCAGGATGGATAATGAATACTTATATGAATGAGAATAAATTTATCGCACTGACACGCATAGTAAATAATGGAAATATATGTCTGCTTAAAGAAATCATCGCATTACGACTTATGGCTATTCCTGGGTGACTAATAATATACTGAAAGGTGGTGCATGCATGGCGGCAGATTGGGGTGGTCCAATTAGTACGCTTCATGAATTTGATTAACAAAATTTTACCGATTTCCTCTGCAAACATAGGCAGGATTGGTGTTGAGATGAAGGGCGGTCGGCAATGCCTTTATTGGGCTGGATTTCCCAGAGCGATCCCCATATATGGCATGCACATATGGCCAAATATGTCCCCAGGATGGTTTTACAGCCTGGTTCAAGGACATTGAGAAACGATGATGGGGCTTGACTTAGCGAATACCTCCATGTTAGAGAGGAGCACGGATATATATTTGACAAAGTGGCCTATATGCATGCAACGCTTAAGGATACAATATAACTATAACTTTAAAGATTATCTTAACTTATTTACTGCCCATAAATTGTGAAATACCCGGCGTAATGGTATGGTTTTTTCGTTAAACAAACATGGATAATAATTTTAATTAAATATACAATTTCAAGATCTGAACATCCCCCACCCCCTTCCTTTATGTTACTTAATATTATTCATAACTTCCCACACATTTAACAAATCTCAATCTCAGTTAATAAATGCCCTTATGAAAATATATAAATTAATACAAAAATAAATGGGTGGTGGTAATAGCTATGATGGGTTTACATATATAACATAAATTGATAATAAAAAATAGCGCATTATTTAGAAAGAAAAATATTTATAAAACAGATGTTGATCTGTTTTTCTATAGCAAACATAAAAAATAATTAATTTGTTTATCCAAAATCGCTAGCACCTGGACAAGACGAATAAGACTTGTTTTGATTAAGTTATAAGTTAATTACCCGATAAATGATGGGTGGGGGGAATGAAAATAAATTATGTGCTGGCAATTTTAAAAATATTATTGGCATTTTTCTTTTTTAAAACATAAATACATAACTATAAATGAAAATTATCTGCCGCATGGAAATAAAAGAAAAGAAAACATTTTATAAGAGGCTTAATAGTGATAAGTTATATGGAGTTATAGAGAGTTACATACTATGAAAACACTTAATATATATATATGATCGGAACACAGAATAAATCTTACAAAGAAGGCAGGATTTGAGAATTACGAGTGGCTAAAGTTCTTTTTACCTTGTTATATGGAAGAGCAATTTTGATACGAGTCAGTCCATCGGCATTGGTTCACTAGATCTAGGGTTGCAGTAATATATGGTAGGTAGCATTTTATGTTTAACGGGAAAAATATTTAAAGTTCATCAGTACGTGATGCAGAGCTTTGCTTATGGGAAAAACATATCAGAACAGAGGGGAAGGTGAAATTTCCCCTAGTTGCAGCACATTGGATTAAAATTAAAATTGATGTGGATTATGTATAGCAACATCATAATTTTGTGGTCTCCTCCTTTTTTCTTGGGATTCAAATCCAGCAGTATTTATACTTCTATTTTGGTGCTGTCGCATGGCAACTACTGCTGGACCTGAGGTGGTTTAAGCACATAACGTACATCTAAAATCAGCTGACTGGATACTTTCTTATCTGCTAAGACTTTTGAAACAATGCAATTCTGTTATCAGTTTCTCGAACGATTGTTTTAAAATGTCTTATTGGTTTTAAAACAAGCTGGTGTGGACAAAATTTCCACTAATGGGTTTATTTACTATTACAAAATTGTAATCTTTTTACTTTAACTAATGGGCTTTTCTGGGTAATTGTTTTCGAGAGACTTTTTAAAAGAATTGCATCATTTCTGACTGCTAAATTAAATATAGAAAATAATGAGTTTCATATATGATTTTAAATACAATTTATATATAATATAATTTTAATGATTTATTAGCAATCTCCTACATTGAAATATATATATAGATTTATCATTTACGCACGTATACACAGGAAAATATTAAATATTTATTTATTAAGTGTTTTTATATTAAGATATATAAATATCCACGTTATTTATGTAAAATACTAAAGCAAAAGAAATATACGTATTAATAAATATATATATACATGCGTAAGGGTGAGTTTGAACATAGTTAGATGGTAGGAGATTGGATATGGGCTGTGAAGCAGGATCTGAGCATCAGATCATCTGCTTCAATATATATATAACAAATGAATGATTAAGGCTATTCAATGTCAGAACATAGAGATATGTTTAGCAGTGAATTAAGATTTTAAAAAAATTATTGTTGGCTACTAGAGCACTTAGTTTAGCTTAGGGCTTTCAGTAATAGTTGATAGTTACTTAGCATCATCACTGCCGAATAGTTATAACATGGAAATATCACATCCTTTCCTTTGTTTATATCATAATTAATATACAAAAATATTTAATCTAATATATATATACATACAGTAACTAATGAAATGTTAATTCGATTATCCAGAAGGTGCTTAACACCATCTTAACTTAACCAAATTGTGTCTGTCAGAACATTAGTTTAACCTATATTAAGGATAATTATAACAATAATAACTCTTTAGTGTATATCTAAAAAAAATACTATAAAGTGTGTATTAATAAGTAATTATATCTCAGGTTTTTGAAATTAAAATATAAAATATGTATACATGAATAGGATTAAAGAAATTAATAATATTTATGTGTATGGCTAGCATATAACAAATCTAATGTTATCTATTTCACAGTTTAAAATATTTAAATATCGTAAATAAGGCTTAAAATTTTATCCTTCAATTGCAAATCTTTATTATCGATATTGCTAAATAGCAAAGGGTATTTTTATTGTATCTAACCACATCTTATAGTAACTAAGCATAATTATTTAAATTATATATGCTAGTATTAGCAATAATTGTACCTTTAAATAATCATATTATAATAATACCATATGACCATATTTGATTATTAGATGATGAATGTAAAATTATGAAAGACGGAAACCAGGTAATTTCATAAATATAAAATAAATTTTTTAATAAAAAAAAATGAAATAAAATAATGCACTTAAGAGATAAATAATTTTCAACAATGTTAATTATGGGAGCTTTTCTCAATTTTTCCTATGTTAATAAACTTTATATATATATATATATTTACGCTGTTGAACAAAACAGGTCATTGAAGAAAGAAGGTTGTTGCAGATATGATAAAGAAAACTTAAATACTAATAATTATTAAGTAACGAATGAAACTACTTTATCTAAATTTTTTAATATAATACTCTTTTCCATTTAAAATATATCAAAGAAACTTAAACATTAGCGCATAACAGATACAGATTCACATTTATATTAAAAGTTTGTCTCTACTATAAATCATTTTATCATATATATATACACGAATTGCTTGATCAATCCTATTTTAACCAATTTATTCATATGTTTACAGTATTATGTATTTTATCAGTGTATTGTTTCTTTTAAAAGTTAGCTTTGTGTGTGTGTGTGTGTGTGTATTTTTTAATTCAAATAGAAAACTGTAATTTTAAAAATTGCAACAAGAATTTATACTGCCATAAAAATATAAGAAGACATCTTGGATTTATAAATTTTGCCTTATAAGATAGTTAAATCTACAATGCTAATATTCCTAAAAAAGTCCAATATTTTTGAAGCTCAAATCTTACTACCATATTTTAAAAACTTCTCCAGGTATTTCATCAAGATCTGCAGTCTTTCCATTTTTAAGATTTCAAAAAGCTGTTTAACTTTATTAAGCTGAATATCATTGCCCAAATGAGTAGATAAAATGGACATATCATTAAAAGTCATCTTATTTTATATGTCATTATTTAACAGATTATCACAATACTCCTTCCATCTATTTTTATCACAATACTCCTTCCATCTATTCAAAATATCACTGTGATCATATAAGAGAGTGCCATTGTTGGATTTAATAGGATAAGATACTGCTTCTCAGGTTCATATGTTTCTTTTAATGCATCAAAAAAAAAAACAATCAGCAATTGCATGTATTTTCTTCACAGTTTTAATTCATCAATCAATTTTAAGCCTACTTATAGTCATTGAACTTCTGCCTTCAGATCTTTTATAGTTACTATGAAGTTCTATATTTAATCTATTATTTTGCCAAGCAAAAGAATAGCACATTTCCTTTTAATTAAATCATTAATAGTAAAATCATTGCCAGATAGTCATGTTTTTTTTTTTTTTAATGAACCCTAGAATAGACTTATTCATAACATGCACCTTAAGAGAATTCCATGCTTCAATAATATTCAAATTACCAATTTTAGTGTTTAATAGTTGTTGAAATTTAGTACCTATAGGAGATTCTTCTAAAGAATGAATATCAATTTTGTTATGATTATGATTGGAATAATATCTCTTTTTTAATGCAACTATCATTTTATCTGGATCATACTAACATATGATCTGTCCATCAATCTGAACTTGTAAGTGCTTACATAATATGAATTTCTCTTGTATTTTAATTTTTAACTATACTGTAATCTATTAAATGCCATTGTTTTGAATATGGATACATCCATGTTCCTTTATAGCAATTTTTCTATCTAAAAAAGTATTTGTGGTAATCAATTCATGTCTGTAAACCACTTGAATTTACAATATTACTATTATTATTGAGTGTAACTTTTGACCAAGGTCAATAGTATTGCTGTAATAATGCTATCCAACAAAGAAAAAAAGATATCCCTCTCTGAATTTTTTGAATCTAAGATTGAGGATAGGCACTAATAAAAATTAGCACTAGGACTATTGTGCAAGATGAGTTTTAAGATCATTAACTTTTTATTGATACAGCAAGGAATTCCAACAATAGAAAGTATTAGACTTTATAGCAAATCCAACACCATGCTTTAACCTTTTATGACTGATCTATCTTTCCAAAAAAAAATTGTATTTATCTATTTGTTCTCTTAAATTTTTGGGGGAAATAAATTTTACTAAGAGTGGCTATATTAATTTTTAATTTTGATAGATCCTTATCCATAAATGTAGTCTTCCATTCTGATCTTGAAGAGTTTGTATCAGATAAATTTTATTTTTAGTACAACCACTGCTTCTTGCTTTATCACTACTAGTAATGTTTTTATTACTATTATTATTATTTGTACCTCTGAAATCGGTAATCTGCCTAGTGTGACAGCCTAGTCAGTGTGAGATAGGCTATTTTAGACCACATTTGCTGATTTCTTCTACTTCTATGATAGATAGAAGAATTCTTAAATAGAACTGCCTAATTCAAATTTTCTGTTTTTATTGTGAGATAACAGAAGATATAAAAATTAAGATGTTTATATCACATTCTTTTATTGAAGTTTATTAAAATAATACCTATGCTATTTAGCACAGATAAAGCTTCCTGTATCTTTATATTAGTTTTTTATTTGAAATTGTGAAAATATTTTTTTAACTAGTAACACATAATAGTACGGATTTGTGTAGAAGAATTACTGCTAACATCTATCGGCGGCGACCTCCTTACTGTTTTTCATCTCATGAAAACGTAAGTTTTAATAGTAATAGAGTACTTAAGTGATTCACTTTGTTTAGATGTTTTTATATAATTTAATTTGTAAATGTATATGTATATGAGAGACATTAATAAATATGTTTTGCAAGTCAAGCGTTGTTAGCCGAGAGGTCATCGCAGCCGCCTTGCAAGCAAGTAGTTGTTTGCAGACTGTTGTGGGTTCGCCTCCCGGGCGATGCTATGACATAAGAAAAAAAAATGTTTTGCAAACTTGAAAGATTAACAAAGCTCTATTAAAAAAAGATTAGTTTACATTTCATGATAGCCACGATGATAACTACTCCAACCTTAAGCACTCGTCTTAATGTTGTACCATTTTTTCAAAATCTGCAAATACAAAATTTACTAACATTTTTACAAGATATCATTTCCTAATATTAAGATGCTCATATATTTCAAAAGTAATTTTATTTATAGTTTTCTGAGGATACAAATAAATTGGATCAGGATTTTGACCACATATTAAAAATTGATAGGATAAATTTTTGTTTAAAAATTAATCATAGTTTATATATTGCAATTTTACAGACTCGGCCAGCTACTCCTCAATCAAATAAGTTTAAAATAGAAAGATTTATTGAATACTTCTGAATAAAAAATTAAAATTATGGTAATAAAATAAAACAAATTTACTGTAATAAAAAGATTTTTTCGATTGATATTATATACTTATCTGAATATGTATAATTTAAATTATATTTAGATAATTATATAATTATAATAAAATATGTATTTGTAAAGAGAGATAAAAGTATATACTTTATATCCTTGATTAATCATTTAATTAAAATATATTTTTTAAAAAGAGAGAGAGAAATTTAAAAAAACAATAAACAGAACTAGTTAAGATAAAGTTTAATTAACATTAAATTAGTTTAAAACTGCAATTAAATATAATTAAAGAATTAAGAAAAAAAATGAAAAATAGGGTTTAAAGATAAGAATGAAAAGCATGGCCTTTTCATAAAATTTGCCATTGCTTGACAAAAAGGCTATAAAAGAGAAAGAAGACGAAAGCAGATACATCTGGGGAAAGTCAAGATACACTTCGCATCTTCAAATAAACCCTTAGAAGAAACTGATAGACAGAGGACATAATGAAATATTGTTTTTGGTCTATAGAGAAATTGTTTTTCCAATTTCTTGCATTTATCTAGCCCACATAAGCAACAGGTTAAACAGAACCAAGATTAACCAATGGAGACTTTGTAGCAATTATATCAGAAATAGTTCACTGATGGTAAGTTTACAAAACTGGGATAAGAATTTATATATATATATAAGATTTTCTTAAAATATAAATATAACACATTTTAATTATTATATATATATTAGAATGAATACATTATTTAGATCGTTTAAATTTCTTGTTTATCATTAATAGATTTTTAGTAATGTACCATAAGAGATGAGTATTAATTAAATGTGTTTGTATATTTATAAATAATCTTTGATATCTTTTTTACGATGCTTATTAATGTATTATTTTTAATCATCAAATAATAAAGTCTTTAAGTAAATTTTGAAATCAATTGCGGGGTCTAGAATAAATAAATAATATATTTAGTTGGATGTCCATCATTTTCTTAGTTGTCTTACTATACATACATATCAATTCTCTGCAAATCCTGAGTGTTCATGTTCCGAGTTGGAAAAACAGAATTGTTATCATGAGAATTGCAATGATGTTGCAAGAGAATAAAATATTCATATGCGGTCATTCTTAAAAGAAAATAGTACCTGAATGTGGGTTAATGAAATTCAAACCTGTATATTCAAATAAAACCTTATGAATAAATGTTAAATAAGTATGATGATCAAAAAATATTACCAGGGTAGCTGATAAGAAACTGAAGATTTAATCATTGTCATCAAGATCCATTTTTAATCAAGTATCAATCTTAGGGTATGTTTGAATAATTTATGTATACACCAGAAGCATTTCTGTGCATTTATTTATATATATATATAAGTCATCAGTATAAGTATCATTAGAAGCATTTCTGTGCATTTATTTATATATATATATAAGTCATCAGTATAAGTATCATTATCATCATCAGTGTAAAGGTTTCTGTTATAATATGCATGTATTTAAAACATAATGGTTTATACTGGAAATAGATAGAAATATAGATTTTAAGTTGTTCTTTTCTATGCACTTATCTGTTATTATTATAGTAAAAATCTTTTGATTGGATCTCATCTTCATAATGCATAAATTTCGGTGGTAACTTAATTATTTTACCTAGTCTAAAATTTAGAAGAAATAAAGTTAAAAAAAGGATTATTTCTTAAAATTATTTAATATGAATAAAAGTTTTATCCTTTTGCTTTGTCTTAACTAATGCAGTCATATCTGTTTAGAATCTCAATAATCCCTCTAATTTGCTAAGTAGCATTACTGTATGGAGAGTTTGCTACTGTTTAAAAAACTTGTGTAAGCATAGGAAATGATGATTATGTGATATTTTAGTGGTTTTATATCAATACTGTTCATAAGGTGGTGGTAGCTGTGGTTTTCAAAAAATCCTATACCACCAAAATCTATAAATAGTGAATTTGGTTCTGATCTATATGACTATACTAGCAAATAAGCTTTGCGTTTTCATCTTGGATTTATAGCTATATAATTAAATAGACAGGTAAAAGGTGGCTACTGGAGAGTTGCATTTGATGCTAAGATCTAGGTATAGTGCTCTCATATTTAAGACTTCTCACTGATGAAAGCTACAAGCTAGAAACTAGTCTGGGATATTGGATGAGTAGGTATTAGATAGAAATTTTATGTACAAACTTTCATGCATCCATTGACTATTAAGGCTTGCACTGGATAGTACTACTATATGGAGGCGCTACTATTTTAACATTTAACATATCCCATTATCTTTATCAACTCTTCTTTTGATATAAGTAAAGGTTAGGAATAATAATGAAAATATCTAATGTTAATATTTTTGACTTTAACATAGAATTAGAAATACGTACCATTGTAACATTTTTTCTTTTGAACTTTAATAAGTTGAAAAAAGTATCTGATCAAAAGTTTATATCATTTTCATAAATCTATGAGAAGAAATATTAGAAACAATCTTAGTTTAAAAGTAAATCAAATTACTGATACCTAATTAATATCATAAATTCAGCATTCAAGGTAAGGATTATAATCAATAAGTATGAGAGATTAAAATCTAAAGCAAATTTTTCCATATGTCATAGCACCGGCCAGGACGCGAACCCACAACCGTCTGCAACCAACTACTTGCTTGCAAGGCCGCCGCGATGACCTCTCGGCTAACAGCGCTTGACTAAATCTAAAGCAAATTATACTAAAAAATCCCTGCTTTAATAAACATTATAAATTGTAGCCAAAAAAGTTTCACCATAAAACAAATTATTGCTGATGAAAACACTGTTTCCTAAATATTGCAATATGAAAATTGCTGTGAAAAAAGAACTGGATAACATGGCTAGAAGCATGTCATATAATCAGAAAAATTATTTGTAACTGTTTTTGCAATCTTATTAATTAGACTGTCTTCTGCTTCTTATGAAAGAAATACACTAATGGAAATATCAAAGCAAATTTTATTTTTATTATGGTAGTATTTACTTGCATGAACATCATAGTTTCAGAATAAATAAACATTGTGGGTGAACATATGTCATAGTTTAAACACTATTTTCCAGAAAATATTGTCATTTTTCTGAAATGATGCTCAAACTTGCATAGCCTAAGCAAGATTTGATAACCTTAAGAATAATGCTATATATTTCTTATATCCTTCCAGTCATCTAATTTAAATACTATTATTTGCACTATTCTTGAATGAGTAAAAAAAATAAATATACTCCACTAACATCTTATAGAGAATATGATGCTTTCTTTATCATGATCACTCTATTCTAAATATAAAAATGGTTCAACGTTATATAATTTTTCTCATACAGAATCTCTATCATATCAATAAAGGTTTTTGTTCAATCTCCATACATCCACATTTATATTTGTTATTGTGATTATATGAATATAAACATGTACATGCAATAATATGTGTGTATATCATATTTAAGTAATTACATCTTTTTTATGTTATATTTGGATATGTAAAGTAATTGCTAAAAAATTCAAGAACAGTAGGAATGCCTTGAATTTACTATACTTTATTGCCAGTTATATTTAATTACTTTAAATAGTCATTTTCAGTCTTTTTAAAATATAATTTAATAAAATCTATAATAAATATATTAATGATTTTTTTTTTTTTTCAAAATATCTATTTAGGTAATTATAATTTATGTAGACTGAAAATATCATTTCAGTAAAAAGGTTCAAACTGTAATTTAATAATATGATATAGTAAATTAAAAACATTTGAAGTCATCTTTAGAAGTTATAGTATAGGTATTGTAATGGGATAATAATTGATCATCTACTCCATTATCTCTACTGGTTTGGTCAGCATTTGTAATGAAACAAAAGAAATTGACCTATGAGTTTTAGATGACCATTTACTACTGACACAAAAATAAAACAAAAGATAATAAAGAAATGCCCTTAAATATTATTTATAACAAAGCAAATCATGTACCAATAAATATTAACTCTGTTATAACCTATATAAAATTATGTAGCTCAATCATTAGTTACACTATACAATAACAATGTTTCCAGTAAATAATTACTTAGATTGTCCACTACACTAAATTAAAATACTGATGACAATCTTTATTAAAATCTAATTTATTCAGGTAGCATTTAAAACAAAAAGAAAACAAACAAGATTATCACCTTCAGATCTCACCAAATCTATTCATTATCCCAAAATAAACTACAATAAGCAGTAAAATTATATATTGTCCTAAATAATGATATATGCTTAAGATATTCATTTAATTTGTAATTGAATAAAACCAAAATTAATAAACAATTAAGTTCTGATATACTTTACTAATT
Organism: Epiperipatus broadwayi; assembly: GCA_028023455.1. Lineage (NCBI taxonomy): Eukaryota > Metazoa > Onychophora > Udeonychophora > Euonychophora > Peripatidae > Epiperipatus > Epiperipatus broadwayi. The sequence continues at coordinate 9,621,341 of JAQFVV010000003.1, forward strand.
AAATATTGCATATAGTAATGATAAATTTTAATGATATTCCCTCACTAAATAAACTAGTTTATAAATAGTTATGATAACATTTAGAGAATATTTTATAAATCTACAATATCTATAATGTTTAAATAAAATAAACCATTAATCAGTTTTATATCTAGTTTAATAAAATGTTAAAAATAATAACTTATCTATACAATACGTTACATCCATATACTATTATTGCTTAAGTTATATATCAAAATGAAATACTCTACGAGAACACATTATCAATGAACCTATTAGGTAATCTTGCATTTTTAATATCCAATCATATCATTACATCAAATATAACGTAGGTTTCTCTTGAATATTTACCGAATCACAATTATTGAATCCTATAACATCTATTTAAATTTCCTGTAAATCAATTATTAAAATAGATTTTTTAACAACTAAACTATATAAAATAATTATTGGCCTTTTATTTAAGTCAAAGATAGGTATTAAAATTTAATAGTTAATTAAAGTTATGATTCACCTTAAAGAAGTTTAAAGATAAAATGGTAGTCCAGCATTTACCTTGCTATGACGTCATTAGCCTGAAGGCATACTACTCTAACCACCCAATTTTTAAGATAACGTCACCTAGTGATTTGCGGACAAATGTAATCGCTAAAATTTTTCAGCATATCACATGGTGACATTATGTCAAAGATCGCTAGATTAGAATAGGATGCCCTCAGGGTAATGTGGTCATAGAAACGAAGAGTGGGGGAAAGGCACGTGGTACAGGGTCATGAGGTCAAAACGGAGAAAAAGGCACGTGGTACAGAATAATGCCGGCGGCATTCATCCTGAAAAAGAAAATGGTAAAATTAATAAATAGGACACAAAATAGAGTGATATGTGGCAAAAAAAGATTAAAAATAATATATACATCATGAATAATTAACTAAAATTGGACGCAAAATATGAAAATGTAAGATAAATATCACTACAAAATTAATAAGTAAAAAGTGCGAGTCCACAAATCCTGAAAAAAAAAATTAATAAATAGGACACAAAATAGTGATATGCGGCAAAAAAAGGTTAAAAGTAATATATACATCATGAATAATTAACTAAAATTGGACGCAAAATAGGAAAATGTAAGATAAATGTCACTACAAAATTAATAAGTAAAAACTGCGAGTCCACAAATCCTGAAAAAAAAAAATTAATAAATAGGACACAAAATAGAGTGATATGCGGCAAAAAAAAAAAGTTAAAAGTAATATAAGCATCATGAATAATTAACTAAAATTGGATGCAAAATAGGAAAATGTAAGATAAATATCACTACCAAATTAATAAGTCATCTTAAAAGTACTATATAAATTTTAAAAAACTTATCATAAAGTGAAAACTGCGAATCTACAAATAACTGCGAGTCTACAAATATTAATTTTCTTTTTTAAAAAACGTATCTTAAAGTGCGAGTCCTGAAGTAATAATTCTGAAAGTATTCAAATAATTTTGTCATCTTAAAAAAACCTATCATAAAGTGAAAACTGCGAGTCTACAAATATTAATTTTGTCTTTTTTAAAAAACGTATAAAGTGCGAGTCCAGAAGTAATAATTCTGCAAGTATTCAAATAATAATTTTGTCGTCTTAAAAAAACCTATCATAAAGTGAAAACTGCGAGTCTACAAATATTAATTTTGTCTTTTTTAAAAAACATATAAAGTGCGAGTCCAGAAGTAATAATTCTGCAAGTATTCAAATAATAATTTTGTCGTCTTAAAAAAACCTATCATAAAGTGAAAACTGCGAGTCTAAAAATATTAATTTTGTCTTTTTTAAAAAACGTATAAAGTGCGAGTCCTGAATTAATAATTCTGCAAGTATTCAAATAATAATTTTGTCATCTTAAAAAAACCTATCATAAAGTGAAAACTGCAAGTCTACAAATATTAATTTTGTCTTTTTTAAAAAACGTATAAAGTGCGAGTCCTGAATTAATAATTCTGCAAGTATTCAAATAATAATTTTGTCATCTTAAAAAAACCTATCATAAAGTGAAAACTGCGAGTCTACAAATATTAATTTTCTTTTTTAAAAAACGTATCTTAAAGTGCGAGTCCTGAAGTAATAATTCTGCAAGTATTCAAATAATTTTGTCATCTTAAAAAAACCTATCATAAAGTGAAAACTGCGAGTCTACAAATATTAATTTTGTCTTTTTTAAAAAACGCAAAATAGAAAAATGTAAGATAAATAAACGCAAAATAGAAAATAGGAAAATGTAAGATAAATATCACTACAAAATTAATGTCATCTTAAAAGTACTATATAAATTTAAAAAAACCTATCATAAAGGAAAACTGCGAATCTACAAATAACTGCGAGTCTACAAATATTAATTTTGTCTTCTTTAAAAAACGTGTCATAAAGTGCGAGTCCAGAAGTAATAATTCTGCAAGTATTCAAATAATTTTGTCTTTTTTAAAAAAAAACACATCATAAAGTGAAAACTGTGAGTCCACAAATCATAATTAATCATAATTCAGTCATCTTAAAAGTACTATATAAATGTATGAATTTTTTTTTAGTGGAAATAACTACGAATAAAAACTACTGTAATTTATAAAGAAAATAAAAGATGAATATCACAACAAAATGCGTACTTACCCAAATAACGATTACTGCGGTGGACTGAACTGGATGCACTTCTATCTGCAACGGCTATTATAAAACATTCATCTATTTCTCTGCAGATACCGCCAAATACCCATTGCTGTGGAAGTACTCTGCCAGCATTGTTCTTACGTTTGGAGAATAGAGTTTCGTCTATTTCCACAATTGTGTTAGGGCCTCCGATTTTCCACCTTTCATTATGTAACAGCTTCCATGCACATACTTCGCGGAGATAGTTGTTCCAGTCAATCACAGTCTTGTCCGCCATTTCTAACTGGTCAGCACAAAATAGGATAGACGTTAATTCTCTGGACCAACAATATATAAAATGGAGAGCCGTTACGAAGGATATTCTGGAGCCTTCAAACCACGTGCCTTTTCTTATGGGAGTTTTTTTTCAGACAATCTTTCAAATTGCACCGCCACTGTTTTTCAGTACCATGGATGTACTTCTTCATCTCATGGCCGTTTTCGCACAATTTCTCCTCTTCACATTTTGGGAGATCCCACAACTTCAGATCTCTTGTTTCAATATTAGCCATTTCTAAATTGATGTCTAAAAATGGAAAATCCGGAAAATTAATAAAATATAAAATACATCCACTTAATATCATAGAAGAAATAACATGTAAATTACTTACAATTGTTGAGAAAGTAATGATTTCTTTTAAAAAAATGGTAAAAAAATTGCTGAACTATTAAAACACTGAAAATGAAATCACTGAAAAAAAACGCTGCTGCACTGAAAAAAACGATGCAACAAATAGGAAGAAATCCATTTTTAAATCTCGCGGGTCGAAAAAAATCTCGTGGATGAAAAAATCAAATCTCTCGAATTAGTCATATCAGCGTCTTCGTTGCCATGACAACGTTCATGTGTTCTGACAATGCAAAGATCGGATAATTACAGCTGTATGCCTTCAGGCTTATGATGTCATAGCAAGGTAACAAAAAATCAAATCTCTAGAATTAATCATGTCAGTCTCTTCATTGCCATGACAATGCTCATGTGTTCTTCCAATGATGCAAATTTCGGATAATTACAGTTGTGTGCCTTCAGGCTAATTACGTCATAGCAAGGTAAATACTGGATTACCGATAAAATCTATCAAGATATTCATAACAGAACAAGATAAGCTCTTTATAATTAATCATGAACTAATTATATTATTTATACAATTGAGATTAATCTAGATAAGGCAAACAAGTATTTCAATGTAATGACCATATATAATTTATCTCTAAGAAGACTTAACAATAATTATATAATAGTGATAGAATATGTATATGATCGTATTTCACTTAATGATATTGGTTTAATTTTAGATTGATTTAATTATCATAAATGACTTTGAACACAAAATAATTTACACAGGTTTATTAGATTTTAATTTAATTAATTAATTTATAAAAAGTAATTAATAATATATATTGTACCACTAATGAGCAGCATTAGATGTCTATAATTTTTACTAACATGTTAAAATAAAAATAATTTATAAGGAGCTTAAAGAGTTATTAAAAAAAATTTTTTTAAAGAAATAAAAGCACTACAGAAACATTATCAATAAATGACAAGTAAATTTCCTTGAAAGAAATAATTAAATGTTTAATAAAGAGAAGTTTAATATAGACATTTGAATAGTTTTTTTAAAAAAAACACACAATTTACCAAAAGACAAAACACTGCATCATTTATAAAGTTTTATGAATTCAAGAGTAATTGGGGGGGGGGGAGGATTTAACTTAGCAAAAAATTAAACTATAAAAAAAAAACAAAGAAATCTTAAAAAAAAAAAAAAAATCTTTCCATTTATTTAAGAATGAGGTATGTGTGCATAAATAAAGTTGATTTTAAAATACATAAAGAAGTAAAATGTGTGCATGTTAAAGGAAAATGAAAGTTAAATTTAAATAAATTAAGGAAAGCTTATAATCATATTTAAAATTTACTCAAAAATTGCTTGTCCGATAAATGAAGAATGGGAGTTAATATTTATAAACCACTTCAAACATAAACAATGGGAATAATTAAAAACTATCTTATTCAAAGATAGATTGATCTAAGTAAGCATGCAGATTAAGAGAGAATGGCAAATAATAAAATTAAATTAATTAAACTGATTCAGAAAAAATTTAATTAAATGATAACAATGAGGTGACGACAAATAGGACTGAAAATTTGATGCATTGTTTTATTTAGTTCTTTTCACTGCAGACTTATTCTCTCAGCTCATCACTGTATTAAGATCATGTCATGCTAAGCAGTCATTGGAGCATGCGGCCAAACTCCACCCTCGGTCTGCAAGAACAGCAATCTGCCATTAGAAGTCATGCCTGTCTTAAGAATCTGAACTACCAAGAAGCAACCAGGAGCCATGACCAAAACTATCAAAACCCAAAAATCCAACTGGTTGGTAAATCATCCATACAGCAGGAGAAAGTGAGAAGCCATATCTCGGAGTACAATGTGTCCAAAATCCTAGATAATATAAATTTCTTATTCCCATTCATAGACTAATATTAACTTTATGAATAGTAATAGCAGTAGCAATCTTTGAGTGTCCTGATATTCAGCATATAGATAAACTATAATATGTGTGTGTATATCCGCTTCCCAGTGTTAGCCAAATGTTCGCAGAATTTTCTTAAATAATTACTATTTCTAATTCCAAATGTGTATACACAGTCATATGTATATTAATTATATGATTCATTTTTAAGTATTTATTAAGAATATGGGTGAATGGAATTAATATCATTTATTGTTAAAATTTTATGGAATATATATGTGTGTGGCAATTTTATTATTTATTAAAGAGAGATAAATTTAGCTGATACATTTCTAATAACAAATTTATTTAAAATATATTGCCATAAACAGTGTCTGCTAGTGTTGAGTAGTTCTTTTCTGGTTATACTAATAGTAAATAATTCTTTTAAATAGGTTACTGGATAGTCAGTTAATTTTATTTTTGGTAATTTCATGACTGAAATAGTTGTGATAAATCAGGCACTGAATTAGTAGCTATCATTCAGGGAATGTTAATTACTTCCTGTAATTAGCTGGTGCCTGGAGTTTACTTCAAAACAAATAAAGTGCCTTGAATGACCAGGAATTGAATTTAGCAACTGAGAAGTTCTGTAGCCAGGTACCTTTGGTATTATGCTTCTCTGCCTGAGGGACCAGTGTGACATAATACTAAAGTGCAGCTGGAGTAGATAGAGGTGTAATAAATAATTTTATAATACCCCCGGGTCTCGTTTTATGCGGATTTATTTAATGTGATTTTGAAGTTATGCGATTTATGTTTCTTCTTAATATCTTTGTATGCGGTTTTCTTTTATGCGATAAAAATTATTAGATCAGAAATCGAGCTCCGATAATGTGCTATTACTTTAAATATTATAAATTTTGTGCACTCACGTCATATTTAAAGTAATAGCGCATTATCGGAGTTCAACTTCCATCTAATAATTTCAATATTTTCAGTGCTTTATAACAGTATTGTAATAGATTTTATGCAATAAAGAAGTTCAGAAGTAATTTAAAATCAGGATTCCCCCATTTTATATACGCACATTAAATTTTACAAGATTATAATGTAAATCTGTTCAAATGTTATAGATGCCTATACTATGCATATTGTTGATTTTGCATTTTAAATCATATTTTATTTTTGCTATTTAAAAAAAGAGTATATAATCAATTAATCATTTAGTGTCTGCAAGTTTATTTTTAAAAGATGAGTAACAGCATTGACACAATTAAATTTGACAATTAAAAATTAAAATCTGATTTTTAATTGTAATTAACAATTTAAAAATTACGTAATGTGATCTGAAATTAATGTGATTGTGAAACAATGAAATTTGATTTTTAAACGGAATTGAAAAGTAAAAAATTAAAGATAAAAATAAGAATTTAATTTTTGTTAGTTTTAATTAAATTTTGCACAATAGCGGTGAGTAGATGTCTTTTTATTATCATAAGTCTAAGTACTTATTTTTATTTTAAACTTTTAGTTTACCCTAATGGAGAGGAAAAAAACATTCAAGAAAGTGAATTTCTTTGGAAACAAAAATTTCAATTTTAGATTGCTCAGCGAAATGGAAAGGATCAACAGTGATTGGAAAATGTTTTAGTTTGGGCAAATCCACTATAAGAGCAATTTATTGGGATTTAGATATAAAAGCCATAGAGTTGGCAAAGTCTATATTGTGGAAATGGGATGGAGCAGAATATGGGAAAACTTAGATTGGGAAATATAAAATAAAGTAGTTAACAGGTTTCTCTGGGCATAATTGCTGAGAGATTCTTGACTTCATTTAAGGAGAAGCTACAGTACATCACATCATATCATTACATGAATCTGATGTCTCAAATAGTGATAATGATTAAAATACTGTACATGTATGAAAAAAATGTAAATTATGCATAAAAATATGTTTTGAATAAAATTAAATACTGTAGTTAAAAAAAGTAAAAAAGTTTGTCTTCTATCAATTTTTTTCAAATTTGAAAATTTTTATTAGTCATATTTTATTTCCTTATTTTTTTTTATGTGAATTTTAACGTAATTTTACGTTGTTGCTTTGCTTTTATGTGATTTTTGGTAAATTACAGTACTTATCCTCCATATTTCAAGGTAAATTAAGTCTATTTTTGTGCGCGTTTTCTGAGGAACCTATCTACCGCATAAAACGAGACCCAGGTGTATTTATTTTTATTAAAGAAACCAAACAATTTGTTTTTTTATATATATATTTTATTAAAATTATTCTTCTTTTCTTTTTTTTTTACCTACTCCCACTCGGTTCAATATATAAAAAACAATGTATGCAATCAACTAGAATTGTAGCCAGTTAAGAAGTACAAATGCTATTTCTTTTTAATATATAATAAATGTGATTGTTTCTTATTCTACAATAACTTATAATAAATATATATATAGATGACAGAATATGTTGTATAACAATGAACTATATAAACTATTGGAGAAATTTCAAGATATCTTTCCTAAAAGTGAATATTTAATGATATTGAGTCTGGAATTAATTTATCATCAGATAAGAATTTAAACTTAAAATATATATATATCTCCAATCTTTTATTGTGTAGATAGCTTATCAATCAACCCCTAAATATACACATTGTTTATTCATAAATAAATTTTATATTTTAAAATAAAGATAAACAAAAGATAAGTTTTCTTTTAAAATAATAAAAATTATATATAACACTTAACCTACATCGAAAGTTTTATTTTTCCTTTTTACCCACTATGTTCCATTACAGCTCCCAATTTCCTTGTTTATGATCTAAATGCAAAGAAATGACCCTTCTTAAGATAGAGAAGAGACAAGAATGAATAATAATTGAGGATTTGAATTCAATTCACTTTTTTTTTTTTAAATTTCAATATTTTTCTTTCAAGTATATAAATATATCCAACCTTTTAAAATAACAGTTACTTTGTCAATGCAAAATTTTCACATCACCTGTATTATTCTTTATTTAGTAATGATATATTGAAGCAATAGATCTGTAGACCAGATCCATGCTTCATGTCTTTCTAGATTGCTAGACTAGGATCAAACCAGATCCATGCGTGTTACGATGTTTGTAAAACTTTCTGTCATTTTTATATACATTTAAATTTTAGTCCACCAAATAAATATCAATATTTTATTTAAAGTGTTTTTATTATAAATATTGGAGGGACCCATATATATATTGTACCTATATTGATATAGGCACATATAATTTTATCTAAAATTATATTATTAAAATAATCGTTCATAAAAGAAAAACATAAAATTAAACGTTGAAGAGTTTATTGCAGTTTGTTTTACAAAAGGATAAGAATCGAATAGTTTTCTAGTGTTAGTTTTGAAATAAAAAAGCTACAATTAATTAATCAGAAGGGGAGAGGGGTGTTTCGTTAGAGAAATTAAACTAAGGGTTATAAAAGGAAGTAAAGAGTTTTTATTAGTATTCGTAAAAATATAATTTAAAAAGTTAAAACATACAAATCTCTTTTCATTCAAGTTTAATTAAAGAAAAAATAATGTTAAAACTAAATAGTAAATTGTATTAAAAATATATGTGCGTATATATGTGCGATTTGTAAATAAATAAAATGTATGCTAAATAAAAGAAGATTATCATTAAAAACACGGCAATGGCTATTAATAAAATAAAACAACACATTTTATTGCATGGCTATTACTAATTAAGCAATCTTCCAAAACACGTTTATCAAATGATTATTACTGGAATTTGACGACAGGTCTTTGCCGGAGATATTAGAAAGACAACAAGGTGCAGGTATAAATAGACCTTTTTTTTATCCGACAGTAATCAGTTCACAAAGTAATTGAGTAGTGCAGTTCAGAAATTAATTGAGCAGTTAACAAACAAAATGCAGTGTTGAGAAGATCTTGGGAATGCACGTTTATCTCCAGCCCAGATGTCCTAGAAAACAGCAGATCTGCCCATGAAATAATGTCAGCTTAACATCTTAGAAAATCTCCATCAGTATCTATTTGTTTCCGATAGTAATAATCGTGAAAATCAGGAAACTCAGCAAGGAAACGTCCCAGCCGGCTGGTAAGCATTCATAATGGAAACATTTTCACCGAAAGCAGCCTCCAAAGAACAAAATTCTACGTCAACATTCAAAAGCCTAGGTAAAAACATTTGCTTATTTCATTTATACTGTAATAGCCATTGCATTGCATTAATTCATACGAATCTTTCAAGAGTCGAATTATATGAACTTTATATTATACATAAATGAACTATTGATATGTGTGATTAAATTTCAAATGCTATGTAATACTTTATTATTATTATGTGTGTACATGAGTTAATATGTGCGTGATCATTATATCAATATTTATTAGTTAAATTAGAGTGTTCTGTTATTAAATCTATAGAAATATTTAAACCATTTAGAAATGTTAATTTCAAATATGCGTGTTTTATTAGAATTATAAAATGTTTAAATCTAGTAAATAAATGTTAGTTAATAAATTATCTTTAAAATTAAACTTTATTTGTTGGTCAATTCTTTTTATCAATTCCTTTTATCAAATTCTTTTATCAACTCCTTTTACAATTCTTTTATCAAGTCTAACCACTAATTAAGTATAATCTATTAGTGATTACAAACAACTGAGCTAGTCGTGGATTTAGGCGTTGAGTTAGTGGCCACTATTCAAAGTGCGTTGTCTATTCTTTTAGTATTCTTTTAGAATAAGCAGCTGGCGCCCGTGGTTATACACAAACAAAAAAGTGCTTTGGACGTGGTGTTCAACTCAACAGCCAAGAAGAAGCTATGTCCTGGAAATGTAATGTTAGTTATATACTTTATAGCTATCATTTGGACATACATACTCTCCGAGTATGTTCTTCTCTGCCTAAGAGACCGGTGTTTCGAATGCACATATTCGAACCCGGTTCAATATATATATATGCAAATATACATATATATATATAATTGCAGATGGAAACTTTTATAAAAATCAATAGATAAATTTTAATATGCAATTTTTTTTAAGTATTTTATTCTGGAGATTTGCTTTCATAATAAACCCTACTAACATTCCTTAGCATCAAACAAAAGAAAACCCATTAACAAAATGGTAATGCATTTTCTAATTAAAGTAAAATTAAAATGGAAAAGATATTGGAAATATAAATTCTTCAAATGTACATTTAATTAAAATTATATGTGAAACAGTTAAATCATTGGGTTTATCGGGAGAGTGGATCTCGGGAATACAATACAAATATACTTTAGGTCAATAATTGCAGCCACCGGAATTTCAACATAGCCACTTAGTCTGGAGCATATGAAAAAGAGAATTTCCCAAAAATAGTCAGAAAAGGATGTAATAACCCAGGAGAACAATAGAGGTCAGCCAGTCATAGTTTTTGTCAGTAATAGCCTGACGAACCCATGCCTGTTAAATTTTCAATAAATGTTTAGAAGCATGGTAGCAGAGTAGATGGCCTTTGTAGCCTGCTTGTCTTTCTGCTGTCCCAAAGATGATCGGCAAATACCTTATGCTGGAAAAACTTTGTCAAAATGTGTAATCGTGAACTACTGAACTCTCATATTAAAATACATAGCTAGCTATGCCTGTGCGGAAATTCATATTTCATCATGAGATTCAAACTTCTACAAGGACTCAGAACAGATTAGGTAATATGTTCCAATTTGTTATTTATAACTGCCTAATTTATTCTTTAAAAACTCCAGTGACCTGATAATGTAATTTTGCTACTTTTAATGTCTTCTAAAATGAAATCCCCACATTGTAATATAAATGTTTAACTAATATTCTGTAAATTATACTTGCTATTACTTTAAATCTAATGTCTTTGCTCTCAATCTATATGTCTTAAAGTTATGCCTCTTAATGCTAAACTTTCTTTTAATGCAGTTTAGAAATACTATTATTTACTTGAATGAAATGAATATATGCCAATTTGTTCCATCTCTACAAAAGCTTTATCTAAATAAATATTTTGCTGCCTATTTCCTGACCAATGTTTGTCGGTAAATAAAAATGAATAGTTCTCTAGCTCTGAAAGATTAATACTTGGAGCAACCTTTGTTTTGTCAAGATGAAACCATCTTATTATGTGTTTTTTAAAATATTTATGCATATACAGTTTAGTTGTGGGGAGACGCTGGATTCAAGCATGAGATTTTATTTAGTTTAATTATTTTATTTTTAAAGAGTGAAAGGGAGGGGGTTTAGAAAATTATATTCATGCTAAATAATAAGAGAGTAATAAAATGTAATTGAAATGTTAGTGGGATTTTTTGTTGAGGGAAGAGACATGTTGCTTATAAAAGGATATTCGTAATAATAATGCTTATTTTATTCTTGTTGGTCTGATCTTGGTCAATCCATATTACTTTGTATAATCTTTATAGCTCCGCACAATTATATAGTTAAATTCTAAAATAAATTCTCTAGTACTCGTATTTTGTCTTGCCAGTATTTTGCTTGATTACTTGTCTTTTGTTCTTTGTGATTGCTAGATCAGAATTAGACCATGCGATAATTTCACTGGCCATGAATTTTCTTATCAGGATATGAAAGACAAAATGGGAAGAACCAGGGCAAGCTGAGCTTAGCTAACCTTGGCGATTCTCATACTTTCACCTGAAATATTTTAGGTTTGCTAATGGCGCAGACCATTCTTTCTTTATTTCTTGGTGTCACTGGAACAGGGCAGGTGAATTGAGTCTATGCTGGTAATGTAATATCGAATGCTGGGTTTGTTCACTTTCTTTTGTTCTGAGAACATCATGGCGGATTGACTATGATCTGATTAATTTATGTGTTTTAAAATCTTAAAATATTTATTTGCGAACATCGTGATCCATTTATATTTTAAACATGTCACTCTCTTCAAGACCAATTCCTAAAATATGAGTTAATTATCTCTCTTAAAAATAATTTCACATTTCGTATATCTCAGACTTGAGTGGGCATCTTTCATAAAACACTAATTGTTTACATTTGTTAGATTGGCATATGACCTATACCACTCCCTTACTCGTGGCATGATTAATGACAGAATAGAAATTTATGTTAACTAACTTATGAAATAAAAACAGAGACATTAAATAAATTATACAAATGTTTTATTAAATATATATATATATATATATGAATTTAAGCTACCTGTGGTTTGTCTCAATTCATTTTATTCTAAAATTATATTTTCTAATTAATTACTGTGCTGCTATCTGATGACTCAAGGTCACATACATACTATTCTTATATTTAAGTTAATGGATAGGTCTAATTGAGGCTCATGCTCCACCTTGATGCTAGTAGGACAGAGTGTAGAAAAGATTAATTGTTTGCCTCAAAAATGTTGTTAATTAGTTGGCAGATTTAGAGAGTGGGTAAACAGGGCAGAATCCATAAGTATTCTTTATCTTTGATCTCATGTACAGTTGGATTCGAGATAATTTTACCCAGGCTGTGAATCGTGTTAACATACAATTTCGGCCAGTACAATATGAAGAGACGTTCTTTTATCAACAAAATTATTTACAATCAAGATGAATAATGAATGCTAGCATTTTTTTTTCAAGTCAATAAGGTGAAAGTTCAATTATTTAATATTGCATAGAAATTAGATCAATCAATCTTTTAGAATTCCTTAATCAAAAACATGACATCCGCGTAGATATGATGGTGTTTGTACTCATCTTTAATATATAGATGAATCCCAAATTTTAATAACGAAATATGTTATAACTTATGTAGAATAAAAATGAATTTTGATGGTTTTTCTTCTTTTATAATACATCCTGCCATTTTATTTATTTTTTTTTTGGAATTTTATCACCAAACTACACCATATTGAATGGGCAGATTATTTAAGTTTTATTCTTCTACTTTATTTTAGTAATTACTCATTTTTAAAGTAAAATAATTTTTAAAGACAAATTTAAAAATATCTGTTCTAGACAATGACAAAAAATAGAAGAGTTGAATTAAAGTGTTTTTCTGAAGGTATGTGATAATGGTGTTCTAGCTATATTTTTATATTGGACTATTTTCATCATCTAATATGTGTGTTGAATGTCTTTAGAAAAGTTTAATTTTATTTAAATATTCCAAATGCATTCAACTGTTAGTAATATCACAGCAAACAGGTTAGTATATGCACCAACTATTAGTAATATTACAGCAAACAACTGTTAGTAATACCACAGCAGTTAGTGCATATACTAACCTATTTGCTGTGATATTACTAACAGTTGAATGCATTTGGAATATTTAAATAAAATCAAACTTTTCTAAAGACATTCAACACACATATTAGATGATGGAAACAGTCCAATACAAAAATACAGCTTGAATTAAAGTGGTTTCATTTCTATTTATAATCTGGTTTTGTGCTGACATCAGTGTACTAAGATTCTTCAATTGAACTCAATGGTCACTCTTTGGTTTCATAAAATTATTTTTTACAGCAAATAAAAATGAAGTCTTAAAAACATTTGATACAATAAAAAAAAAAAACCCTGTTTTACAATTTCAATATTATTTTTCATTTCAACTAAAAACAAAGAATTCACATGACATTTTCTAAACATCCTAATAAAATATATATTTTTAACATATATCTTTAATATATTCCACTAAACTAATAAAAAAAAACACATATGAAATAGTAAATATTTAATTTTGTAAGAAGTTGCTATCATGAATGTAGTAATAAAAGTTGAAAGATAATAATAATTTTATTCAAGTGATCTATTTTATGATTCACTTATTTTTCATTTAAAATTGACAACCAATTTATGATTTAATAATAAATAAGAATATTATTTTAATATTATGGTTGCCATAGTTTCTTAGTTAACTTTTATAATTCAACACCTCCATTATCCATAAATCAAATAGAAAAAATAAGATCAATATATTTTTCTTTTTTTCTTTTTTTTTTTATATACTGTAATATACAACTCACATTTGAGTAGATACAGTATATATACTTTTACTATTTATTTATTTGTTTGTTTGTTTATTTTTAGGTTATTTATTTATTTATTTGTTTGTTTTTAGGAAAGGAGAGATGTAACTTGTGATGAAGCATCTTGTTTCAAGTTGTCACTATTATTATTCCTTGGAACTGTAGGAATTCTATTTCTACAGCAGTATTATAGCTGAGCTTTTATTAGTATCTCCTTTGGGTATTCAGACTGCCTGACTTTGATTTGCCTTCATTTGTGAAAGTAGCTATGCTAAGCGATGAAAATGAGATTTAATTATGAAGGAACATTTGCTTCTCAAATATTAGCTCAAAAAAAAAAAAAAAAAATTCCAAGTCACTCTTTTTTTAATCCATGCCTATTTTGAGCTAACTCTTCCATTTTTTTTTCTAATAAAATTTATTATTGTTGTGAAAAAAAAATTCAAACACAACACACCAGGATGCAATTACATTTAGTGTCTTAGTGCCACCTATGTAGTATATGTAATAGGATATGCAATATGCTGTTGAGAGGTATCCTCTTGGTATAAATATATATATATTTTTTCATTGCTGGCAATTTTTAGTTTGGAGAATTCATACAAATATATGCTTAGCATTTCTAGAATAAAACTTTCTGAAATGGTTCTGTCAGAATGGGTCATTGAATTGCAATTTTAGTTTTACCTACACCATATTATTTATGGTGCATATTTTTTCTTGTTGACTATGTGATAAATGTCACTAAGGTTCAGTGCTGTCAAAGATTTGGAATGCTTTTGAACTTACACGCTACAAGATATTCCTATATCACCTATTCAAATATTTCATATAATATTCAACAAGAAATGTTGAATGTTTCTGAATAAGTTACTCATAACAGGCTGTTAAGTGGAAATTTTTTACCAAGGAGATGTGTATTAAAGTTGTTTAAATTCTGGTCATTTTGGAATTATTTATTATAAATTTAATTATATTTTGTTTTTGTTTTTTATTTATGATAATTTTATTTATTTTGTGATTAAAAAATTTTGTAAAAAATGATGTATTAAGATTTGTTATATATATGTGAGTGGGAATGTGGCTGGATGCTGTGTATCCATATATACATATATGGTACATATATACTATATAAGTATGGATGGATGTATATATAATTTACAATTATAAAATTTTTGATATTTTTTCTATTATTATAGTTTACTTATAATTTTTTTTGATAATTGTATGAAAAATTGATGTTTAATATATTAACGCTTAATTGTTCTGAACATTTAATATTATATATATAAATGTGTGTAATTGTATGTAATATATATAAATACATACTTATATATATATATATAGATAGAGAGAGAAAGACAGCCACATGAATATATAAAAAAATAAATTTTTTGAAAATCTATTGCACAGCCAAATTTGTTCCTTTTAATTTCCGTTTATTGTTTATGTAAAAAGAAAAAGTTGAAAAGATAAAAAATAATTAATGAAAAAAAAAGTTATTGATACCATTTAGTGTTTGCTCTATGGTGTCATCAATATATTTATATATATAAAAAATATTATTTGCAGAATAAATTTTCTTTTAATACTTTATTTTGAATCTTAGCTTTTCTATTAGTAAGGACACAATTTGCTTTTAATATAAGTTTAAGTAAACCTGTAAAAATATAGTCAAGATAGTAATTATTGTCTGTAAAATATTAATGATTAAAATCACTAGTTACTTTATGGGAAAACAATTTATAATGACTGACTGTATATTTTGTTTTAAAAATGTTCGAAATTTTTTTGCAAAAATCATTAATGGCTGTATTTTGATTTTTTTTAAAATTTATATTGGAAGAAATAGTTTTAATAAATTATATTTTTACATTTTGATTTATGTCTTAATAATTAGAGGGAATTTGAACCCAGACTTTCAAGCTTCCTTTAGATTTTATTTTATTAGATCATGACATACAACTTAAGTTTAAAATTTACCTACTTGTACTATAACTTAACTTTTGCTGTATATTTTTTTTTCTAAAACTATTATGGCTTTCTATGAATCAACAAGCAGATTGTGTCGGAATCTTTAGTCCTGTAAAGTAGTTTAATCATTAGTTATCAAGAAGTAGTTTTTACTTTTGATATTTTAAATATTCTAAATTGGAAGCAATCCTAAAATAGAATGCTATGAATTTTTATTGAAATAAAATTCTACAAGTGTGTGATGTATCAGATTTTGTTTTGAAAATATTTTGTACAGCCTGTTAATTTATACATAACTCAATTGTAAATATAAGTAATAATTTATTGTCCAAATGTCATATCAAATTAAATAAATAGTTCCTATTATATGTTTTTGTCTTATTTTTAATTTATCAAAATATGAAGTCAGTGATACAAATTTCTAATTTAACTGTAAAATTTTTACTTTAAAATTTTTTTTTTTTTTTTTGCAGAATTATTTAAATACTTACATATATTAATTTTTTTGTGTTGTAATTTTTTTTATATCGTGAATGAAAAAATAAAGTTGGAATATTAACATACATACTTTCATCATAAATTTTTATTTACATGTTAATTTTATTTTAATATTTAAAAAAGTATATATTTTTTAAAATCTTTTACCAAATTAAATGTATAATATAAATATTTATTATTTTATGGTAATTTTGAGCAAACACATATATCTAAAATTTAGACATTTATGTCTTTTTGTTCATTTTCAAAAAGACATATAAGAAGTCATTGCTTGGATACATATATCTCAAAACAGCCATCAGATAATAAAATTTGTTAGAATAAATCATTTACAAATATCTTATATGTAGTAAGCATTGATGACTATTTTCCTGTATATGTCAAATATATACAAACACAGTTTTAGTTACAAATAAATAGAAATAATTATGAGATAGATCAGGATTTTATCTACAACCAATATATATATATGTACAGTGGATGTTATAAATTTATAATAAAAATTGTATATGGAATCAGAAGTTTTTACTTTTTTTTTTTTTACTTTTCTGACTGTAACTTAAATATATGACATCTGTTTTATGCACACACTATAGATATCATATTGTTCTATCTCATATATATATAAAGTGTATGGAAAAACACTAATTCTATTTATTGCATATAACAATGATAAAATTTAAGTACACATACTATATATGGATATATAGAATATGTATTTAAAGTTTTTTTTTTTTTCTGGTAATATGTTTGGGTCAAAGTGATAGTTTTAAAATTTAATATACTATTATCAGTAGAATCTTTTATTTCCAAAAGTAGTTATAGTTGTTTTTTTTATTTTTATGATTGTAATGATATATATTTTTCATAAGCATTTTTATCTGACTGCTTTTAATTTAGAAATTAATCACTGTAAGTTTTTTAAATCATTCTGTGGATTTTTTTTATTAAATATGAATAAATATGCTTTAAAATCACTATAGAGTTTGTTTATTTGTAATGAATCATATTTTTGTAGTGTAATTTTCAGTACACCACTCTCATGCAAGGTAGGAAATGTTTTCTATCCACTTTTAATACCTTATGGAGGGATGTAATCATAAACATATGATCAAAAATACTTGTGAAAAAGATCTATGATCCCCAAGATGCACATTTTGTGCTGAACCAGCACTCATCAGTTGGCCCAGATGATAATCTCTTACACATATCTTTATCATTGTTAAGTATATATATATAGAAAATTTACTACAGTTTAATTGATGTATCAAACATGCAGCTCTCACAACTTTAACACAAATTACTTATTGAAAGTATATTAATAATTTTTATTAGTCATCCATTAGACTAGAGATTATCCAATAATGAATATTTCTCTAGTGTAATTTTCATTATATCACTCTCACACAAGGTAGGGAATACTTTCTTTTCATTTTTAATACCTTGTAAAGAATGTATTCATAAACATATGATCAAATACATGTGAAAAAGATTGAGGATCATAGATATTTTTTTCACATATATTTGATCATATGTTTATGATTACATCCTTTCACAAAGTATTAAAAGTGGATAGAAAACATTCACTGCCTTGCATGAAATAAAAGTGGTGTAATGAAAATTACCACAGAAATATTATTCATTATTGGATGAACTCTAGTCTAAAGATTATTAATATATTTTGTTTATTTATGCTTGTTTAAACTACCAAAGTTTTACTAATATTAATAAGAGGAAATCTCAAAAATCATTTGTATGCCGCATAAAATAAATTCATTCATTTCTTGCCAAATAAAAACTTAAATAAAAACAGACTTAACTAAGAATTATATTGTAATCCAAATTTTTATTATAAATCAAATGATATTTTAATATTTAAATTATTTTGATATATTTCTCTTTGGAATTCAATTTCAATTTTTTTGTACAGATTGCTATATTCAAATATTTTTTAAAAAGTCATGGTTAGCATGCTAATCTGCCTTTGTTTATAGCATAGGATTCACATTATGATTAGAGATAAAAGTACTTTTTTAAGTGTCTGAAAAGTTCTCAAGTAAAGTCAGGATTTTTCAAATGATTGAAAAATAACCATGTAATATCAGAATTTTTTAGGTGTCTATCTCATAGCTAACTCGGTTTTTTATTTGATATTGATTAGTAAATGAATAGCTAGAAATTTTTAATTGGAGAATATGCAACCCTGTCTGATTATAAAGTTTTTTTTTTTAAAAAAAACAAATCATTAGTGTTCATAGAAAGAAAGTGCAACTTGGATGAGACAGTGTCTTCATATTCATGGTCCAGAAAAAAGTGTTTGTTATTATTATGTTGTTTATTTGTCACTTTTTCAGACTTCTACAAGCTGTTTCTAGGGCTTGTGATCTTCTTATAGAGATTACTAATTCCATTTTCAGGATATTTGATTTTTCATTGCAATTTTGATTATTATCTATTAATCACCTACCAAAAAAGCACATTTTCACATCAATTTAACAACTTTCTCCAAGATTTGCTATTTGCTTTAATTTTCAAATATTCATGGCTATTTTTTTAAACTTTTTTCCTAATTTTTTTTTCTTGGTCCCTCCCTCAAGAGATTTTTTCAATATATCTTAATAATTTTTTACTTTTAAAAATATGCCAAATATATTTCTTCATCAGATTAAAATTTTCTTAATAAATAATCTTTTTCAATTTATTTTTTTCAACACTTCAACATAGTTAATCTTTTACTTTCAAATTGAGTGTATTTATTTTATGAAATATTTACTTTGTAATTTTATGATTACAAGAACTACTGTCTAATAAAGTAAGTTGATAGACTAAATAGTATTTAGTACTAGCCTTTTTTTTTTTAATAAAATTTTATTTTGGAACTCTATTTTACATATGGTAATACTTACAAATTTCTATGTTCTTTATAGGTCCTGCTTTTAGTCATTTTAAACAAAGTGCTGTATATGGTTTCTGTCCAATTTTGTTCTTAAGAGATTTATTCTGGGTTTTAGAGTTTGCTTTTGTTGGAAAGGGGAGGGGGGTGAATTTGTTTGTGGTTTTTCTCTGTTAGATATTTTTTACTTATCAGTTAGTCGATTTTTATCCTTATGAGGTATTGGTATGTTTATTAGACTCCATGTAGCTGTGTAGATGTCTGGAAATGCTAATATTTTGTCTCTATTTATTTTATTTTTTTTAAAGAAAAGTGAAGGAGTTAAGCTTGCAGTTTGGTTGAAGCATAGATGGCATTGAATTGTCCAAGTTGTAAATAACATGAAGGTAGATTTCTTATTGATGGGTAGTGACCTATTTTGATATCCTCTTTGAGGTTGGAGGGTGTGGATTTGTTTGATTTGGTGATAAATAATATGATGCTACTATATGGTTGTAGTGTTTGGCATTGGGATATAAAGTGGCAGATGGTCTCTTCTGATCTCTGGCATAGAGGGCACATCAGATCTATTGTGGAGATTCCTCTTCTAAATGATAGGAAGTGATTTGTTGGTAGGGTTTCCAGGTTAATTTTGATCGAGAAATCTAGGAATTTTGGTTATAGGAACCAATGTTTAAACTTATGGATTAATTGTTTGATGTGGACCTTCAGAAGTCCCTGCTCTGAAATTGAAATTTTATTTATCCTATTAGAAGCCTCCCAGAAGTTAATTTGGAGAGACTATGTTGGGCTAGTTGCATTAGTTGTTTCTGTGGTGGTTTTGAGAAGGGATAGAAACCATTCATTTAAGTAGGTGGTGGAGGGTCAGTAGGAGAAATTTTGATAAATTTGGTGATGGAAGGATAGTTTAACATGGTCTTGTGGATGATATTGTATCTCCCTGGTAAAAAAAGGTGTCTATTGAGAGGAGTGATAATCCGTTATGTTTAGATTGTCTCTGAAGATTTCTGAGGCTGATTGCCACTATTTTTTTGTTCCATATTAATTTGGAGCACAGTGAATTGATTTTGCTTTTGAATGCATTTGTGTATTTTATTGTTGGCATAAAGGTGTTTAGTCTGGGGAAGATGAGGATATTGATGAGTGCAATTTTAGCATATATGGAGAGGTAGACCATTGATAGGGCTTTTGTAATATTTTTAATTGTTGATAGAGGGGTCTTGAATGGTCTTTCTCATACTATTGTGGATTTGAAGATTGGGAACCCTAGGAAATTGTGAGATTTGACATTGAATTGAGACTTAATTGAATTGCCTGTCAAAATTCTCCATGCCGCTGATTTATCTAGGTTAAATTGGAGTTTATATTGTTCTGAGTAGTTGTGTAATATCATTGATAATGACTGAGATATTTCTTTGATGGAAGGAATACTACCAGGTCATCCATGAAAGAGATGTGCTATTGTTTTTTTGAATTATTGGTATGCAAATTCCTGGAAGTTTCTTTTCTATTTCCAGTAATAAAGGATTAATGTACTAGACTTTATACACTAATAAATAATACTTTTTTACAGTTTAAACATTTTGTAAATAAATTTTCTTGTATAATTGAGATATGGACTAAGTTATGTATTTTATACACAGAGACATCTATCACTTCATTCATTAGCAGTTTTGGAATATTTTTGTAATTATTAAATTACCACATTGGTGCAATATAGTTTTCTAAAAATTATACATAAAATATTATTTACAATGAAAAAAATATTTTTATACACTTTAAAAATATAATTAGAGAAAAAAGGCTTACTAAAAATAATTTAGATTATAATATCCATTTGTAAACAATTTTCATTATAAATCTGCCCTAAGACAATTTTTTTAAATAAATGTTTTCTTGTCCTTTTTTAGCTTTTTGTTTTAAATTCCCATTACTGCATAGATTTTAAAATTTATCTAATATCATTGATTATTTCCAGTTATTATCATTTCTAAAATTTATTTGAATATACATCTACTTTTAAAAATATATGTTGAAAATTTTAATTACTCCCCCCCCCCCATTTAAAAAAAGTTTTGTGACGCCAATATTATATACCTTTTTTTTTTTTACTAATACCTCAAATAGTTATGTTTATTTTCTTATTATATTTTGATGTACATGTGTGATATCTATGTAGTTCTGCATTTTAATCTCCATTTTCTCAACTTTAATATTTTTTGTCTATAATACAATTTTTTATCTGCATCTGATATCTGTAATCTCTTTATTATTTATTTGTACAAGCACAAATTATCCATGAATATCAAATATTTATTTAAACTTCAAAAAGCTAAAAGTGACCATCCATCATGTTGATACATTTAAACAATTTAATAATAAAATATGCTTAAAGTAAGATTTTTATAAAGTTAATGCAATATTTTTCAACATTATAGAACAAACAACTTATTTTATCTTTATTTTCTTTCAGTTATCATAAATATAAAGCTTGGGAATAAAAATAAGCAATATCTTTTATTTTATTAACACTATTTTATATAAACAATTATTTTTTTCTAATACATTTTTTTTTAACTATTCCACTACAACTAACTTTTAGACATTATAAGTAAGTAGTTTCCAATATATTATTTCCTCTTATTAAAATTTGTGTCTCAAAAAATACTTTTACATTTTGAAAATAACTGTCAAAGAATTGTAAAGTATTATGAGATGTCCTAAACATTTAATCCCTTTTCTAAGTGGAAAAATAAAAATTTCCTATAAACAGTTTCTTGTTATAACTGTCTAATTTTTATAAATTTCAGTCCAATTTTATTAATTTTGTATGTTTTTCCCTTCTCATCTTATTGATCTTTATTATAACATTTCTATCTTATTCAGAATTTTCTTCATCATTTTATTACATATCTCATTCTAGTTTGTATAAATGACATTTTAAAATTTTATTTAAATAATTTCTAATTTTTTTTATTTAAGAAAAATTATATTTTAACTACATATGGCTTATTTTTAACTAACAATATAGTTAGAAAAAATTTCCCTCTCATTTCTTTTGTTAAAAATCTTACATCTGCAATAACCAAATTATGATCAGAACTCATATTTTATAAACTTAAAATTGTAATAATATCTCCAGTAATAATATTACAAAATTTTAATGATTTTCCTCTGAGAATTTTAATAATAAATGCAGTATTTATTCTCTAATAGACAAAATGCAAATTGCTGCATTTTACTTTAAAGGTAAGCAAATATTAACAATGTTTTTAATTTTTTTGATTGGGACTACTATAATTTTTTAATATTTAATCTTACTCTTAAAATAATTTTGGAAAAAAAAAGTAAAATTTGTTTTCCTAATTCTATATTGTAACAGCAGCTGGGTTCGAATACAAGTACTAAAGGAAGTAAAAGGCAATAATGATTACAAAAGAGTGTTTATTGCGATTGTTATTATGAATTAAATTGATAGATGCAAGAAAATTTATAGATATATATTCAAACCCTGTTACAAAAGAGTGTGAATGAAATACATTAACCATTTAAAGGCATGGATGTATACATATATATTACAGGTGTTATTGTGATGTTGCATAGAATTAATTACTAACAGATTTGTATGTGAAGATGAAGAGAAACGGTTATGTGCAGAGTTGTATTTTTATTATTTTGTTTTATATATTTTATTGTTTATTAATATCATAAGTTATAGTTATTTAAATAATGTCATTTGTAGCGCATATTTCTTAACAAAAGCAAATTAAAATATAAGGCTGGAGAATAATAAAAGGAATTGCAAATTATGCCATGGGCGATTTCTGTTAATGACACTTGTCATTGGAATTCCAAGAACTGGCCAATTTAATATTTTGGAACAATGGAAGCTAAAAGCATTCCTGAGATATGGTCATCGGTGTAGGGATAGACAAAAAAAAGTGAGGTGAAAGAGAATTAAAAGATAAGAACTATATATTTTTTTTGATTTAGTAGTGATTCAGAAAAGACCGTTACAGTGAAAGAAGCGCGGAAAGAAAATTTAAAAAAAAGTGAATTTTCATAAACTGATTTGATTCATTAATAAGAATGGATCCCCTCAAAATGCTGGAGTAGGAGAATCATGTAGATTTGTTAAACCGGCCAGTATATAGCTATTGTGACCTGCCTACCACGATGATCTTTGTCTATGGAGATTTTGCCGTCTATTTCAAGCAAGTGAAGTGATCGTGGAGCTCCAAACAACAAGAACTTTCATGCCTTCAACTTTGAATCATCTATCTAACACCTTTAGGATGGATTATCATATAAGTAAATGATATGGAATCTTTCAGAATGACAACTCTCGTTAAAACAATCGCCATCGTAATACTGTAAGCTTACAGATCATCAGCCGTAAACATGCAAATGTTCACTTTCAAATGAGGTAACTTTGACTTTCTATATATTAAGTGAACATATAATAATAAATTAAGAAATATGCGCTTTGTTCCAAGTTAAAGAAAGAATTATAGAAAAAATAGATTAAATTATTTAATAAATACAACTGATGCATAGTTGCACTCTTTCATGAAGTGTACATTGATATTATAAATATGTATCGGAATGAATGAGTCATATGTTTGCGGTATTAATAAATATTAGAATTTAAGCTATAACTTGTGTATTTATTTGAATAACAAGATTCTTATAATTTCTGGGTTATTATTTATAAAAGCTTACTGATATTCATGAATGTATATTTTTAAAAGAAATAAAATAATAAGATTCATAGGGCAGATAGGAAAATTATAAAGGTATATAAATGATGTTTCTTTGTAAGATAACCTTGGCTTCATTCTCCCGATAAACATTGTCTCCCAGACTTTGAGACTGAGCTAGTCTGGATAAGGTACCCAAAAAGGTCCACTGGAACCTTTTCTTTTGTTTTCGAGGGGTATAATTCTTATTAATTGATAAGATTGGCACTTGAAATAGAACTTATTCCATACTCATAAATATACCTACTTGAAGCTTGGGTAATAACCTGTTCTCACTCAAATTCTTAGAATAGGATTATGGGTAGACTGTTAAAATATATAACGAGTTAAGCTGCAATTATTTATGTTGTTAAGTTTGTTCAATGATAAACTATTTTATTTCCAATTTCTTTCATTTTTTTTTAATTATTTTTTTATGCAATTAAATAGCATTTTGTTTATATTAAATTATTTTCAAATTCTTTATGACTGAATGAATTGTTTTCAAAATTGTTCAAATGCCCTGCTGTGACAAGCAAATTTGTTTTATTAAATTAAAATAAAAATTATGTAATTTAAAATTAAATTTTAATTTAGTTTTGGTAGATGGCAAGATAAGCTGACATTCATTAAGAAATACATATTGGAATGTCTAATTTTTTATAGCATATTTAAATTTTAATAATCCAAGTAAAATCTGGAGTTTGTTTCTATTGTTGATTTTTTCCCCTTAAATAATAGTATTAAAAAATTAAAAATTCCAGTAATGTTAATCATTATTTTGAAGCTATATTTTTGATCTCGTGTTATAGATATGTTTTTGTATTATAATTTCATAAATCCTAATTTTACAAGAATATTTCGAGATCATTTTAATTAGTTTCTCTGCTTTCCATATAAATTCTTACATCATCAGCAATAACATTTGCAACTGAGTATGACCATTTTAAAAGAAACAATTGAAAGACAATAATAATATACTCTAAAATTTGTTTTACTTTGACCATAAACCACAAATACATAGAATATACTAGAGAATTCTCTTTACTTTATATTTTGTGATGTTTTTTTTTTAACTTTTTGCAGAAATATGTTCTTTCAGAAAGATTTCAACACCTTACCTACTTGCATCTTTCCATTGTATTCTATCCTTAACCATATCTCTACCGCAAAAACAATCAATATTGTACTTTTTTAGAGTATAATTGAAAGATCCCACAGCAAATCTCTGCTGAGGTAAGAAGCAATCTTTAAGCTCTCTGATGTAAGTATTTATATTTTTCTTTTGTTTCAACTTTTTATTCGCAAAACAAACGTAATACAGGAAAAATCAAATCATATAATTGATTAATAGAGTATTTTTTTAAAAAAATATCAGTGTGTTTTCTTATCTTTATTAAAAAAAACTGACTTGAGTCAGAATAATAAATCATGGCTACTGCCCAGTCAAGCATGAGCAAGTTAAGCACCAATACGAAATTAACAACATCATTAGTTTTAACATCGCCTATTTCGTATGCAAAAATACTTAAAAGTAACAGCAATATTACAGCACCAACCCAAATACCGCGTTTCCGAAGAACAAATACAAATGATATTAAAAATCTAGATCTACATACTCAAGAGGAACATCAACTCCCAGCCACAATCTGGACGAAAGAAATGCTTGAAAATGTGACGGACCATTTCAATAATACGGTACCTCATATGTTGTTTGAAACTTTTCGCAGGTTTTTTTCACCAACATCGCTAGTACTTGCAGTAACAGATAATCAATGCTCATTATATCGTTTCCCAAAAGCTTTAAAATAAATGAAGCAATCACGCAAAATGCACTATGGGAAACAATCTCTTGTATCGCAGACCATCCAAATTCTCGATATATAACCATAGATTTTTATACTCAGCAGCAAAAAGAACGTTTTCAATCCACTATTTTAGCACCCGGTAATTATGCACTCGTAATTATCGATGAAAACCGGAAAAATATAATTACTGGAGTACTAAAAAATACTTATCTTAAATACCACTTACAAGATTTTCAAAAAATGATAAACCCGTTTGGAAAAGTAATTGCCCTACAACCTATATATTTAAAAGACACACCTATACTGATATGTAGTAATCGTTTTGAATTTTAAAATAAAACTCCATAAAAATGTAGATGCCTCCATGATCCCAACACAAATTACAGATCAAGAAGCAACACTCTTCACATAAGAGGTCTAAAGCCACATTGTTTTGGCTGTGGACAGAGAGGCCACCTAGCAACTTAGTGCAATAACACAAAAGGCAATCACTGTGAACAAACTAAAATCCTCTCCCCAGAACAATCCACTGATGATGAAAATAAAATTTTTTATAACACTACATCCATTGGCAACCCAATAATAGAAACCGGAAAAAAACAGGTTCAAACACCCACAAACAAAAATGATAACGGAGCAGAATTGCCTATCCCAAAGACCAACCAAAAAAATAATAACACACAAACTAACATAGACACCCAAGATTCAAATGAAAATAACTCTCAAGAAACCACAACACAAAATACAGCAATTACATCACAGGATCAGCATCTCAATAAAACAAAAGGTGTACCAAGTAAAATCAACAAACAGAAAATAAACACACACAGCTATATAATGAAAATATAAATCAAGATAATATAAGGACACCAATAATAAAACAAACTACAATAATAAAACTGCATCAAACATAATGGATGCAATAGAACCCTCTCTTCCACCCATTCAAGAGAATACACCAGAGGGAAAAAGAAAGCCAGGTAGATCACCTAAAAACCATGAATCCAAAAAGGCAAAAAAAAAACAGACCAAAAGCACAACTCATCAGACATAAACAATTTAGAAAATGATGAAATAGAAATGGATTTAAGCCAACAACAAATGGACAACTGTTCAGGTTCATCACAAATTGCCTGTATAGAGTCTGAACCAATATTAAATAAAAGAAAAACTGATAATAAACCATACCAAGTCTTAAATATGTATCAGCATCTGTCTACTGCAATATAAACAAAAAAATAGAATTAAAAAATCAATACCCTGTTATAAAATTATCCTGAAACATGAAGATAAAAATTGGATCTCTCAACATTAGAGACTTAAATGCCACCAAAAAACTTTTTGAACTCAAAAAATGGTTACATACAACACAACCACACATACTGGGGCTATTGGAAACAAAAATATACAGCAGCTCTCAAATTGATCCTTCAAAATATGTAGTCAGCCAAGGGTTTTGTGCATGCTCAAGGCAATCATCATCACCATCAGGTGGCACAGGTATAATTATATCTCACAACTGCCCTTTTGATTATTTTAAAATTATATATATTGACTAATCTTATCATAATAAAACTCCATCATAAAAATATCACACTTAACCTAGTATTTGTCTATATACCACCAGGCCCTGTCATCATCTCCAGAATAATAGCAACAATAAATTCAATGCTTACAGCAACACCAAATCCCATAATACTCCTGGGAGATTTCAACATGACCTACCAAAATTTTGTCACCAAATGGATCCATCAAATAACAATCCCACTTATGAGTGCTGAAGGTTTTCTCCCATCAAACTCAATATCTTTTAATAGACAATGGATATAAGTCACTTATTGATTTGTGTTTCTACTCACCAATGTTACATCATTTTTTTAATCTTGAACTCTGTCCATCTATAATCTCAGATCATGCTGCCCAGTTCATCACCCTCGACCTAACAAAAATACAGAATACAACAATAGCCCTTCAAAAGACTATGCGAATACTTCTTCCAGCACAAACAACTGAATTCCTATATTCAGAAACATATATAATGCTCCAAAAACTTCAAAACATGTCACTTGATCCAGTACAAAGTATATAGCATTCACCAATATACTTTCTTTCAACATCAATCATATTACTTGCAATTCAACACCCCCCACCAGATTATTAGCTTTGGCAGATGAACTACATAAAAGAATAACCATTTCCAGACCAACTACAGATAATCAAACACAAATTAAAAAACTTACAGAAATGTACAACAATACATGCAACACACTAAAACAATATGTGGCAATAAAAAAAGAAAAAAATATACCTTACACAACAACATACTTGGACCAGAGCATACATATGGTGGGCACTGGGATACTCATCCACAGTCAAAGTGCCTACGGCACTTTAAATAGATGGCTCTATAACAGCTGGACATAACATGATAAACCCAATATACCAACACTTTAAAAAAAACTGCAAAAACAAAGATTGTACATACCAAATGAAGACATATTTGGAGACCCTGAAACAGACACACCAATAAAAACAACTGACATTGTATTTCAACTTGCAACAATAACAAACACATGTCACCCAGGATCACAAAGAATTCCCAAATTTGTGTTCAAACATCTTAGTCACTTCACAGCCAAATACCTGTGTGATCTAGCCAATTACATATCCCAAAAAATTTACAACATACAAAGTCTATACCCAATTGCAATGGTTCCATTTAACAAAAAACCAACAGCAATATCATCTTTATCTAATCTACAACCAATTTCAATGGGACCTTTAGGAATAAAAATTCTTGAAAGAGTAATAAAGGAGAAAATAGAACAATACATACTACCTGTGTTATCATCAGCACAATATGCCAAAAAAGGATTATCCATTGGCCAGGGTACCTTAATGTACAAAACAATAATCGAAGTAGTTAAAAAAAAGAAGGAAATATGCGCCAATTATAGTTCAACTAGACATTGAGGCAGCATTTGACTCGGTGCCTATAGCCAAATTATTAGATGTGTTGAAAAAAAACAATACCTCCATCACTACTATATATAATAGCCAATCTGCTACTCAGCCATGAAATTCACATCACATTGAATGGGAAAAATTCACCAGCCTTCAGACCAAGTCAATCCATCCCACAAGGTTCCCCCCTCAGTGCATTACTCTTTACAATATATATATATATATGTATCCTCTATTAATAGAGATACAGAAAAAAATAAAAGGCATTCAAATCCCAAACACTGCTTTAAATATATCATGCATAGCCTATATGGATGATGTAACCGTTTTCCTCTCCTCTAAAAAGAACCTCCCCATATTACAAGAGATAATCAAGAATTATACCTCAAATTTTAATTTCAAAATTAACACAAATAAAACTGCTGCATGGTCAATATACACAGGCAAGCACTGTACAGAGATGTTTACTGGTAAACCATCTGCTTTCCTTGGTTTCCCATTCTACCTTGGAACCAATGGAATGAGGCAAAAAATTCAAAATAAATTTAAAAAAGATGCTGAAAAAATCATAGCCTCAATTGAAAAGTCATACCTATCAATATACACAGAGGTAGCACTATTTAATCAACTTATAATTACAAAAATTACCTACTACACACCTATAATCAAATTTGCAAAAACATATCTAAAATCTCATCAATCTGTAACAAACTAATATGGAAGAGAAAGACAGTGGAAATCTCTTTAAAAAATCTGAGCAGACCACCACATAGCAATGGACTTGGACTCCATACAATCAATGTTTTTTACACACAGAAATCAGTAAATCTAATAACAGCAACCATAAAAAGATTTCCAGACCTGGAGTGTGTAATCAGTATAATACCCACAGACAGACTACCCCCTTCATATGGATATCTATCCACACTGATTGAAGAACTCAAGCCAATATACAACAAAATATCACTCAATAATGACAACAAGTATACATACTGGGACATTTATAATACACTATACCCAAACCAGACACCTAATCTACATCCATCAGTTCTTGGGATAGACAACAGGCAACTACTGCAACAATTCAGAAAATGGTCATTAGAACCAAAATTATTTGATTTTCTACTTAAGCTTAATCTTAATGCTCTACCCACAACACATTTCCTTAGATTTCGTAGATTCTATACAAATATAGACCCCATATGTGGGCTATGTCATAGAGAAGAAGAGACACAAGATAATTTTCTTCATTCCTGCAGTGCCCTAGAAACAATACGTCACACAATGTTTACCACATACAGAAAGGCTATCATTTCAATTGATGAAATAATAAATAATTTTAAAAAGGCAACATCCCTGCTATTTGTGCAGCAACATATAGCCTTTATGCCTACTGGTGTACCAGATGCACTTTTGCACTTGCTAATAACCCTTGACACCACCCAGAAACATATTCAATAAAACTAGAACTGTTCAGAAAAAGAGACAGCATCCTAGCTCAACCAGATGTGTTTGCAGCCACATGGTCACACTTGAAACAAAGATCCAGTCTATAAAATATAAAAGTCCAATATGATAAATGATGACATTTTCAACATCAGCATTTTTTCCAACTTCAAAGAGATGCAAGCATAAACTGAACTAAATAGAAGACCAAATTTAAAAACAAGAAAGAAAGTATGCAGAAATGATAAAGACTTATATACTGAAAGTTGTTGTAATTTGTTTTGCATTTGTAACAAATCAATATAGTACTAGATGTGACTCTGTAACTTTTTAGACTCAATAAAGTTTTGCTTTGAAACATAATTGAGATAACATACATAACATAATCAGGATCTGCTTCTCCCAAGAAAACTATGCTCAAGTTAATTATAAATTTTTTTTTTGGAAGTCTTCTATTGTTCATTCATATAACATGTTCAATCAGGTGAAGATGTGATTTTTATAGTAATAGATCTGAATCTTATATGTAAACAAATTAAGTAAATTAACATTAATTGCAATTGTTTTATCAATAGCCTACTTCCTGCTTGTAATAATAACAACTTCTTCTCATTTCATCATATGTGAAGTTGTAAAAACAACTTCTCATTTCATCATATGTGAAGTTGTAAAATATGAATAAACTTTAAAAAACAATCAACTAATTTCAAATAATCCCACATCTATTTGATTAACTGAGTCAAATGCCTTGACCAAATCAAACAAAGCAATATATAAATCATTCTTTTGTTTCTAACATTTAATTTCATTTGCCTAACAATAAAATTATATTTATAATTCTTCTCGAATCTCTAAAACTACAATGAGTTTTTAGTAACCATCTATGAGTAGAAACATCCTATTAAATAAAATCCTTAAGAGTAACTTTGATGTATGATTATATTCTATGACAATTATTGAAACCTTGTTTCACTTATGTAAAAAATATTGGAACAATCACAGCATTATTAAGATCACATGGCAAAACTTATTAAATCCATATGTACCTAAAAATTTCCAATATTTTTGAAGCTAATATATCACCATATTTTAAATTTTCTCCAGGTATCTCAAAAGAATGGCAGGTTTTTAATTTTTATGATTATAAGAGCAATTCTAATTTCATTAAGCTGAATACCTTTACCCAAATTTATATTAGATAGAATGGTACCACTAAAAGTTATCATTTCAATTTTAGAAGATTGTCAAAATGTTCTTTTCACCTGTTCAAAATATCACAGTCATCATATAATAGAATGTCATTAAGGGGTTTAATAAAATGTGAAATCATTTTTTATGTTTATATATCACTTTAAATGAATGACAAAAAGATCTAAAGTACTTTTGATCAGTTAATGTTTGTATCTCT
Organism: Epiperipatus broadwayi; assembly: GCA_028023455.1. Lineage (NCBI taxonomy): Eukaryota > Metazoa > Onychophora > Udeonychophora > Euonychophora > Peripatidae > Epiperipatus > Epiperipatus broadwayi. The sequence goes on from JAQFVV010000003.1 coordinate 9,653,246, forward strand.
CTTGCAGTTTTAATCCACAAATCATCTTTAAGCCTTTTTAACAAACATTATACTTTTGCCTTTAAATATTTATATTGCTTAAGAAACTCTATATTTTATTAATCATTCTAGCAAGCAGAAAATATATTTATTTTTTCTTATGTGACTAATAGAATCATTGTCAGAGAAACTGCTATGATTTTTTTTAGTGAACCCAAGTATATATTTACTTGTATTCATAACACACTCTTTAAAAGAATTCCATGCCTCAGTAATATGATAATTCTGAAAAACTAAATTGACAATTTTAGTGTTTAATTGCTATTGAAATTTAGCTTGCATAATGGATGCTTATAAAGAAGAAATATTAAGTTTCTTGCACATATGATTGCAAGAAACTGTGCTAATAAAATATCAACTTTTTTTGCATTTTGATCTCTAACCATAATATACATAATGCAGAAAAGTCATATATGCTAATGATATTGTTTTGTCTTCACAAGAGAGAGCAAATTTTCAGAAATAAAAAGTTTCTCAATACAAATATACAAAAGTTGGAAACTTTTTCAAAGACCAGGATCTTATTTCTATTCCAGAAAAAGTCAGTATGCCCAATTTCCCATCTAAACTAGAAGAAAACCTTGAAACGTTGAACGGCACAACTTGAAGTAGTGATGCAAGTATTGTACTAATTAATTCTGTGTTTCAGATTGCAAAAACATTTTGAATACCTAATTAAATATTTCTATGAGAAATATTATTGTTACACTGATAGTTACCTGTTGTTTTATATATTCTTCTACTAGATATCAGAAAAGAAGTTGTCTAACAGAAAATGTATAAAAAGTTAAGTAGATTGGGCTTTCCAATATCTCTAGATACAATTTCATTAACTAAAACTCATCTCAAATTAACATCTTTTGTTAGATGTTTAATCAAGAATCTATGTGCAAAAAAATAAGGTATAAAGTCAACCTAATTTGATTTTTCTAGATATTGACATCTCATCAAAAGATTTATGATAAACCATGACTGTTGCATCCATCTACTTCATAAATAGAATTTAATAACCACTAATTTTATATAGGTATTAAAGTGTAATATTAACATATATTGACTTCATAGAGGAAATAAAACCTTTAAAAAACCAGCAATTTGTAAGAAGTAGGACTATCTAGTAAATTATAGTCATTTTTATAAGTTACATATACAAATTTAAGTAGAAATTATAGCTATATGTTGATATAGAAGTATATCACATGAGCAATTAATACTTGCTATGTAAAATAAACATTTTCTTTTAAATCTTTTTTTTTTATTGTCTAAAACATTTTATTTAAAGAATTTAATTTCATTATCTGATTGATATGTGCTAAAAAAAGATTAGGTAAGAGATTTTCTTGTATTTTTATTATCTAATTGATTGGAATTTAAGTTAAAGTAATTTTAAGTAGGAGTTCATTTTTTAAATTTATTTTTGATAAAGTTAAAACTTAGTTTTAAACAAGAGATTTTCTTCTTAGCTGTAAAAATTTCCCTCCTTTATTATAATAATAAAAAAAAAAGTCACTAAGAGTAGATTAAAATCACTAATTAAAAAATATAACTAATTAAGACTAATCTAGCGATTTCCAAACGCCTATATTCTTTTATAGAATGTTATAATATAATTCAATTAAATAAGCTCTGAAGCATTTACTCATATGGTAATAAATTAAAGGTAAATTTTAAATGGAATTTTTTTTGTAGAACCTTTGATAATACTTGATGTTTCTAAAAAAAATATTGGTAAAATCCATTGTCAAAGATCTCTAAAACTTTATTGTTGGAAGCACTGCTTGATAAAACTAATATGGACATATCATACCCCTTTCCAGTCAGCTGATCATCTGATGATGGTATTCATGGTCTCCACAAAAGAGATCATCCAAACATATTTTGCCAAAAGAGGTCTCTTGCTTTGGCTGAATTCTAAAATAACCTACTTCAAAAGTAAATATATAGAGCTACATATGTATATAACTACTGCATTAATCTGGTATTCCAAATGCCTGAAATCTATGATGTAGTACTGTGCTTGAAAAAACAGTTTTGTTTAATAAATAAATAAAAAAGTAAAGAAATAAATGCTGATTCTTAAATGATGCGTAAACTGTTTTCATAACTGGTTGATTCTCCATGCCTGGAGAATCGGCACCATATTGAATTTTAAAAAGAAACTGACCTGAGACACAATTTTTACAATAACTTCAGTTTTAATAATGTTAGAGCAAAAAAATTTACATTAATAGAAACTAGAAAAACAGTAAGTCTAAGACAAATAGTAATAACCATTCAAAAAATAAGGAAAAAGAGAAATTTTAACATCTGACATAATTATTACTTTATTTTCTCTTCCTCTTCTTTATTTTTGCTTTTTTTTATATATAACATATAATAACAAAATTTCACTCTACTTACACTTTAAAGCAAAATATATTTATTTATTACAATTTTGACTGTTCCTAGCAGGCTTCATCAGATCTACACAATTTAAACATTATATCAATACAACTATATTTTATACATATATCTATTATAATCTTACAATTTTATCAACTTAATTATTAACATCACTTTATTCATTAAACTTACTTTTCTGTAACTTTTTAATTCTATTTTATCCTTTATTTTTCTTATTTACTTTTATTCTGAATTATTATCATATTTATATTTATTCACCTTTTATTTTTGCCATAAATTTAGAAATTCAATGTACTATTTATAAAATCTTTTTTATATTACTATATTCATATATTTAACCTTATTTTTCATTTTACTTATTTGTACATATTATTTTAATTTTTTTATCTTATTCCATTCCTTAATTCCTTTTTTATCCATATTTTATTCTTGTTTCTTTCATTTACTTAATTTTATAAAATTATTTTTTTAATTATTTTGATATGTATTTTTTATTTCTTACCTTATTCCCTACTTTTTCTCTCTTTCCTTTACCATTTTATCTATCCCATAATCCTTCCTATTTTCTTTTTTATATTTATATACACCTCCCTCTATTATCTATTATACAAACTACTTATTCATTTAATTTTTTTAATTAGGTCTCACTTTTATTTGTTATCCTTTTATATATATATGTATTTTTTTTATACTAAAATTTCTTTTAAATACCCTTCTCTAGTAATATTTTCTTTATTAAAATTGCCTCCCTTATTTTTCTATTTCTTCTACTACTTGCAAAACTTATCATTCTAATATCCTTTTTTTCTAGTTTATAACCTGTCTCCATAAAATGCATATATACTGGTGATCCTCTATCATATTTATGTTGTTTTAACCTAATATATATTGAATTTTTTGTCTCACATATTTATTTGTAATCCCTTTATCCTTACATTTTCTACATTCTATCTTATAAACCCCATTTATATATATATATATATATATATATATAAATGGGGTGATATATATATATATATATATATATATATATATATATAATCAAAACTACCCCAAATCCAAAATTAAACCAGACCAGCATAAAAATAATATTAAAACACAACCTAAGGTTTCACTGCTACAAGCAGACTTCTCAAGTGTAAAGAACCACAAAAACTACACAATATATATAATATTAAAAACTACCCACAAATCCATTCACTTCCCATCCATCTTTAATATTAAAAGAACTCTTAAATAAGTTAATTGCTTCAGAATAATAAATTTTCAATAATAAAGACTCTGATTTTGAAGACATTACATGTCTAAAAAATTCATGCTTGCAAGCTGAATAGAAATTATTTCATAAATGCTCAGAGTTGAGTGTTTAGATCTAGTTTCTTATTTCCTGTCCTTCACTGATGATAGCAAAATCAGCTTGAAATCATGATCTGAAGGTGGAATTAATGAAAGAGGTAGTGAATGCTTACTCTGTCATTTATGTAAACAAACATGCTTTGACAGTGTTTTTGGTAAAATGCCATCTGTTGATCATAAATACAAGCATTGGCAATTTTAACTTGCTTTTTTGTTTTTCATATATATTCTCCAATTATATACTTATTATCTAAAATATCCATTACATTTTTCTTCCTTTTAATTACTACTTTATATTTAATATTTTTAAATTCTTTCTTAATTTTTTTAATAATATTATTAATTCCCCTTACTATACTACTATCATTAACTTTTATTCCTATATATTCCTTTTCTTTTTATTTTCCTCTCTTCCTTTCCCTCTTTTTTATATAACTCTTCTATCTAAAAAATAAAAGGAAAAAAAATGTAATGGATATTTTAGATAATAGGTAAATAAGTGGAGAAAAGAAATATATAAATGGGGTTTATGAGATAGAATATAGAAAATGTAAGGATAAAGGGATTACAAATAAATATGTAGGTGAGACAAAAAAATCAATATATACTAAGTTAAAACAACATGAATATGATAGAGGATCACTGGTATATATGCATTTTATAGAGACAGGTCATAAACTAGAAAAAAGAATATTAGAATGATAAGTTATGTAAGTAGTAGAAGAGATAGAAAAATAAGGGAGGAAATTTTAATAAAGAAGATCAAACAAAATATTAATAGAGAAGGGGGTTTAAAAACAATCTTAGTATAAATATATATATATATATAAGGGCAAAAAATAAAAGTAAGAGCTAATTAAAAAAATAAAATAAATAAGTAGTTTGTATAATAGATAATAGAGAGAGCTGTATATAAATATAAAAAAAGGAAATAGGAAGGATTATGGGATAGAGAAAATGGTGGAGGAAAGAGAGAAAAAGTAGAGAATAAGGGAAGAAATAAAAAATAAAAATACATATAAAAATAATTTAAAAAAAAATAATTTTATAAAATTAAGTAAATGAAAGAAGCAAGAATAAAATATGGATAAAAAAGGAATTAAGGAATGGAATAAGATAATAAAAAAATTAAGATAATATGTACAAGTAAGTGAAATGAAAAATAAAGTTAAATATATGAATATAGTAATATAAGAAAGATTTTATAAATATTACATTGAATTTCTAAAATTATGGCAAAGATAAACGGTGAATAAATATAAATATGATAATAATTAAGAACAAAAATAAATAAGAAAAATAAAGGCTAAAATAGAATTAAAAAGTTAAAAGTTATAGAATAGTAAGTTTAATGAATAAAGTGATGTTAATAATTAAGTTGATAAAATTGTAAGATTATAATAGATATATGTATGAAATATAGTTGTATTGATATAATGTTTAAATTTTGTAGATCTGATGAAGACTGCTAGGAACAGTCAAAACTGCAATAAATAAATATATTTTGCTTTAAAGTGTAAGAAGAGTAAAATGTTGTTATTATATTTTACTTTATTGTTCATTCATAATTTCTAATTTATCATAAAGTAAGTTTAAATTACATTTTCACTGATAATTTTTTTTGTATTGCTCACAAAATTATCTTTCAAACCATATATAATACTTCTTACCTGAGACAATCCATAGCTTCAGAATCTCCAAAAGTATTTGCATAAGAATTCTTCATTTTTATCTTGTACCCCAAAAGTTGACAATCTCAAAGGCATCTATAAGAAAAAGATTCATCATAATAAAAGATACAAAACATTTCCAAAAGGTGGATATGCATTTGTCATCATTGCAATTAATTTCTTGTCTATCTAATAGTAGAAATTGTAGGCTATTGTCTGTATCACTGATAAAATGATTTTCAGCTCTTCATTTATATTTTTTGTGTACATCAGTGATATTTATATTCTTTATGCACACCAGTGATGCTATTTTGTTATATTTATTGTCCCACAGAGATATAATTTATTTTAATATAGCTCATTTGTTAGCTATAGACTTGAAAATAATGTGATACAAGATGTAGCAAAACTACTAACTCCACAGCATGAGTATCAATGCATAGGCAAGAATCAGAATTTGATTCTTTGCCTGCATATAATTCCATGTGATATATGCATAACCATTATGGCTACCACTATATACACATTATTTGAAATCTCTTTATTGGTTTTTTTCCTTATGTCAAAGCATCAGCCAGGAAGTGAACCTGTGACAACTGTCTGCAAGCAACTGCTTGCTTGCAAGACAGCTGTGCTGACCTCTTGGCTACTAACTCTTATTTCACATGGTATTATGCCCAGTAAATTTTGTGATTGCTTTATCAAATGCAATCTGCAACCTTTCTGTACATTAGATTATCAGTTTTTAAAATTTACATTGCATTGCTCTATATATGTAAATCATTACTTGTTATACAAACATGATGCAAAAACAAACACACTAATACAAATATAAATATATACCTTTTGAGAATCATTGTCTATAAAATAAGGTTGCCTCAAACTTGGATCAGAGACCCAAAATTACACTACAAAAACAACTTTTGTTATATTTGAATTTATATACTGTATAATAAAGAGCATAAATGATTTAATATTATATAGTACACACACACCAATCCAAAGCAAATAAATTAATATACTCTTTATCAAATAATTTTAAAATTTTAAAATATTAAAAATTAAAATTAATAACTTATGATATTCTGTGATTATGTTTACATCGCATTGAAGGCCTTCATATCCAAATTAGCATATTTTTAATCCATTATATTAGGGTTATAAGGCCAATAAAGATTTTCTGCCTTTATCATCTTATGTAAACTAGTAAATTGATCAGAAAATGAAAAAAAAATGAATTCATCTACTTTTAAAAATAATTATAAAAAATTCAAATTTTATCCAATATCAATGTAAAATATATCATTTGAAAGCTGAAATCAAGCAGCAACAAATTATGGGATTTCTGTTGATATCATGCTTATAGTTTTCATGCAATTTAAAAAAGAAAAAATTTCAACCAATCAGCTGAAGCGAATGGAAGACCCCCTACAAAGACTCAAGCTGATAAATGAAAGAAAGGAATAAAGCTAATATGTCAAATTGAATAAACATGAAGCTGTGCTCTTAAGCATAGCTTTTTGATTTATCATTAAACTCTGAATGCTATAGGAATACATAAGTTGTTGATTTATTTGAATTTTTAAAACTCTAAACTTTTTGGATCTGAATAATTTAATCAAACTTTATCTGTTTAATATTTCACTTTACCATGACAATAATTTTATATTAATGTACATATTTTATTTGCATTTATTTATTATTATTATATCTATTATAATCTCTAATGTCAATGAGTATTTTAGTTTTAGATTCTTACATAAAAGAAATAATGATGTCATATGAGAAATCTTGATTATTTAACATTCAAACTATCTAGCTTATTATTTTGTCAGGCTAGGTTTTAACATATACAACTATTTTTTTAATACTTTAGTATTATTCCTGTTATGATGTATTACTTGGATGACATTTTTGTCTGGTAATATTTATTCAAAGTTTCTGTTTATGATGTCATGGCAATCAAGAATCCTGATATGACTAATTCATGTCACATAAACTGATCCCTTCCATTTTAGAAGATATTAAATAGTTCACTTCATCATAGTGATCCTCCTACCCCACCCCCTGCAATATATGACATCTCTTGCATCATTTGTAAGTAATAGGATTTTATATTTTAAAAATACATTTGCTTTATATATTTGTGATTTTTTTGCTTAAACTTTGTGTTTTTTTTTTAATATTTAAAATATAACCTTAAACTTGCAGCAAATGTATCATAAATAATTTTTTTTTTTTGGAAGGGAAAGATGGCTTTGATGACACAGTTTCATACTAAAAAGGCACAATTCACAATATCTGTTTTATTTACTATCATAATATCTTTTTTCCTTTTTTCATAATGAATATATGTCTCCATTATTTTTTTTAGATGTGGACTTTTTTATTACACTTGCTATGACATATTATTTTAAGTTTGAGATATGTTGAAAACAATCCCTCCATAGGATCTGCAGACAAATTTTATCAATTTTGTCTGCACAATCCCTGGAGGTGATATTTTAAACATATTGCACACTTACAGTAATACATCATCAGAATAATATATCACAGCAGGAATAATACCAAAGTATCTTTTTTTTTTGCTAAAACACCTCATACCACCTTATTATTTTCATTTTATATATATATATTTAGTTAGGGTAAAAAAGGTAATTATTAGCTTAGGTCTGGAAAATACTGAAAATTATGTCATTTGATGATTAAGATATAAATCATCTATATATTCGTAAATCTTTATTGTTACAAATATAAATAGGGGGGGGGGGCACAAATTTATAAAATGAATCATGCTTCAAAATAAACTATTATAAATTTTCCTTATTAAATTTTTTTAAAGATCATTTTTAACTGCTAAGTAAATATGCTTACTGTGTGGTTATAATCTAATATAAGTTTATCATGAGAAAATGGGTCATTTTATCACTGGATGTACTAGAATACAATTATTTTGTTATAATCCCAATTGGACACTTCTTTTTCCTTTGACAGCCTCATTATCCTAATATAATGCTTTTTTTTTCTTTTAAAGTCCAACTCATTCACCTAATGAAAAGTTATCCCTTGAATGTTAGAATAACCTATGCTGTAAAATATTTCAAATTTCTGGATGATCATATATATATATATATATATATATATATTCATGTTTATTATGAAAGTGAAGTTGATCATATTATGAGTAATATACTGGCTCACTAATATTATTATCTAAAACTTTATTGTATAATACCATTTCTAAGCTATAATCAGACTATTCATTCAGGGATAGTTATATGGCATGAGAGTAGTGTACCATATTTATATCTATTATTTCATTCACATGTCTACAATAGTATTATTCTTTTAAATTTTAAGCATGATGTAAGATAAGCAATAATTGATAATACAACTATAACTTCATAAGATAGTACTATAATAAATAATAAGGTATTAAAAATAAACTGACATATTCTTCAAGTAATCATGAGCAGAAAGGTTTATAATTAATTAGTCTATTATTTTGTAATCATTAAATGAGTAACCATAGGTAATAAATTAATCAAGCTTTTATGTTCAAATCCTAATTAAATTTTCAACTATGTTGGAGTTCCTTAAAGACTATGAACTTACAATCCATCAAGTTGTTATAATCAAACCATTAGCTAGTATATTATTATTCCGTGAATTTATAAAAATAAGCAATTAACCCCAATAAACCCATGTTACATAAATTTGTATATAAATTTGTTTACCTACTAATAAAGACCCATTGTTTTATTTACATATATATTTTATTTATCTGTTTAGAACTAACTATATTATTTATGTTTGTTATTCCATTAGTCTTGTGTATCTCTTTGATATAGGGAATGAAAAGAGAAAATGGGTGGCACAGTCAACTGTTTGTAACCAGAAAAAGATATTCATAGAATTAAGGATGTTTAGGCTATTAATCATCATTGGCTACTGATTTGATTATTACAATATGAATGAACATTAATTATTATGGTAAAACTGAAGGACTCAAGAAAGCCTCTACAGATTCTATTTCATGATTAGAATATCTACAGGATCCTCTTTTTTATATTAGTAATAAGCTGGCTAAAAAAATTTATATATTAAATAAGTAAATAAACAAATGTCATTGCTTTGAGCATAAATATGTCCATATTCTTTTATAATAATTATTCTACCTAAACAAAGAATCTGTGATAATATTTCCATATTCTTTTATAATGATTATTCTACCTAAACAAAGAATCTGTGATAATCAATGCATGTATTGATTACAGGATTAAATTAAACACATTATTCAAAATCTGTCTAAAAAATTTGTATCATGTGTTTTGTTTCATCTTAAAAGAGATAATGAAATATATGGATGAATTCAAGTTCTACATTCATACTTTTTTTTTTTAAAAAAGAGTTTGTTTATTTATTTAAAACTCAAGTACTTTTTATAAAGTCTATTTACTAATCAAAATTAACAAATGCCTCAGATGAATATTTAAAGGTCTCCAGCTATCTCTATATGTTTTAGGGCAGTGATAGACATGAATTAAAATAGATATTACAGATCAACTTTGTTACTATGTGTTGAAACATTATTTCAGATTTAAGCTTGCCATTGATTAATGACTATTTTTGCTAAGTCGTTTTTAAATTCAAGAAAAATTCCATGAACTGAAAATTTTTTATTTTATTTTAAATGAGACATTGGAAAATAAAGAAAAAGATTTAAAATCTAAACATGTATTTTACTATAATCACACAAATATTGGCAATACAAGTGGAATGAGATTCATATTACATAAAATAAAGATGGAAGAACAACATTGCAAATATTGATGATATCTTGAACAGAATAATAAAACTAATTATTCGATTTACTGGAGGATAATCAAAGGCAGATAATTCATGTTTATGGCTTAACAAATTCTTATATCGATGAAGGAGATTTTTATATGAATGTAAGCAATATTTTTGAAGAGTCAAACATTTTACAAATATTATTGAAGAATATAATGTGAGAAGTAGAAACATTTAAAAGATAAAATGGCAATGATTAAATCTGAATATGAGTATATAAATAAGTGAATCTATTTGTGAAATTGAAAGCACTATAAATTGTTTAAAAAATGTTTTGTTTTTTTAAATAATGCAAGATAACATTCAAGAAAATATTTTAAATTTTTTTTAAATGTGGAACAACTATCTCATCTAAAGATGATAATTAAAAATCAGTTTTAAGTATAAAAAAATACTGAATGATAGATGACACTTCTATAAAATTAGAAATTTAATTTCTTTTACTTTTCATATAGTTTTGATTCATGGATTACTTATAGTGATATTATTTTTTCTGAATTTTATTATTATAGGACAAGATTTTTACATCTTAATAATTAATTATTCATGGACTAGTTAGTGATATTATTTGACTGAACTTTACTATTGTAAGACAGGATTTTTACAACTTTTATATTAATACATTTAACTGCTTATATATATATATTAACGAATTATTTTATGTAATTGATTCACACAAACCTTTTTTGTGTTTTTTTTTTTTTAAATCGGGATTATTTTGTCTATACCTGATAGTCATCACCATTTTATTTAAAAAATAAAACATTATTTCAAAGATGTTTAGTTTTATTTTTTAATTTAAATATGAGATTCGATTAATTTTAATATTTATAATAATTAAAAAATGATTTTACAAATTTTAAGTTCTTATATTTTTAAACATAATTTCATTATTTTATCAATGTTTTGATTGCCCATCATTTTCAGTAAAGTTTATTGAGTGATGTTCACTATTTATCATCATAATGATTATGTTTTAGAATAAAATCCCCAATTATTCTTCAGTAAAAGATCTCATTAAAATACATGGAATTGAAAAAATATATATTAAAGTTATGTAAATAGTAGTTGTATTTATATATTGGTCTATTTCCATCATATTGGTGAGACCAGTCACCTCACTGAAAAGTGATTGCAAGAATACAATCCTGCCTAATAGGATAGTGGTGGCTATGGTTGTAAAAGAGCCAAAGACACTAAAATGTATGGGTGCTGAACTGAGTTCAGACCCATATGACTATATAAGCTATTGAGCTTAGATTGAAAATAGTTTTTGTGTTTTCAATTTCATTCTCATAGTTTTGTAGTTAAGTAGAGATAAAAGGTGTTTGCTAGAGGGTTGCATTAGATCCTAAGATCTAAATGCAGTGCTCTCAGATACCAAGCTCCTCACTGACGAAGGCCACAAGCCAGAAACTAGTCTGGAGATATTGGATGAGTAGGCATTAGATAGGGATTTTATGCACAAGCCTTCTGGCATCCATTGATTACTCTGTTTAGCACAGGTGGCAATACTGTATGGAGAGTTTTGCTCTGTTTATTAAGAATACAAATTGTTGATTAGAAGAGAAAAAACAGATATGTCTAAGATAGCAGACTATATATGATCAATTGGGAAAATACAAAAATATTGAATAAAAAAATTTAAAGAAGCTGCTCACATGATGATGGCAAACAACCCCATAAGTCAACCTAGTGTGACTATACATAATGTATGGAAACCACTAATCAATTTTGCTTTTAGGAAAAAGTAAAGAAATCAGGAGGAACCTCACTGTTGTTTTTGGCAGGATGGCTCAGTTGGTTGGAGCATTACCTGAAAAATTCAATATACAAAAATCTAAGGATCCAAGTTTGATTCCCAAGTACTGTCACTGGTCAGGCCAGAAACATCTAAAGATAAAAGAATAATATCTCCCAAATCATTGAGAATATACTAACCTGTGTGCTATTACTAATAGTTGAATGCATTTAGAATATTTAAATAAAGTTAATTTTTTCTAAGGACATTCAATACTTATATTACATGATGGAAATAGTCCAATATATAAAAGCAACTAAACTACCATTATCACAAACCTTCAAAAAACACAATGTAATAGTAATATTTGACAATACATAACGTGTAGAATCTAAAATGTAAAAAATTAAAATAATTCACATATTCATTATGAATCATATATAAAAAAGGAAACAAACTGAATGCAGTTATTTTATTTTGTTAATATTTGTAATGTTAGGTTTGATATTTATTGTTTCTATATGTAAATGATCTTGAAAATATTACTACATCATTTGATGTGTTTTATTTTGAAATAAATTTGGTTGCAAAGATAAATATTGTCATAAATGTGTTTTTTCTAGCAACATTTTTGAGTTTTGAAAATTCATGCTCTGACAAAATGTAGTAAAGTTATAATAAAATTATCTAAAATTATCTAACTGTTGTTTTATTTGAATTAATAAACCATAAGTTATTTAAATATTAAGTTTACAATATGTTTAATGTTGTTTATACTGTTACGTTCCAGGTTTTCCATCAGAAGAGGGGGAGCGCATCTAACTATGGTCAGACCTAGGGTCTTCAGATAAAATGTTAGGCGTAACATGATGAAGTAACTAAACAATGATCATATTCTTCTCTAATGGGCTAACTTTTAGTTTACTCATTAAATCTGGATACAATTTAGGCTAGTTCATCCATATGTCATCCCTCTTTCGGATTCCATTATGCCTCAGTATTCGAACCCAGGGAGAATTTTGCCTTTGGTTCTTGTCAGGGATGAATTTATTTTATGTAGCAACTAAATTTTTATTGGCTTAAAATACATCAAACTCTATTGTTATGTTATATATTATAATAATACGTGTGTTCATATATATACTTAGTTAAGTAAATTGACGAGCGAATGTATGAACGAGTTTGATAAACTAGAGACCAATTTGATTTAAAACACATTAAAAAATTTTGGTACTTGAATATTAGTCCTGCAATGCGCTATTAGACATGCTAGCCTTTTCACATTCATATAAATCTGCTGATAATGTTATAAATCTTGTGATCTGACCAAAATAACATATACACGAATCTTGTACACAATATTTTTGTCCAGATTTTTTTGTGAAAACGTAACTTGTACATGGATGATCTTGTACATGATATTTTCATAAAAATTTACAAAGTTATCAGCAGGTTGACACGAATATGAAAAGTTACAGCAAGTCTAATAGCGTATTGTAGGACTAAAGTTAACATACACAAAAAATGTAAACATATGTATGATTTTCAGGAGTAATACTCAAACAATATTTTAAAACATAACTTTTATATCTTAAAGACTATATTTTCTCATCCTCCAGTGAAAATATAGTGACTAAACTCCCCAGTGTTATTTTACATACAATCACTAAATTATAATTTTTAAAAATAATATTTACTTACAAAAACAGATAAAAATATACACATATGCTAGTTATCACTGTAATAAATAAAAGGAATTGACCAAGTTCAAACAACCAAATTGGAGAAAATACATGTGTAATTAAAAACAACATTGCAAACCATAAATTTTATATCGTAAAAACTATATTTTCTCAGCCCCTAAAAATAGATTGATTCAACTCCCAAATGTTACTTTACAATAAAACAATCACTAAATTATAATTTTTTGTAAATAATATTTACAAAAACAGGTAAAATATACATGTACACTACTTAAACTGTAATAAATAACAGGAATTAATAGTGTTTAAAAAAAAACGCAATTCAAATTTCATTGTATTTCAAAAAAATGGATACCCGAAGTGGAAATCCCCCCCCCCCCAAATGAACACATGATCGCAAAGTGTATTGAGATCTTTTCCAGAAAAATACTAAGAAATAGAAGTTTTTGTAAAAAAAAAAAAGGTAAACAAAATAATACCAATAATTCAGAATAATAAAGAAATATAAATTATAAGACTTTTACTAGCGCTTTTCATGAGGATGAGGGGGGGGGGCTGGAAAAATTTTCATCACCCTATACTTTTTTGTAAATTCACAAAACAAAGAATTCTCAACAATAAAGAAATATAAATTATAAGCATTTTATTACCGCTTTTTATATAGGTGGCAAAAAGTTTAGATAAATATTAATCAACCTATTTGTAAATACACACAACAAAACCAAAAAAAGTAAATAAAACAAATCAAATAATTCAGAAGAATAAAGAAATATAAATTATAAAACTTTTATTAATTACTATTTTTTATTCAGGTAAAAAAAAAAATTGGAGAAAAATATTCATCAACTTATACTTTTTGTTAAATACACCAAACAGAACACTAAACGAAGATCAATTGTAATACTTTTCATGCAGGTGGAAAAAAATGTTTAATATCATTCAGTATAGAGAAAAATGTGTCCTCATTTTTGTGTAAATGATGTCACATAAATTTGGCAAGGTATGAATTCAAGTGTTGCCTTGCGGTTCCATGATAGTGTTTATTTCACCATTTCACGGAACTCCATAGTCTTTCGACTATGAAAACCCCAGTTTCTGGATCCACAAAATGCCTGCATTCCTCAAGTCACCAGTCTTGTATGTCTTCCAACAGTCTGAACATATAGTGGAACTCTCTTGCACATTCTGTTGAATCACTTCCATCAGAGTCGTCGCTGTCCGATCTTTAACTATCATGATAAATCATTCATCGGTCTCTCTTCATATGCCACTAAATATCCACTGTTCATGAAGAATTTGGCCTTGTTGATTTTCCCTTCATAAAAAAAGGCCTTTATCAATCTTCACGATTTTGTTAGACCCTCCAATTTTAGCAGGTTGTTGTTGTAGCATGGCATTCATGCAAAACGCATGCATGTAGTTATTTCAGTCTATTACTGTTTTACTGGATAATCCAAGCTCATTTCCCCCACTGTATTGAAGTTAATTGCTGAGACCAACAGTAAATGAACTGGATGGCTATTAGGAATGGGATTCTAGACCCTTGCAACTAGATTCTCTGTCAAATGGCAATTTTGTTGTTGCATCCTGCAACATTACATCACCACTGCTTGTCAGACCTGTGCATGTACAAGGTCATATTGTGATCACTGGGGTAAATTTTTAATGATGGCAGTATTCCATGTTTTTGTAAATAATAAACAGCATTCAGTTCAGTAGTGGGCAGCTTCCAAATTGTCATCATATTAGACAATTTCCAAATACAAAAAAAAAAAACACACACATTACTTATGAAATTATGAAAACAAAAGGAAAATCAAAATATGAAAACTACTTACACTAATTAAATTTAAATCAAATGAACTGAATACAAAAGAACAATAATCAAAGTAGTTTTTAAAAAAAAAACATGTTTTCCAAACATGTTTTGAAAATAATGTTTTTGCAACTGGCAACTATAAATAAAGCAAAATAATAACAATCAAAGCATGTTTTTAAAAAGAAATCACTGAAAATAAAAATAATGCAAAATAATAATAATCAAACCACATTTTGAAAAATCGAAATCACATTTTCACATGTTTTTCAATATACATTGCAGGGTTTACTTTCAACTTGGTATCATTGCAAGATTACACATTTATTGCAAATGTGAAAAGTCTCCCATCTCTTCTACATTGCAGGACTAATACTCAAGTACCCAAATTTTATTAATAACAGATAAAAATTGAAGTTCTATTTACATAGCAAAAGATGTGCTTATATGTATTCTATATGCATCTCTACCATTTCAATAACTAAATTATTCATTATACCAAACCATGTCCCTGGTAGATATGCATTAATAGATACTCTCTATTTACAAAGTCAATAAGATGAACTAAAATACAAAAATAAAATAAAAGAAAAAATATTTCATCATCATAATGATCATGGAGCTAACTATTTACAAGATTATATTTCAATATGTTCAATAGGTCCATGATCCAATTTCTGCTGGAGATATCTTCTTTGAGACTCCCCCCACCCTATGTACAAGTTTCCTAAAGTAGACAGAAAAAGTATTTCGTATGAGAATGTTAGTCATTTATACAGAATAAATTGACTGTAATGGTTGTTAGTTAAACATAAACAAAAAAAAAAAAAACATCTTAAACTGTTCTGTAAATTAATATGGAAGAGTACCAAAATTTTACCTTATCCCATATTATGTGGTGATAATAATGACTAAACATTAAGTCACTGTAAAGGAGTTTGACCTAAATTTTATTTAAAAAAACAAATGTTCTAACTTAATAAACCTCTCCTCCCCTGTATGATGTTACTTCTTATTGCAATGGACTCTTCTGACTGAAAACACACCGAGCTTCCAAGTGCAAGAATAATGAAAGAATTTTACAAACAAACAAAAAATACATATATATATAACATGTAATAATTTTGATCTTGTTTAAATCTTCCTGATTAAAGTCTGTAATTTCACTATTAATGTCCCTCATGGATACAGTTTGTTCTGGCAAATTCTCCATCATTCACCAAGACTCTCCAGTGATGTGCTTGAATGAGGTTGTTTCCATTTCGAACATTACTGTCTTCTTGGATGTACTCAAACACTTTGGATAAGGCATTAGGCATTATCTATGTGAGTGAGTTATATCATTATGCTTTATGGCAATTAAGGTAGTGCCTCTGGCCCCATGGCATGTTTATCTAGCCAGTATACATCATTTAATAATTTAGAATGAAATTTTACTCAGCTTATTATCTGGTATTTAGCAAGTTTATGTGAAAGAAAATTCTACTTCATCCTTTCTGAGTATGTACTGGTAATAAAACTTTCTTTTCTGTTTGATTGAGCACAGTCTTTTGTCTCTGTTTATTGCTGCAAAATTATTTCAATTCTTTTATTGCGCTGCTAAAGTTCATTAATCTTTGCCATGTTAAATATTAATCATGATTTGCTTCAACTTCTAATGCTTCAAAATTTTACACAAAAGAGATAGTATTTCTGAATACATCATACATTTTGTCCTTCATTCTAATGTTCTATCCTCAGATGTTCTGCTTGTGGTTATCATACCATTTGGCAATAATGAAAGAGAACATAAATGAACTGGGTTTGTTCTTTTATACTGCACCTCGTTTCTATTGTTTACGATGCTTGCATTTCTGATTTCCTTTTCCATCATTATATAATGTCTATTGTAGCACAAATTAATGATTGTTATAGAAATTTAATAAAATTATGTGATGAAATTGCATAGTGAAATTATGTGGTAAAATTCTACTCTCATTTTCCTAGCACTTGATTGCTTAGACATTGATTTGATCTCAGGTCATCATCATGTCTATTGAGTTACTGTCTCACATCATGATGTTCACACATTAACAAGCAAGTCATTATTGGTCTATCTATCTATCTATCTATCTATCTATCTATCTATCTATCTATCTATCTATCTATCTATCTATCTATATATATATATATATATATATGGAAGATTTCTCAGTTAAAGCTTTTATTTTTCAATAAAAAAAAGCATCTACTTTATTTTAACACTATCTGGGTTTGATAGTATTAAAGCAAACTTTAAGTGTGTATACCTTTATACATCTGTTTGCATATAGAATAATGATATCATGTATCTAAACTATCCTCTCAATGTGGACATTTAAGGGTTGGTTTGGATGGTTGTAAGCTACCCTTACAATACACATTAAAAAAAGCTTACTGATAAACTACAGACATCACACCAAAATCATGCATGAAGAAAGTCACACATAATTCTTTTATTTTAGAAAATATGATGGGTTTTTTATTATATATTTAACCAAAAGTGTTTATTGCAATTTAATAAAAATTACTAATTTTTGAGATATTTATAAACTGTATTCAAAATATTTAATATTAATATTTCATGGTAGATTGTTAATTTAATCAATGTTCTACTTTACAAAAATTTATATATATGTATATTCATCACAGTTTGTTTTGTATATTAAATATACTGAAATCATTGATCAACCAAAGTTTGCACTGCCCAAATACATATCATTATTTATCATTTAAAGCTAATAATGTTTAGAAAGAAATGTAATTATAACTAAATAGAATTAACCTCAGTAAAGAATAGCAAGATTTGATTGTATAATATAAATATTGTTGGACAATTATTTGTTTATATTATTTGGTTTATAGATGTACTATAATAATATAGAAAAATAATTTTTGGAAGTCAGATTTGAATGCTCTTCAATTTAGATAAATATAGAAGTTTTCTAAAATTAGAATATTTGTCAGTGATAAAAGCATATTAAAAAATAAAATATATGAATTCATTAAACAAAATTATGATTAGAGAATCATTTTATATCAAATAAAGAATGAGATAGGATTTTGTTATCTAATTTAGAAAACAAGGCCTTTAACTTAATATATTATTGAATATATATTAAAAAATGTAGTCTAATTGATTACGTAAAGCCTGGTATTATAGTTTAAAGTGATTAATTGGCACTGATTAATTTTGTTTTATATTATATAATTTCTTTTTAAACTATGGAGATTATAATGTGCTTTAATTTAAATACCTGAATGTAGTATGCCACAATTATAAATTTACTTATACTCCTTATTACTAAACCACTACATCTATTATTAGAAGTTTATTTGGAATAATGTATATAATCTTCAGCAAATTATATAATTATTAATTTATTGTATTACAGAATTAGTATTAATAACAAATATAAAATCAATATAAGTATTAAACTTTGTTTACTTTATATTTAATCAGTTATTATAAATACTCATACATAAGGAACAAAGAAATTTGTTAAAAAATATATAAAATTTATTAAAAACATACCAGTAGTTATAATATATGAAACATATTAAATAATAAAATCTTTATATTTGTTTTAGAAATACAAAAAATATTTTATTTTTTGGATTATTTTCCAATTTAGTAATGTTTTTATATATATATTCTTTTTTTACATTTTTCTATTTAAGATGTTTTGGCCATTGCTGGAAATTTATCAATTATTCACAAAATTGAAAAAGACTGATGATAGTATGCCATAATTAAAATATAGCATTAAAAAGGAGAGGTTTTACTTGAAAAAATTTAATAAAAAAAATTAAATTAATATATTTTTTATATAATTATAATAATAATAAAGGATTACATATAAATATTTAAAATGTCAAATAAACAAATATAAACTTTAACCAATTTGGCCATACTGTTTTGTAAAGTAATCAAATTTAATTAAATCTTCAGTTGTCACTGTTTTTTTTATTGAGCTTAATGACAATAAAAAGTCATTCACATTAACTTTTCTAGGAAGTATTAAATGTGTAGGTAAATCTTCTAGCTGTCTATGAATAATGTCATTTGAAATTTTAGAACTATAAGGAGTAAACATTCCATTTAAAGTAGTACACCATTTTTTTATAAATTGTAGTTCTCTAACAGGTTCCATTATTGCATTTAATGCTAAATTAGTAAGATCACTACATGAAAATCCTTCTGTTTTTTCAGCTACATAGTCCCAATCTGAATCTGTCATAGTAATGTTTGTTTGATTACAGTGAATTTGGATAATCATTTTTCTGGTGTTCATACAAGGTAATGGAATATAAATTTTTTTCTGGAAACGTCTTAAAAATGCTGCATCTAATTCCCAAGGGCAATTGGTAGCACACAATAAAAAAAATCCATGCTTTACATCTGTAGCTTTTGACAATTCCATTTGTTTAAGAAGTTCCGTTTTAATTCGACGAGTATAATCTTCTTCCTTACTATTTCTTTGTCGACAAATACTATCAATTTCATCTATAAATATCACTGATCTACTATCTCGATCACTAGCACTTTTAAATAATTCTCTAATTAATTTTTCACTTTCCCCAACCAAACTAGATATTAAGTCTGTACTTGATACATTAAAAAATGAACCACTTATTTCTGAAGCAACAGACTGGGCTAATTGAGACTTACCTGTTCCTGGTGGACCATATAATAAAACACATGTCCATGGATGACAATTACCAATAAATAAATGAGGATATTTTAATGGCATTATAACAGCTTCAGTTAAAACTTTTTTAGCATTTGTCAGACCAGCTAAATCACCTAATCTAATACATTTTTCATTTTTAACAAGGGTTTTTTCAATAAGAAACTTACGATCTTCATCCATTTGTTGTGAAATAATAGAGGAACATTTCGGTTTTTGCACAATTATTTCTTTTATCATTTGTTTCAGGCATTTTACACTGGATATTAAAAATGAATTTGTTTCAATAGAAATTATTTCTTTTAAAATAGACTTGCAGTGCAACAAATTATCTTGTAATTCTATTGCACCAATTTTTAAAGAACTATTTTGATTAAGTTCTTCTTCACAAATTTCCAAATATTTCTTAGCTTCAAAGTATAGAGGAATACTGCTTGCCATAATAATCTAAAATAAACAAATATAAATTATCATTATTTTATTTGCTGAAAATTTAATTTTGAAAAAATATTTTATGTAAAATATATCAGATTATCTAAATTTATTGTAAAATTAATTTTTTCCAAAATGGCAGATATTTTTAGACAATTATGTAGTTTGAATGTTGTTTTTTTTTTTTCAAATTTGAAGTGAAGCTTATATTGAGAACATTAAAAAAAAAAGAGGTGAGCCAGTAGAGAGAAGTAGATGTGGGATTATTTGCATTGAAAAAAAGAGTTTATGTATAAAAACATTCTTTATTTTCAAAGAAGCCTCTATTGATTCAGCGTACTATTTAAAAATAATATTAAACATTTTATTTAAAATATCCATTTACTTGATATTTGCATCACAAAATTGAAAAAAAAAATTGAACATAACACTTCAAACTAGTTTCAAGTATCAAGATAATAAATTATAAAGTGTTTGTGTTTGTATACTTTACTAACTTGTCATTGTTCAATGGTTGTTCTATTTATATCACAAATGAAATCAGTGCAAAGAAGATTATATGAATATTTTAAATTACAATTTAATAGTGAATTTTTATTCAAGATAAATCATTGCTAAAAATTGTGTAGATTATTGAAAATCACATATAACAATTTAAGCAGATCAATTGATTTATTAAAAAATATTTAAAATAAAGAAGATATAGAGTTTTGAAAATCCATATGAATGATAAAAACAAAAGAAAGTTATAAATGCTACAAAATTCATAACAAAGTATATAAAGATTTATTACAAATTTTGCATAAATGCTACAAAATTCATAACAAAGTATATATTGATTTACTACAAATTTTGCATCCAAGATAAGTAAATCTGTTTGTAATAAAACTGTCCTTGAGCATTGAGAAAAACAGGCTATCATAGATGTCAATCTAGAAAGAGATTGTGAACAAGTAAAAATAATGAATACAATAAAAGATTAAGACTTGCAAGAAAATATTGAACTACATATTCTTTTAATAAATTCTGGAATTGGGTTATTTGACTGATAAATTTGTTTTTGTCATTAATTATGACCTAATTCTGAACAATGTTAAAATATCACCAGTATTTAGATTTTTGCAAGTTTTATATGTGTGTGTGATATTTTTTTTTGTCTCAGGACTCTTTCTGGAATTGCTTTTTAATAGCTTCTTGTCTCAATGCTTTTAGATAAGTTACAGAGTAATGAGATTTATTTACTAATCTCATATGCAAGATTTGTAGCAAATCTCTATTATGTAGAATTCACAAAATTTGCAAACTATCTTTGTTTTATTTCTTTCATTTACATGGGTTTTCAAATGCCTATTTCTTTCATTTCATATTTTCTCTCACAATTATATTTATCTTCAATCCCTTGAATTGTTGGATATGATTTTCCAATAAATTGTTGATTTTTTGAAGTGATTTGCCTTGATGTAAAAAGTTTACTATATTTTTCAATAGACATATAATATTTTATCACTAATTTTATTTTTGATATAAATGAACAACCACTGAGCAATGACAAGTTAATATTGAAGCTACACATATATACATATTAAATATATATATATATATGCTTGCTTCACCATTCACTGTGGTTTAACTAAAGATCCTGAATTCAACCACAGTGAATGTAGGTTAAATTTAAATTAAATAGAAACTTTAAAGTATAGTCAAGAAATTTTATGAAATAAAGTTAAAAGATTTTTATTATAGATAACAAAGTGAAATTTCTAGAATCATAGAACTCATTAAAGAAAAGATTATTAGTTAGATAGAAATAATTAATTAAAAAAATTTTCATTAAAAATAAGATAACAAAACAATGGCATTGGAATGCAAGATGGCCAACAAGTAGGTATAAATGGAGAGCTTGTCTATTGTTCTCTCTCTTTTACCTGGATCAGCTCTATCGCTTGGATTGAAAAACAGTCACAAAGAATTTTTTTTTTTTAATAAGAGAAGAAATAAAGAAATACAGTTAGCTTTTTGACAGAGCTCTCTGCAACTAGGAATATCTTAGCTCCCTACTGAATAAATTCATAAACTACCAGCCTTCTGTAGATGAAATATATAAAAGACTTAAAAATGGGTGCTGTAACTCAAATGGCCGAGTAGACTTTTTTTCTCTCTCTCTCAGTTGTTTCCTGTTTTCCAGAGCTGGAATGATGTAACACAAAGAAAATGTAGAGTGCTAGAACAATTTTGCCGGACCAATGCCTGCTGCTATTAATGGATGAATGAGGACCGAAATTGCAATAAGCTGTTAGTATGAACTGCGGACCAGAATATCTCCATGGCTACCTTAGATTAAAGACATATGCTACTTCAAAAAAAAAAAGATTACTGGTAACTTTGACTTCCACTTGTATTTTATTTTTCATTTTGGCTTAAATCATAAACTTAAGTCATTTAGGTGTTATAAGTATATATGTGTTTAAAATATATAGCCTGATAATTTTAATATTTTCATTATGTTATTTTTTTTGACAAGTATAATGGTGATTCTTAATCTTATTAATATATATGTACATCTTTCATTTTTTTAACAGATCACATTATACATTTCTAGAATTGTATGCACATAGAATTGTATACCTACTTTTATTTCCCCTTTTCTAAAAAAGAAAAGAAATGAGTGATTTCTTTCTTATGTCTGGAAATAAATATATATATTGTAATGGGATGGGTGGGTGAGAAGTGGAAGGAAAAAAAGATTGAACTGGGTGATGGAACAATCATCACTCCCAGTCCATTTAAAATGAAATATTTATAAAAAGTATATTTAAGTAAAAAATATTTAAGGGAGCATGAGATCAAGAGATCTCTGTGATCATTGAGACACCAGCCAGATAACTCAGAAGAGCAACTAAAAACATAGTTATACATCATATATAATTATAAATTCAACCAGCATTACAATTTAAAAAATAAGTACAAGTAAATACTTGAGAGAAATAACCACCCATCATTATCATTGATGTGAATAAACAAATCAATACAATATATCAACAGTCCATCTTGTGACTGGATTGGAACAATAAAAAATATAAATCAATAGTCAACCTTGTGACTGGATTGGAAATGGGTCTTCTGTAGACCAGGCTAACTATTGAGCCTTTGCCAGCTTGGGCAATTATTTAAACATAACTTGGATGTACCAGAAATCAAAACAATAATGCTGGGACATTTAAAACATGCTGATCATCATCAATGCTCTGGCCACTTAAGTACCATTAATGTACTGGCCAACTATAAACTTAACTTTTAATAAGACTAATTAAAATAAAATATAGTGCATGAGCTTTAAAGAGTATCCTCTTTTGTGCCAACCAGGATGATGATTGGTCATCTCTGGATGCCCCAAAGCACTAAGTACACATCCCCATTTATCCTTGCATGAATCTAGCTCAGAGAACACAAGCTCTATTACTGTATGTGAACAAGAGATGATGAAATACAATTTTAACAATTAAATACAAGTTTATTAATAACAAAAAAAAAGGTATTTAAGATCTTATAGGTTAAGGATTCTGATTTTGAAAAGTATACAAAATTATATACACAACTAAAGTTATTACATGCATATATATATATTCATACACATATGTGCATTTTATAATATACAAGGAATACATTTCAATTAAACATAAAATAATTATAAAAAAATGATTAAAATTTACATATGTGTTATAATTGACAATATTGGTATTTGCAATATAATTGATAGATATACGCACACATATATGTGTGTGCATGAAATTTCTGAACATATTAAACTTGTTCTACAACAATACATGATTAAGCTTTTAAATTATATTTTAAATAATACAGATCCTTAAGCTAGGTTTACTAAAACACATACATAGAATTGCACAGATTATTAACAAATTTAATTTGTCAAACAATAAAAAAAAATCCTTATTTTTATAATTACAAATTTCATTTTAAATATATATAACATTTACATACTTGTTATGACAATAAAAGTTATTTTCACAATTATTCGTTGTTGAAAATGTATAAATTGCTTTTCTTATTTTATAGTAAGTTCCACTCTTCATCGATTAGTTACTTCAAAGAAATAAATACTATCAACTTTTTTTTGCTTTTAAAACAAAGTTATTTGCTTGTTGGCTTCACTTGTAAAATGTCTCTTTTTCACTTTTTAATAAACGAAAGATAATATCATTTTATAGAATCCAAAAAATCATATAAATTTTAAAATGTCTTTCTGCTTGATTAGTTAATGCTGATGAAGTAGGCAAGGTGAGATAGTAAAAGTGAATATGTGAACTGCAGCTCCTCATGCCATGATAAGCAAAGAGCCAAGCTGGACTATCAGTACACAAAGCTCCATGATGTCATGAGAAAATACCTCATTTTTAAGCACTGCCCCTTCTAAGTACCTAGACAGATCATCCACAAGAAATAGTATCCAGAAAAAAATAAAAGGCATTGTGCCAACCCTGCTCATCTCTGTGAGACTTAGGGGTATAGATGAGATCTATTCATGAGACGAAGGCCTACTCATGAGGCCTACTTATACACTGCTGGACTACTCTGGGACCTCAATATCTAGGTCTAGACAGTGCTGAGTGTATACTT
This sequence comes from Epiperipatus broadwayi, assembly GCA_028023455.1. NCBI lineage: Eukaryota > Metazoa > Onychophora > Udeonychophora > Euonychophora > Peripatidae > Epiperipatus > Epiperipatus broadwayi. The sequence continues at coordinate 9,678,604 of JAQFVV010000003.1, forward strand.
CAGAGCATCATGAACACACTGCATCCAGACAGCCCTGCTCAACTATACACCCACAATAAGCATAAAAAGTACAAATTCATGCATTGCTTTTAAAATGTCATTCTACTAAAGAAATTATTTAAAATTTCGTTATTATATATAACTCTACTAACCACAGCTGTATATATGTTTATGTGGGCTTCTCTGCCTTTAGATAGTCAGCATCTATATAATTATTTATTTAGCAAGCTGGTTCTTTTGGTCCATTAGAAAAATATAATCCATGTTTGTTGTCATCATCAGGTAAAAGCATGCAACCCATGTAAAATCTTGATTTGTAGTTGGTCTCTTTCTATCTAGGATTATTTCAGATTTCAATCAAGCAACTGCCACGTTTAAGGCTATGAATTTCAGTACAAAGAAGTAGCTCATTTTCTCCATGTAAATTCAAACTCCTGCTAAGGAAAACAGTCTACTATCTTGCCTTCAGCTACATCAGTTTATGGTAACTATTCTGCCAACTCTCTACTACAGCTAACAACAAACTGCGGCTATCCATTTTGGTCAGATAATTTCTGCCACTTATTCAAAAAGTTTTAATAGCCAAGCTGTTCTGTTCGGCTCTTACAAAAAAAATTACAATTCAGACTGTTCTCTTCAAAAATTATTACCCAGACTAGAGCTAATTTTATTATCATCCCTTTTATAGAATCGTCTAAGGTGATAATAACACCTTTATTGAAAACAGAGGTTTTATTTTTATCTCTCTAATCCCTTTGAAAATATATACATGTTTTTACTTAGGGGATTTCTAATAGATAAAAATTTTGTTTAATTAATTAAAAACTTTCAAAAATAAGCATGATGTTTTTACATTTCAAAATTAGAATTACAAATAATATTTATCAGACCTTTTTAAAATATTTAATTTTACAATAAAATATTATTTTAAACCCAGAGTTATTTAACCCTTTATTTATCATTATTTTATTTTAGGAAATATAGAAAAATATCTACAAAAATTTATTCTATGTTTATTTCTACTTTTCCTTTACTTTATATATATATATATGCACACACTATATTATTATGGGTGTACCATGTAACCCAAATGGTTACAATATATATAGGAAGAACTGGAAGGGAGAAATAATCTAATTTCATTTATTTCTACTTGTTTGACCTGCTACAATGAATATGGGGATATTTAAGATTTATCATAAAACTTCTGTGGGTAAAAAAACTTCTTCCAATTCCCTCCTGCCACATTTGTCTTACTATTATAGTTTTTTTTGATATATTATATGAAAGAGAGAGAAATGCAGCACATGCAATTGTCTTTTAGAAAAGTAATCCAATGTATTTTTTAATTTATACTTAGAAATAAATAAAAAAATCACGTGAGCATATTTATAAAAGAGTTAAATTTTATATATTTTTAACAGAAAAATCCAATCCTGCTTTATATTTTTTATCACTCTTTAAAATCAACTTGGGTTTTACTAATATATTTGTATAAAACATGTATAGATTAAATGTTTGTAGTTTATTAAATGTAAGAGAGGGGACAATCCAGTCATATATATAAATTAAAATCTTAAGCCTTTATTAACTCTAAGTGTGAACTAGTTAAATAGTGATTAATTAATAATTAAAATACATATAATGTTATTTAAAAAGAATAAAGTAATAATTATTTTTAATAGTGGACATTTTCTCAGTCTCGCAAAATTTTGAAGTCATATTATTTCATATACGTATATGTACTTATGGTTTTTTTTTTAAATTTCACAGTCATTTGATTGCATTTTTTCTTATATTGTGCTACTCAGTGATTCATGACTGACTTGGCACATATCCATAGCTCCCATCATCATTACTTAATAGGCTAACACCTCTCCAGGATTGCCATTGCTGATAAAGTGGATCTCGACCCTTTTTAAATATTACTGCTGGACACAAGCACTTTACTCCGGTCCTGAGCTCAGATCATGCTGCAGAGAATGAGCTCCATTCCTCTATGTGTTAGACCTGAAATGCTATCCAGATCTAAGTTAGCCCTGTATGAAGTTATTGTGCCCTGAAACTCACTTTATAAATTCACACATCGAATCACCAAGGACCACGATAGTTTTATTATAGATAAGAACCTTGCCTTTTTATATGCACAAAATATTACCGAGTAAATCTGAAAAATGTCCACTACATGGCCTCATTTCTATTTAACTAGTCTAACCAATTATCCATCTGTTGTAATTTCACCCTTGAGTTATCTTTTTTCTTTCTCTCTCTTTTAAAGTAAACCACTCAGCTGATGGCTAAGTATGGTGTTGTTATATAATTACAATTGTTTAATACATTATTTGGATCTTATTAATGTATATCTATACATACCTATGTTTGTGGATGCAAGAAAAATAACTTGCTACATTTTTTATTATTATTTAGTCTTCAAATTGTCATTTCTATTATTAATGTAACTAATAAAAACATCATTCACTAATCTAATCAATATATTAATTGTTTGTGTTATATATATATATATATATATATATATATTGAAACAGTGAGATTTCATTTGAATTTTAAGTTTTACCTTTTTCTATCGTCTCTCACCCACCACCCTCTCCTACCCAAATTTAAACTTTTTGATATCGAATTGTGTGTGTAGCAATATTAAAAATGTATAAATATATGTAAAATCCACCATAAACACACACATGTTTCGATAACAAATTTAAAGCAATAAATAAAAATAATTGATATAGTTTGTATTTCTCTTTTAGTTATATAATTTTATATAATTTTAACCATTTATTTTAAATTATAATGTTCATTATTTATTGCTGTGTTTAAATTTCATATTTAATAATAATTTTGGAAATTGATTGTAATTTAAGTAAAAGTAAAAATAATTGTATATTCCCTTTTTGTATTTGAAATTTTGAAAGTAACGGTCGGTGAGAGATAATAGATTAATTAAAAAGAAAAATTCCCTAAAAGCTTTAATTACAAAATGTAAATGTAAAAATAAACTTGAACAATAGAAATGCAGCTTTCTAGCTAAATTAAACTTACAAGAATGCATTGATTCTTCTCGGGGCAAATGAGTGGATCCAAATATAAAATAGAACAAAAGTGAAAAGATAAGATCAAAGAAAGGAGGACATTTTGAATTTTCTAAGAACTTTTAGTTAGACTTTAGCTGTGCTCTCAATCAGTTGAGAGGCTCCAGAAAATCTTAAATTAATTTACCTACCACAGTATGTTCGAGTAGAAAGTGCCCAGACTATTCTCCCCCGGAGATGGTCGATCGTATGCCGAACCTTCACATATGCCCTCCACAGAATCAACCAAGAGGATCTTCTGCCCAAACAATCAGAAAGCTGCTGCTGCTGTTGAAATAAATGAATAACCTAAATTCTGGAAAGAACTGCTACTTTTGAACACATGAACAATTTGCTACTGACCACTGAATCTGAAAACTTTGTATAAAACAGGTACCTGTACCCAAGCCCTAGAGTACTCTAAATAATAATCATGCTGCAGCTCACTCTCTATATAACTTGTAAAACTATAAATTGTAAAACTATGAATTTAATGATTAATTTATTATATAAATTTCTTTAATAATCTAGCTTACCTAATTCTATCTTTTTTGGGTATGTATTTCTAAATTTTACATTTTTATTATCTAATTATAGCATGCTTATAAGATTTCCGACCGGACCTCACCAAATTTAAATATAAATTTTAATCAAGACAGTTGCCATCTTGTCCAGCAACCTATTAATATATTTTATATACTCACATTGGCTAGTCATCTTGGAGATCTCCATAATTTTCTAAATGCAAATCCATGATTGCTTGAAACAGTGAATGTGTGTCCTGCAAATCCTCATTAATATTTACTTCTATAAATTACTTAATATTTTCATATAAATCGACATGCGTTCAGTGCTTCATTTATTGTAATGCAGGGGTCTACTACTTAGCAAATGGCTGACATATTAGTTATTAATACTCACCCAGCTTACCTATTGCTTTTATATTTTATTAAATTTTAAATAATAATTCCGTAAATCGCATTTCTTTGAGAGTCAAAAATGTTCTTTATTAAATGTTGATGATGTAAGGCCGAGTTATAAAATATATTAAATCTTAACAGAATAGTCTGTAAATTATATGTGTTACATTTTAGAGATGCTATGCCCTATTATAAGCCTTGGGTATTCCAGATTCTATAGGATTCAAATTAATCCCAGTTATCCTACACAAGCGGACAAATAAATATTCTCATAGGGCTCGATGCCGTCACACAGTCAGGAAGTAATCATGGCACAAACCATTTGCCCCTGATTATGCTTATGTGACACCTTACCTCTTTGGGCCTATGGAAAATGTCAGCCCATTGTTCTAAACTCATTCACACCTTTGCAGTTTTAATATATTGCCATCCTCATATCACTTTTCTAGACGTACCACGTGTTTTTGATTATTAACTTTATTACTCAATATATAACTCCATCTCTGCATTAGTGACATAATTCACTCTCAGATGTGTCCATAGTAATCAGTAAATATCTTCTTTAATTAAATAAATATGTGTCTGCCGCTACGATTATTAATCCTACTTTAGACTCTTGGATTGCAAAGATATAAATCCTGAAGGTTCAAATTAATCCCAGTTATCCTACACAAGCGGACAAATAAATATTCTCATAGGGCTCGATGCCGTCACACAGTCAGGAAGTAATCATGGCACAAACCACTTTCCCCTGATTATGCTTATGTGACACCTTACCTCTTTGGGCCTATGGAAAATGTCAGCCCATTGTTCTAAACTCATTCACACCTTTGCAGTTTTAATATATTGCCATCCTCATATCACTTTTCTAGACGTACCACGTGTTTTTGATTATTAACTTTATTACTCAATATATAACTCCATCTCTGCATTAGTGACATAATTCACTCTCAGATGTGTCCATAGTAATCAGTAAATATCTTCTTTAATTAAATAAATATGTGTCTGCCGCTACGATTATTAATCCTACTTTAGACTCTTGGATTGCAAAGATATAAATCCTGAAGGCATGCTCTTGAAATACTTGCTTGAGAATTTAGGTAGCTGGATTATGTCAGCCAAATAAATGTATCTTTTTGTAAAATATAACGGTATCGGAAATACTGCTACTGAGATTTTAAATATAACAAAATATTATTGGTTAAATGATTCGGTATAAAATATTTTAAATAAATAATATATCTCTTTTAAAATATAACAGTATCGGAAATACCGCTACTGAGATTTTAAATATAACAAATATTATTGGTTAAATGACTTGGTATAAAATATTTTAAATAAATAAATGTATATCTTTGTAAAGTATAACAGTATTGGAAATACCGCTACTGAGATTTTAAGTATAACAAAATATTATTAATTAGATGATTCAGTATAAAATATTTTAAATAAATAATTTCAAACTATACATCTGCCATTACATCTTTATTTATTCAATACCCATTCAATATAATATTTCCTCGATTCTGTAAAATATAAATGTTTAATATTAATGTTATTATTGGCTAACTCAAAAATAAAGTCTTGAATTTCTTGCATCTCAATGACTACCATGCCTAAAGAAATATTTACTAATGTAGCATCAGATGTGTTGTTTTGTAGATTGTATTGTGGATGTTCGAACTCAGTACTACTGGTAGCTTCACTACCTAGATGGTGCTGCCATTCTGTGTGGTGGTCAAATTCTGCACTATGTTAACGAATCATATGAAACTGACCGTTACAATATATATATAACTTAAACCTGATTATCATATGTTAAAATTCCCCTTTGGAATTTCATCTCTTCCTGATCAATGGACCTACATTAAAAATAAATTATAGGGAGTAAGTCGCTTAGTAGCAATCTAGAGAAATAGCTGAGGTTCAAACCCTCTCTACCTGCATCTCTAGGTTAGGTTAAAGCAGTTTTATTTTTCATACTGTTACAATATTGTGCATAAGTTTCCACGCTTAATAATTTGTTATCTTGAAAAATATTAATCAACATGAAGTGTGCATTCAATTTTGTGCCTGTTGTAGTAATGTGACTGGAATAAAACACCTATTATTGTTCTATTATTAATTAAATTTTTTAATGTTGGGGTCACTAGAAGATTTCTTAAAATAATGAATATATTTCATAAATAAAATCATTTTCTTTGAGGAATTATAATAGTTTCAAAAATTTAATTACATGTATATATTCGATTTTAAGAACAATATATATATGAAAATATTTTCATACTTGGAAATTTCTGTATCCTAGTCATACGTTAATAAAACAGTGATCGTTTAAATCTGTGAGAGATACTAAACTGTTAGCACTTTATCTTTCTCAACTTTGGATAATTAATCTTGATTGGTTATTATCTTATGTATTAAAATATTTTCATCGATTATATCCCTCAAAATTATATATATATGACGAGAATTTTATTAGGTCCTGCTTAAATATTATTTCATTCTTCTACTTAAAATTGAATAATCATACTTTTTAGATCATTTTACATAAGTCAATAAATTTTTAACAAAAAAAAATTTTAAAATATATTTTATTATCTTTTAAAATATTATTCAAGAGATATAAATATGTAAGCTTATACAATAAATTTTTTTTTCTTAACCTCCCTCACTTAGAAGCAGCAAATCATCAAGCACTAAAATATTATCAGAACATCGTTCATGCAATAAGAGAATACGACTTTGTCTTTAGTGTATTTAGTTGTAAAACCTATATCAGATAAGAAAAAATCATTAAATTTATAAACAGATTGATTTGTATGCGATATCAATATTACACTTAACAGTGTGAAACACTCGCAAATTGTCCACATAATATCACAACTGTTGTTTTTTTTTTTAATAGGACATTATTTATAAAAAAAAAGCAAATGTTTTTTGTATTTAAAAAAAAATGTATTTGTAAAAAAATTAATGGATAATCAAATATTCATAATGAATCAATAGCATAAGATATATAGCAACTGCAATCAGGGACTAGATATTTAATAGATATTTAAACACATTATGCAATTCATATATATCTAATAACATCAATAAATATGAAAAAAATGGAAATGTTTTGTGCATTTCAGTTGTGTGATGGTTAATACAATTAATGTTTCATTGATATGTGACTTGCTAAAAAAATACAAAACTATAAATATGATAAACTGTGGTTATTGGTTATATCTTTTGAATCTTTTAGCTAATGACTGCCAGTTTACAAACTCAAAAAAAAATTGACAATTTTTGAATCAATAATTTTATACATACTTTTTTTAGATAATCAATTGCATCAAAATTTATCACACCAACTGAAACTCCTTGAAACAATTTATTTGATTAGATAGATGTTTATATCAAAACTTGTTCTACACTTTTAAAAATCTGAAAATACAATCAAAACAAAATTAATAGTAATATATACAGAAAAGTTGCCAATGTTGTGTTTAAGAAGAATTTTCACAATATAATTTGCAATTTGATGCCTATAGTTGAGACTCTTGATGAAGTATAAAAAAAATCCTTGTTTGCATAGCTCATGTTGTGTATTATATATATATATATTGTAACATTTTGCACGTCTTGCTAGGCCTCTATACGCAATAAAGTGCATGAGTTGATCAAGTTATGCAAAAAAAAGAAAGTTTCATTCCTATTTCTAAAAACATAACTATATTTCCTGATCAACTCTACCTAGTAATTGTTATGATTTACGCTATTGATGAAATCAGCTTTTATTTCTTTTATCAGGATGCCAGGATTCATATAAGAATCCGCTGAAATCTGTCGCATCACGTCTCACAAATTAAAAAGAAAAATGTTTTTAAAAGAATCGGTATTATATTATACCATAACTAGAATTATTTTTTTGACATTATTATTCCTGGAGCTTATTCAAAACATATTGGCAAAGGTAAATTATATTTTCAAATTTTACTAAACTAATATTAGTAATAAATTTAATAATAATCATTAATAACTATTATTAATAACGTACAAGGAAAAGTTGGCATTAGAAATAAATATTTTTATTCTAACAAATTAAAATGTTTAATGATAAATTACAAATTAAATAAAACTGAAGAGAACACACACTAATCCAGAAAGTTAAACCACTAAACATCACATGATCACCATCTCTATACTAGCACATAATTGTTGTAAACAAAGGCAAAACTCTCCATACTGTAGTGCCACCTTGTGCCAAACAGAGTAATCAATGGATGCCAGAAAGCTTGTGCATAAAATCCCTATCTAGTGCCTACTCATCCAATATCCCCAGACTAGTTTCTGGCTTGTGGCCATCATCAGTGAGGAGTCTTTGGATCTGAGAGCACTGCACCTAGATCTTAGGATCTAATGCAATCCTCCAGCAACCACCTTTTATCTATACTTAACTACAAAACTATGAGTCTAAAATTGAAAACACAATAATATTTTCAATCCAAGCTCATTAGCTTATATAGTCATATGGGTCTGAACTCAATTCAGCACCCATACATTTTGGTGTCTTTGGCTCTTAAACAACCATAGCCACCACTATCCTATTAGGCAGGATTGGTGTTAAACCACTAAACATCACATGATCACCATCTCTATACTAGCACATAATTGTTGTAAACAAAGGCAAAACTCTTCATACTGTAGTGCCACCTTGTGCCAAACAGAGTAATCAATGAATTCCAAAAGGCTTTGCATAAAATGCCTATCTAGTGCCTACTCATCCAATATCCCCATTCTAATTTCTGGCTTGTGGCCATCATCAGTGAGGAGCCTTTGGATCTGAAAGCACTTGACCTAGATCTTAGGATGGTGGCTGCTGGAGGATTGCATTAGATCCTAAGATCTAGGTGCAGTGCTCTCAGATCCAAAGGTTCCTCACTGATGATGGCCACAAGCCAGAAACTAGTGTGGGGATATTGGATGAGTAGGCACTAAATTGGAATTTTATGCACAAGCCTTCTGGCATCCATTGATTACTCTGTTTGGCACAAGGTGGCACTACAGTATGGAGAGTTTTGCCTTTGTTTACAACAATTATGTGCTAGTATAGAGATGGTGATCATGTGATGTTTAGTGGTTTAACACCAATCCTGCCTAATAGGATAGTGGTGGCTATGGTTGTTTAAGAGCCAAAGACACCAAAATGTATGGGTGCTGAATTGAGTTCAGACCCATATGACTATATAAGCTAATGAGCTTGGATTGAAAATATTATTGTGTTTTCAATTTTAGACTCATAGTTTTGTAGTTAAGTATAGATAAAAGGTGGTTGCTGGAGAATTGCATTAGATCCTAAGATCTAGGTGCAGTGCTCTCAGATCCAAAGACTCCTCACTGATGAGGGCCACAAGCCAGAAACTAGTCTGGGGATATTGGATGAGTAGGCACTAGATAGGGATTTTATGCACAAGCCTTCTGGCATCCATTGATTACTCTGTTTGGCACAAGGTGGCACTACAGTATGGAGAGTTTTGCCTTTGTTTAATCCAGAAAGTTCTTGGGTAAACAAGAGTCTCTTGAACAATAAAATTAAAGTCTATATTGGGATCCTATTATAAGCTTATTTTTAAGAATGGTTTTGCTGACAATTTAGTCACAATCGGGAATAATGAATCATAGCTTACCGGTATGTTTAATGAGTTCACGAAGCTTGTAGATTACTATGCATAGTTTTTTTTGTGAGAGAATGAGGTTGGCCATCAGTTATAAGTTGATCTTGTGGTCTATTCTACTGGTTGGTCACAAAAGTTTTTCTGGTGTCCATCTTCAGTAACAGTGTCAGCAAAAGCTTTGGTTCACTCCAACATGCAGAATTATTTCAGCGTAGGGTGATCCTGGATATATCCTTTTGTTATCCAGGACTGACCATAGGAAAAACAAATAAAACAAGACATTGATCAAACTGGCCTCTTCCATTTTATACTCGAGGTCCAGTTTTCAGACTTCTGTGCATACCTTTTGTTTGTCAAAAATATACGTTGATAATCTTGTACATTCTTTATAAAATTTATGTTACAAAGTTCTCTTCTTTATAATGTCTTTTGGCCATTTTTAATTAGCTAAAATATTTTCCTTTTAGCTTATCTAGATTGGTAATTTGTGTGTCTTTTGTTCTCTCCAATTTTAACTTTTATGTTTAATTACATAAAAAAAATTATGAACGACAATTTTAACTTTCATTGTACATTTAAAAAAAATAAATTATATTAATCAGAAAAAAATCTAAAAATGTTTTTCTTTTAATAGATCGCTAAATTTACTTTTTTTTCTTAGCTTTTAAATATCTTACCGAATGCTAATATATTTGTACCATATAAATAAGTGGTACAATATATATATATATATATATATATATATATTGTAATAGAATGTATGTATTATCCAATTTAAATGAAGAAAGAAAATACACATATGAAGAAAAATGAAATTATCCCAATTATATTTAAACAAATTACTTATCTACCCTTCCAACAAGCTATATATGAAATAAATCAAAATTGTATAGAGCAATAATGAGGCCTATCATTATAATTTATTCTCAGGGTTAATATGACTAACTAACAAAATATATACTAGAAACAAAGGGAATTTTATTGAATCTAATATATACATTAAATAAGTAAACTTATGTATATCTAAATATATCAACTAACACTGACTTGTATAAGTGACTTTAAAATTAAATAATAATTAAAATACAAAATTATTCATTAAATTATGAATAATTTAATAAACCTCATAATGACTTTTGCACTAAAAGAAAAATAAGAATAAAATATTAGTACCCTTCCAAATAAACTACAAAGTCATTGCTTATAAAACAAATGGTACATACTTTATTTCTAGATTATGGTTTGATTTTTAAATAGTATCTGTATTTTAAATGTTTTTTTAAATACAAACCAAATACAAAATATATATATATACTTGCAATATGTATATATATTAAATGGACAAATACATATTTGTACTCAATAAGTATACATTAGTATAAACACAAACCAATATTTATATTTTTTAAATATTCAACTTTAAAAAAATTGTTAAATCAAATAAATAAAGGTATATTATATACAGCAAATATATGAATTGTTGTTTATGTTTTGCATAAGAGTTATTATATGAAGTTAAAATGAAAATAAATAAATAATTGATTGGTAAAATATTGTAAAATTAATAAAGTAGATAATAGATATGCTCTCAAAGCTAGGTTAATCGATTAAATGTCACGAAGTCAAAAGAAATCATCAAAATTCACTCCACTACATTATAAAAAGGTTTACATATTATATCCACTTTGAACCATGCTTAGTACTACAAGCATCGAATACTTAAGTTTATTATTTATAACGAGGCTCACTCATGCCTATAAATCTAATATTTCTTTGGCTACTTAGCCAATTAATGCTACTTTATTAGTATAAATATGTGACTTATTTCACATAATCTTTTATCTACTAGTCTTATATATGTACACACACTCAAAAAAAAATATAATGACAATCTCTAACTGACAGGTAAGAATACTTATTCATGACTTTAAATAACTGTTAATAAGTCAATGATCCATAATTCCCAAGAGGACATCCAATTATCAAATAATTAAAAAAAAATATTAAAAAAAAATTAAGATATATAAATAATAAAAAAATTTTGATAATAAAATTTGTAAAGAAAAATTTCATTTATTAAAACAGTTTATAATAACCCATATGCAATCTAAACTTATAGGCTGTATTTTCAAAATTTAAATACTTAGTTTTGATTTTGACATTTATAAAATGTTTGTTTTTTTCTTTTTAAACAAGACGCTTAAATAGAACAGAATTATACTTATAAAAATGTTTCCTTTCTCTAATTAAAAAAAATACATATATATATCGATCTCAAAAATATCTATATAAACATATCATTTAAATTAATAAAATTATTAATTTACCCTTAAAAGTCCAACTTGTTTTTTTATTTTACTTTTTTCTTCCCAGTACTTGAATGCATTTTATCCCAGGTTGAGTTTTGAAGGAAAATATTACATTAATGAAAATTGTCAGTTCATAGATGCATGCATATTTTTATTTTCCAAGATTTCTTTCCTTAAAAATTGAAATGTTGAACTTAATATGCTGATTAATTCCAGTTGTTTCCAAATTGTTATTGAATTTACCATCTTTTATTTTAGATAGCTATCTTAAATTTCAGCTTAAGACGCGATGAAATACACATGTTGAATAGTTTCTTTTAATTGCTAGGTTAAAGAAAAGAAGACTGCAGTTTAACCCTTAAACTGCAATAATATATTACTCACCCCAACATTATTGATGTGTTTACGTACAATAGATTATCCAATTATTCAGAAGAATGGTGATTCTGAAGAAACAAAGTACAACTAATGTTTCTCCTTCAGTTTCTTTAATAATAATTTTAATAATGGCTTTTTTTTCTGTTGTCGTTGTTCTTTTTTTTACTGCCCCAGAACATGCAGTCTTGACAACAATTGTTGACATGTTGTTTTTTAAACAATTAACATTCAAAATAAAAATATTAATTGTATAAAAAATATTAAATCCAAAATTTATTTGATAGCTTTAAAAAAATATATCCATAAATAATAACATTGCATTTTTTAAATCATCACTTAAAATAAAATACTCTTTTTTATAACTAACAATGTATATGTTTTTTTTATTTATAATATTGATATATACATATATTAATTAGAACATGTCATTATTACCATTTAAAATCTCACCATTAAAAATAATAATAATAACAATTAAAGCTATGTACCATTAATAAATAAACAAAATAATAAATCCAAACAACAATAACTATAACTAACAACTATAAACAATAATAACACTCAATATATAAAATCAAATCAAAGAGATTTTTTTAAAAAAACCAAAAATGACACTTTATTAAAATAAAGGGGGATTTGTTAGTCTTTTACAATATATATATATATAGTAAGTATAACAGTGATTAACTATTAAACACAATCTTTCAATCCTCAGAAGTACTTTCAGTTAAGGAATTAACTGAAAGTATTTCTATGAATTGAAAGACTGTATAATAGTTAATCACTATTATATTTATTATTTTTATTGTTATTACAATATTTTTTAATTAATGGACATTTTACCTGTATTATATATATATACATAAAAATCAGTCAGCACTTAGACAATCCCAATATCAATGACAATCAACAATCTCACATCTATATAAAATATATGGCTGGATTTAAATCCATTTAACAACTTGGGTTTGAAGTAAAAGAGAACCTCCTTTTACTTCAACAATAAACCCTAATAAAAAAAGCTTTTATAGACTAATGGGGAAAATTTATTTAGCCTTAGGAAGATGTTAATTAGTAGTAATTGATGGTTTCTTGGCAACACCAAAGGCAAAAGTTATATATCTGTTTACATGAATAGAATCTTCTTATATCTATTTTTTATTAGAACAATAATCCACGGAAAATATTTAATTCAACATATATATATACATATATATATATATTAATTCTAATATTCTCATGGATAAATGATGAATTCATAGTATTATTTCTAGGAGCTGGCATTTCAGTACTCCCAGATTATATATATATATATGGTTGAACAAAGGTGGAAAATGCCCTGATATATATATATATATATATATATATATATATATTCTAACCTCCCCCCGCGCATCCTCACCCCAAAATATACTGTTTATTACGAATATTACGGGTTCTAGCTCAGTTAACAAATAAATAAATGAAATATTCAGCATTAATTAAAATGATTACTAGCTCTAATTTTAAAATACAAATTCGATTCAATTTTAAAATGAATTAACAAATATTTACTATTTTCATGAGACATGGAGTGACAATACGGGGAACGAGATAGACTACATTGAGACATTATCCACACGATACTACCTCAATGGCATAAGAACACTATCCCCTCTTTTTTTTACTATACCAAATAACTAACTCATAGTATTCTTACGACTTTCTAAGCTCTATGCACTACGATTAAAATAATAATCATATCTTAATCTTCTTTATAACAAGAATCTAGCTCAATTAAATAAAATGAAGTAAAATAAAATAAAATCTCAGGTTCAGAAATTGTATTCTAACTAATTTAAAATTACGGTAGTAAAATATGAAAAGGGAATTTTATGTCATAATCTACTACACAGCAACTAATAATAATAAAATAATAATAACAATAATAATATAATATAATCTTATTTCTTCCTAAATAAAATAAATAAATATGTACGTGGTAGTATTTTAATAATCTGACAACAGAATACGTGTGGCAACATTAGCATATAATTTAATGTAATATTGTGGCAACCGACTTATGACCAATAAATAATATAAAATTATGATCTTTTAATTTTAACATACCAATAAATTCTCAAAATTATTATAACACTTTTATGTTTACCTTTTGTGCAAAATCTATATGTCTGTTTCAATTATAAATGTATCGTGATTTCATGCATCCATGTGGAGAAATAACAACTCGGACACAAAAACTTTAAAACAAATTTAAAACAAAGTTTATTAACAACATAAATAAATTAACAATATTTTTACACTATATACATTGGATATCCCTTACTTTCATATCTCAACTTAGTTTATTAGTTTATAAAATGAAATCAAAATAATATTTACTTTTCCTAGTTAAATCTTATTTTTTAACACTTAAGAAAATACAGTATTATTACTTGATTTATTATTATGGTTAGCTTATTACAAAATGCATTTCTTATATGATTATCACAAACACTTTGCATCCCTAATATTATTAAAATTATATTTTTTTACAAAATTTACATTCGTAGTAAAATTCTACAAAATAACAAATTTTAGTTTTATATTGGTTGTATGGAATCTTACAAAGTCAAAACATTGTTCTACATTCGGTATTAGGTTTTTATTGTTCATTATCCGATGTTTATTAATCCTAATATTCTCATTCAAGCCTTACTTCGGATGATATAATTACAACTATTAATATACCATGCACAAGTATATGTTTATTATACATTATTGAACTATTTTCTTAATAAATATGCAATACTTATTTTCTAAATATTATTTAAAACATTCAAATTTTATTATCACTTTTTAAAAAAAACAACTTTGTTTAGATTTCTCTTTCAAAAATCTTATATTCATTTCTGAATTAATTTTACAATGTATTATATGATTCTTTCTCTCTTTATGATATTTTGGACTTTCAATTTTAAAGTTACACAATTCTATACATTCCAGCAAATAAACTATTCTTACATAAACGATAACATATCTTCAGTTCTATTTTATTCATTATTTCTTTGAAAATATCTTTCTGACCGATGCAGATTCACGAAATAAGGATAGCGAAGATAGATGCATAGGATCAAAATACAACTAGAATATTACTCATCATATACCTTGACAATCATGGCACAGTGAATTAAAAGACACTATAGAGGAGTGACCTTTACCTGTCTACCAACCTCTATCATAGGAACGATGCTAAAGCTATTTCTTCAGCTTTATTATAACATCCAAAGTTTAAAGATATGCAAAAACACTGTCCAAACTATATGTGTTCAGTCATAGGGCCTAGTTAACTATACTGAAATCACACAAAACTAAATATGATCCAAATCCTTTATTTTTCCTATTTCTTAAAAAAAACATCATCTTGGTTTCCTCTCCACTAGTACTTCCAAGTCACTATCCGATCTTATTTCTCAAGATTTTTTCTATACTGTACATCGACAAATACATATCTGCATTACTAACAATAATAAAATTCATTTATTTTAAAACTATTCCACTGTTCTATAAGAAAATCTTTTTACTACTTTCCTCCGTATATTTAATCATATACAAACTATTTAAATATCTGAATACTTTATCACATGAAAGTTCAAAAGAATCACACAATTGTTCTGTTAAATTATATTATTAATATACTTTAAATAAATTATTGCATGCATATTCCGAATTACTCCTATCTCATTATATGTTAAAAATGTTGTATAAAATGTGTACATATAATTTAAACTTTCACACTTCATTCTTAGGTCAATAGATGATCTAAAAAAATACATTATGCATTATAAATAACTATCAAAATTACCAAAACGACCTTTATCTTCTCGATCGCGTTCCGTAGGCTTCACCATCCATTTGATCCTTGTAGATATAAGATTCACATCCATACACTTTATTTTTAAACAATATTTTTATAATTTTATCAAGTTATTATATTTAAATTTTAATATTACTAAATTTATGTTTATATGTTTTCCCTAATCTCACATAACATTTTATATTTTAAAATAAATTAGTAAAAAATATTCCAAACTATATTTACTGTACTTCTTCATCAAATTTTCTTGAAAACCGTTCATATTAAAGCTAAAAAAAAAATGTTTATTATTTCTTCTTCAGTCACTTAATGTTCTTCTCCCTGCTTGTTCAATTTTAAGGTAAAACAAATATTACTTCGTTCAATAAGTATTCATAGATGACAATCCTTGGTTTTTTATAATATTTAATACAATTATTAATTATGATATCAATTAATCCCGTAAAGAAAACGTCTACATATTCTCTTCTAATATTTTTCTGCTAATATTTTCCCGCGCGACTTTTATGATGCATCTTCTAGGTACTTTAATTTAAATATTCAATAAAATTTTTCTGTTTCCATGGATTCATTTCTTTAAGTAAATTAGATTTATAGTTTCCAAATCTTTATCTTTATTAATCATTTCTCTAATGAACACTTTATAATATTTTTAATTCTTCTTAGATAAAGTTTTTTCTTTTCCTTTTTTTTTAAAAAAAATAATGACTCTTTCATATCATTATTCGGTAATTTTTCCTTTCTTTTAAAATTCTGGTACTATATACTTTGTAATGTTTCCTTTAAAAAGATAAACATTCTTTCTTCATTATAATTTTTACATAATTTTTTCTTTATGATATACGCATCTTAATTTTTCCATAGAGAAGAATAAAATAACTTCAGAGTAGCCTTATAAATTTGTGCGTCATAATTTTTCCTGACGGCAAATAACTTCTCTTTTAAGTTTTCCGTATAGCGTCCAAATTATATTCCTCTGAGTTACAATAATAAGTTTCTGGTTGAGCATAAATAAAGCTGTATCAAGGCACTTTACAAATATTTTTCCTTTATCATAACTTCTATATACTGTTTTCTGTAGTATTTCCATTTTACTGTAAGGTTTTGGCTAAACTTGAATAAAATATCCTGGTAAGAAAACTTTTAAAATTAGCCCTCCATGTAAAGGCAGTTCAAAATATTATATTTAAAAAAACTTTTAAAACAAATACAAAATTTTAAAATTATATTACTTTTCTAGCTTACGATCTTATACAGCTAAAAAAATATGTTACTCCCTCCTTCACTTACACATTACTTTCTCCCGCTCCGTCTAATTCTTATATTTTGTCTGCTAAAATACCTCCGTTGATTGGTTAATGACTTTTTTAGCGCGAACAAATTTACACATTTTAGTTTTATAATAGATTAAACCTTTTTAAAATAAAGAATTTATGACGTCATGTCTTAAATATTATTTAGAATAGTATTTTTTAACTCAATTATAATTTTATCAAAATCATTTAAACTTTTAAAACAATTATTAAAATATCATTTAATATTTCAACTTTTACTTTAACGATAGATAGCAATTATATTTAGTTTTATAATTCACAAACTTTATTATTATATTCTAACAAGCGTGTGTGTGAAGGTATATAATATACAGTCACATGATTACTAACTTTATCAGATGATTTTTTAATTTACGTCTCGGTCTAAATTACCAAAACTGATATATTTTATAAAAAATTTGGAAAATAATTTAAACTTGTAGAACTAAATATAATTCTCACCATCCTAAAGTTTATTTTAAAATATACTCTATTAATTTTGACTATTAAATATAATTATAACACTACATATAGCATTTATTTAATTTATTAGTTTTAAAATATCATACTCGAATTATTAATATATTTTTAACTATTTATAGCTGTGTTATTTTATATGGCCAGCTTTTACAACCATAAGCAAGGATATAATTAAGCTTTATTTAACTGTTTTCTTTTAAAATAATCCATTACACTTTTATATACCAGGTATTTTCAGCCTTAAATTGTACTATAAGATCTAATCGATCCTACTATTATTCATATATCATACAAACATATCTTAAAATTTAAAATTTTTTTTAGCAATTGACCATTCTACCTTATTATGACCTATAGATAAGGGCACAATATATATATATATATATATAAATATATATATATATATACACTATATATATACATACATACATACATATATATATATATATATATATATATATATATATATATGTATGTATGTATAAAGCATAATTGTAAAAAGAAATAATGTAGCTTAAACTCCATTTTATTTTCTTACTTATCTGTAGGAGCCAAGACAAATTAATAACACTAAACTTTAATTAAATGAAAAAGAAAAGAAGGTAGCATTTGAATTTTTAAACTCAAAGTGTAACTCAAATTTTTCTATTATCATTAAATATATAAAGTCCCAGGCATAAGTTCTACCATTCCATGAATGATTTTATAATGAATCTGTGATGTTGAAAATGTTGATGTGATGTGATGTACTGTGATTTCTCCTTATATGAAGTCAAGAATCTCTCAGCAGCTATGCCCAGAGAATCTTGCTAGGCACTTTACCTTCCCTTTCCATTTCCCATCCTAAGTTTTCCCATATCCTGCTCCATCTCATTTCCACAACATAATCTTTGTCAACTCCATGGCCTTTATATCTAAATCCCCCATATCTTTTCCCAAATCCAGCATAAAAACCAATAACCCACTTTCTGTTTAATCACTTTGTTTATATTTATTCTTCCATAATTTCATTATTTGTACTCTTTTTGCTTTCAGGCATTTACATTCAATTAACAGATACTTAATATTTTCTATGCCTTCCTTAAACAACTTACAGACTAAATCACCCACATTTTTCCATTTACATGTATATTCCCTTGTTGCTAAAAAGTCCATTGGAGCCTTAAACAGTAAACTACTTTCCTTGCTATTATCATAAATTAATTCACACTCAATGTTCTGTTTAATTCTATATATATTTAAATTCTTTTTACTCTCCATATTAGTTCTCCATCTCTCCAACTCCTATTTTTTATTAATGTATCTATTCTTCTATCCCATTTCTTATTACTATAGTACTCAACAATTCTCCTAACACAATCATCCAACCTTTTGTAAAAGTATACTGACATAAATTCTTTATCCAAATCTTCTGCATACCGCATTATCTTTCTCACCCACCTTGTTGCCTGTGCTTTACTCATAACCCAATTAAATACTATTTTGATAGTTTATAAATGATGGAATAGTCAATAAAGCATAATTAAAAAAGTTAACTCAAATATATCTACCATTATTGAACAACTTTTGATTGCTCAATTATCTTCAATTAACATAATTTTTTTTTGTTTAATTCATGTGAAGTTTCAAAATAACACTAGTGCTTAATATTTTTTGTGTTCATTTTTCTGAATTGAACTTTTTTATTTTGTATTACTATTTATCCAGACTTAATTACATATAATAAATAAGACCAATGCTTAACATTATTTTTATTTTTAATTTCATCTATCTTTGTATTTTTTATATACAGTTTACTTATATTCATATTTAATAAAGTTAATAATAACTATAAATTGATATTTATCAAAAGCTAATAACTTTGAATTGTTAATGTTAGAAAAACATGAAAACATGAGTGATCAAGCTTTCTAATACATAAATTAATATTTCACACTTTATAATATAATAAGCAAGATTCAATTTTATCATTGAAATTATTAAAATAATGGGGAAAAAACTGCCCTCCCCCTTCCAGTTAATTTCTGCCCTGATAGTGAAAATAATGAGAAAAATATATTTATAATGAAAATTGCATTGTCTAAATATATACAGTATTTCAATAATAATAAAAAAATGTTGCTATGTAGTCCAGCAAAAAATAAAGAAAAGTTTTATTAAATGTTTTGCATAAAATGTAACTTTATATGGGACAAAAATTTCATTATTTAAAAATAGTTGGAAGCTTTATAATATAGATTTGAAGAGAAATAGAAAAAATAAGTTATAAAAAATACAATTAACAAGAGTGAAGTTTTGCAGAGAATAAAAAAAAACAATGTTTCAATAAATTATATATACTAACAGTGCAATTTCTATTAGTCTAAAAGTTAGTTATAATTTTAAAATGCAATTGTTAGATTATACAATAAAAATGTAAAAATGTGAATTTATCGAAAAAAATAAATAAAATGAAATAAAATTCAGTGTATTATATTTATAAGAAACTTAAAGATTTCTAAAAAATAATGTATACTGAATGAATTAACATAATGTCATTCATATAAATAATCGCTTTCCCAAATTCAAACTTATACGATGTTTATAAATATAAAATAAAAATAATAGGTAAATAAAACTAATTGTGAAAAATGTTATTTTTGTACTATCTAATACAGGCCATGTATTCGAACCCAGTTCTGCCCAAATAATTTGTACAGAGAAGAGTGATGCCAAAAGAAAAGTTAAAGAAGCTTTTTACATAGCAAATGATCTCAGTGCCATTAATAGAAGAGAAACATGCTTTGCTCTCTCCAAACAATGGACTAACTAATTAAAAATTCAAACTCATTTGCATATGTGTACAATAAATCACAACAGTCTTCATTCACAAAGCTATGAGTTTGAGATTCGAACATTAAATCTCGAAAGCGCTAAGCAGACCTATTATATAT
The DNA here is from genome assembly GCA_028023455.1 of Epiperipatus broadwayi. NCBI lineage: Eukaryota > Metazoa > Onychophora > Udeonychophora > Euonychophora > Peripatidae > Epiperipatus > Epiperipatus broadwayi. Next base: position 9,699,542 of record JAQFVV010000003.1, read on the forward strand.
TATAGTATAATTATAGCTTCACTATTTAATGCGAAAAAAGTCACATATTTATAATTACAATTTTTACTAGTGAAGAGAAAAACAATTTATTATCTAATATAAACAATTTTATTTTAAGGGTTTTTTTCTCCTTATAATTCTTAATATTTTGTGTTCCAATTTGAAAGTTTCAATTGTGAGTCTTGATTACATTGTTATAAAAAAAAACATGTAAACAGAATGAGGATTTTCATTTAACTGTGGAGCTGTAGTGTCATTATTATAATATACATGAATTAATTTAGATTTTAAATAGTTCGTTAATTTTTTCATAAAATAATGGATGATGAAATATAATAACTATTGACTTTTTTATTTTGTGATAACTTGATCAGAGTGCCATTTTTGCAAAACAAATTAATTAGTATAATACTCCACAGTTTTTGCTGTTACAGGCTCCCTGTTTTATTCACCAAAGTCCTAGTTCAATTTTGGATTCATAGAAGAAAAGTTTACTAAGATGTAAGTGAATACCTGTTTTATTGTTTTTTCATCTTTATAAGAAATTTTAGAACAGTTTTCACTCAAGAATAATTGAGAGTTTCTATCAGTCCAGTTATGCAAATGGCTGCCATTAGAAATAGACAAAAGCTAGGTTAAATACTTCCAGGAATCATTAGAACAACATAAAACCTTGGAAAATAGTTTTAAATCAAACCAAATAATTCTAAAAAGAATAGAGACACTAAAAATCCAAATGTTTTGTTAGAATAAACAGAGAAATCATATGGACATCAAGGAACATAGAAAACATGGAAAATAAAATGTTAACAAAGACGGTTTTAAGAATTTCATCATTGCATCAGATGTTAGAAATGTGAAACAAGTTTCTATGACTGCAAACCAGTCAGGGAAGACCAAAAATGGCCTAGGGATTATTATAGATACAAAAATTAATCATAAGAGGGAAATTTTGAAGAAGATTCTGAACAGGAAGGCGATGGAAATTCCGAAACAGTTTAAAGTATGAATTCCATATATGTGGTGTATACAAAGATATGGCAACATGGATGAAGTCCTAAGGATCTATGAATTAAAGAACTTGACAATTCAAAGACTCTTATGACTCAGTGGAGAAGACTAGGATTATTGACTGTGATACAATCTCAAGATTTCTTTAAACAAGTGTATTTACATCATGTAGCGGTGATCAGTCACCTGCATTTTTTTTCCTTAAAAAAAAAAAAAAATTACTTTTTGAAATACTTTCCAAAATGTTAGCTTTATAATATTAGTTTTTTAAAAAATGTAATTAATTTAACTTATGATTATCTGGTTAGGAAATTTAATGAAATTTGATCACCAAAATGACAGCCTGAGCATATCAGTTCTAGTCAAATGAGATTTTTAAAACTTTTATGTCAGGGGTCCCCAACCCTATGCCCGCGGGCACCATGGCGCCTGCAGACCATTTTACGTGTGCCCGCCACTATCCGAACATGATAAAAAAGTATTTATCTGATACAAATAAATTTAATCTTTAAAATTTCTTATAAGTTATTGTATTATATTGTAATCAAATTGTAGGGCATACTATACTTTTACAGCATAAAAATAAAAATATAAATGTTAATTATATCTTAAAATTTTATTTTTGAAATAAATATTTTTTTGTACATTATATGTATTATTAACAATATCCAACTATAAATTTTCATTGAAAAAATAAATGGTGCCCGCCACCTGGCCGGTATTATAGAATGTGCTCTCAAGTGCAAAAAGGTTGGGGAACCCTGTTTTATGTAAAGGTGAATCGATCAAAAAAAATTCAGCTCTTGAGTTCATTACTTTTACTTCTAATCTAAACTCATCATAACAATATAATAAAATCATCTTATTAAAATCATATATTCTCACATGATAATGAAGAGTAAATTAAAAAAGAAAAGTTTATCATTCACGGTAAGAAATTTGTACACTAGAAGTGGCAAAGCAAGAGCTGTAGTACCTATGGACTTTAAGCTCTAAAATTGGAAACTCTACAATTGCATTAAATCACAAAGAGCAGTAAATTTAATGATTTGATTATACATAATTAAAATGTGTATTGTGTTTTAAAAAATAAGTGTGCGTATGTATATGGTGTTATTAATGTAAATAGAGTTTATCAGAAAATAACTATCGCAAAACACTTTACATAATTATTCACTCTAGTAAAATTTGCAAGATATTAGCACGGATTGAACTTAAATTAGTTAAACAAATTAACTATATATATATATGCAGAATACACACACACACACACTAAAAAGATCAGCAGCAGATAGAGTAAACGGATGTGCAAAAGCTTGGAAAATCAAATGTATATTTTCTTATTCTCAATTAATATGTATACAGAAATAAAATATACACTTAAAAGATGTTTATGTTAGAGACTGTCTCCTAAAGGATTATTGTTTAATTCGCTTATCTATATATATATTATGAGGATAATAAACACATGTTTATATTTATTGTTATTATTTGTTTATCAGCGAGTCGGCTAGTATTCATATATCCCCCCCCCCCCGTGTACACAGCAACAATAATATACTTAAAAATTGATATATAGAGAGTTGCATTATACTAAATTTTTTTTTAGAAATTTTTGTTTTTTATATTTTGATAAACAAAACATACTAGTTTATTTTTGTAATTATAATATAAATAAGATTTAGTATACACAAAAATTATTGACTTGCTTTAATCTATTTTATAGTATTTATAAGCTTTTTTTAAAAACAAGATTTGGTTTTAAATTCCAAGATTAATTATCTTGATTATTTAAATTGATTTTGTTGAAAGTACATTTTGAAGAAATTTATTTGCAAACAAAAAATTAAGCATTTGATTGTTTGTGTGTGTGGAGGGGGGGGGTTAAGAAACAATTCTGGAAAATGCATATAAAAAAATCACGGATAGTTGAGTTCAGAGAACAGACGAGCAAGACTGGTGTATACTTTATTTTCCGAAAGTTTGTGAAGATGGTATATTAGATGTGATAATATGCTGAACAATTTCCAACATCTATCAGTAAATGTTGAATGTATAGACAATTTTAAACTTTATTTGAACTTTTCAAATACACATAACTTGTTAATAATAACACACAAATAGGCATCACAGGTTAGTAAATACACAATGCTTCGATTAGTATTATTTTCCACTCTTAATGTGCTGCTAGATTGACCAGTGACAAGAGCATCGTCTTAAAATTCAATATTCAACAATTTAAAGATATAAGTGACTCCTATGCCAATATCGTTTCTGGTTTGACCAGTACCACTGAAGAACAATGGAGAATAATACGACTCGAAATGTTGTGTAATTACTAACCTGTGCGGTCTATTTGTTTGCTATTACTAACAAGTTGTCTGTATTTGAAAACTTCAAATAAAGTTTACATTTTTCTATACATTCAATATTTGCTGATAGATGATGGAAATAGTACAATATATTATCACATGGTCTAGCAACAAAAAAAAAAAGATAAGGGGAAACATGATTAAGAGAAGTGCATAGAAGATAGCAACCTTCTACTAAGGATTGCAAATCTATTATCTTGTCATATGTACGTGGATTTTTAAAAAATGTTAGACTAAAATAAGATCTTAAATTAGTTGTGATAAATTATTTTTTTTATTTTTTAATTATACAATCTCAGTAGAACTAATCAACCCTTCAGATTATTCAATTTCAAAACTTCAAAGAAATTTATACAAAGAGGCATTATATAACAAAATATTCCGTCAATTAACAGGTATTAAAATCTGAATTGTCATATTATTTTAAACTGTAACAATAATCTATATTTAAAAAAAATAGAAGGAAAAAAAGAAATATTATAAATAGATATAAATGAATTCAATTCTCAAAGTTTTAACTAATAATTATAAAAGTTCTAAATTATTAAATATATAAATTTTTATTTCACTTATTTTTCAAAAACATTTTTCATAAATTATGTAATTTTTCACAAATTGTTATCCTATATTTCAATCATATTTTATAATCGTTATCAAAATTATATATCATTAATCATCTAAATAATAAAATATAAATGTTAAAAATGAAGCAAAAGAAAATTTGTAAAATATCATATTATATCCATATATTAATAAATAATGTACTACTATAATAAAAATAATACACACATATTAACTTTTCCTTTTCGTAAGCTACATTAGGAGTATATTTTACATTTTTTTAATAACTTTTTAAAAAATTTATTTATCAAAACCAAGGAAAATATATTTTTAATTGTTATGGTAATGATACATCATGTATTTATGTATGCATTTAATATACTATTTAAAAACTACATTTTGTTTCAAATTCTATTATTTGTATTCTGATTTTTAAACAAGTTATAATATATAATCATAATTTTCAACCATTATTAATCCACTACAAATGAAGATCTCTCAAACTTTAATCCAAATTTTCTAAAACATATCTTATTTTCTATACATCTCATCAGCAAACATTCTATTTCATCCCGTCCATTTTACATATCTTTTACAATTTCTTGGAATCAAATTTAAACAGTCTATTTATTATCATATTTTCCAAATATTTATTCAGCCCAGATCCATTTCAGTCTTTTAACTCTTTCAATAATATCAATAATACCCATTTCTTCTTTCATCCATATATTTCATTTTCAATCTCTTCTTGTTACTCCTAACATACATCACTCTATACTTAAATGAGTTGTATGAAGTTTCTGTATTAATTTTTTATTAAATGTCTAAGTCTCAGATCCATAAATAATGATTATATATATATATGCAAAACCATAAAACAATACATTACTAGATTAAATCCAAAATTTTACCAAAATTCTTACACAACCATGGTTTCATCTACTGCAAGTAGACCTTTTCAAGTGAAAATCAAACTAAGGGAAATAACATATATATACAAACAAACAAACCTTCCCATAATTCATTTCAAACTCCACCTTTCCTTAATATCAAAAGAAATCTTCATAAGATTGATCGCCTCAGAATCAAGAAGTTTTATCATCAAAGTCTCCTTTATTCTTCTTTTTAACTCATTCTTTTCATAAAAAATAACCGAAGCATTGTCAAACAATATTCTATGACTTGTATTCAATTCATGAATATATAAAGCTGAGTTAAGATATCTATGTTGATCTCTACTCATGTGAACCTTAACCCTTTCATTAAGCTAAACTTATTCTGACCTACATAAAATTTACAACTACATGGAATCTTATAAACAATACCAGGAATAGACCTACTATCAATAGACTGTTTTGAACCATTAAGTAATGAATTAAAATAAGAACCTTTCTTCCATGCAACCTTCATTCCACCTAACAAATGACTATTCCTATAAACCAAATTATATATTGGAGCCTTAAATGGTAAAGACAAATAATCATTATCCTTACCAACAAAATTCTTACCATCAAACTCACGACTATAAACATTATTATTAAATACATCTTTTTTAATAAAATCATGACTATAACCCAATTCTATATGTTCAGCAGCAAATTGACTTCTTTGAATATCAGCATTATTATTAAAATTATTAAGCCTTCCTACAACAAAAATTCAACAAAGACATTTTTTTATGTATAAAAGACTGATAACTATCAGGCCTAATCATATTTCTCAAATTCTTAGGTTTTATAAAATGACTACAAAACAAAACATCTTTAACCTTCTCAACATTTAAATCTAAAAACTTTAATTTTACAAAATCAAAACTACCCACCTCAATTGTAAACTTAATACTAGAATCAAAAACATTCAATCCACATAAAAACTCTTCTAATTTCTCTTTCTGAATAACAAACAAACAATCATCAATATGCCTAACAAATAATTTAAAGAACATGAAAACAGATTAATAACACTACATTCCAAATAATCAATATAAATAGGACACATCAATGGAGAAATAACATAACCAATAACCCAACCTTCTCTAATCTTATAAAACACATCATTCGGCATAAAATACATTGAATCCTCTAACAGCAAAAGCAAATCATGAAAAACCTTAATCTTATCTGCAGAAAAACATTCCAATTTTTTTAAAATTGAAAGAAAAACATCAATACTTTTTAATCTATTAACTGATTGGTACATATTTTCAATGTCTAAACTACCAAAAATGCAATCATCATCCAAAACAAAACCATTTAATTTCTTAAAAGCTTCAAAAGAAGAAGAAACACAAAATTGACCCAATTTTATATAATCCTTAAAATATCTTATAATAAATTTTGATATTTATCAACAATTCATCCTGTAAAATCAAAAATACATCTCAAAGGAAAATTATCTTTATGAGACTTCAAATTAAAGAAAACCTTTGAAGCCACATAATCACTAGGGTAACAATTTAAATAAGTAGCTCTATCAAAAATCTTTTTATTTTCCATAACTTTCATAATCTTAATTAATTTACATTTTATTTTTTTACCAGGATCAGAGTCTAAAATAGCATATTTTCCATTATTCAATTCCAAAGAAACTTTACTTTTAAAATCAATATTAATTAACAATACAAACAGGCCATCATTATCTTCTTTTAACAAAACAACATCATTGGCTTTCAATCTTTTTTTAACAAAACTAATTTCCTTAGGGGCAAAAACAAATTTTTCTCTTTTAAGTAATTGACTATTCAAAATAACCTGTAAAGACACTTTATTTTCATCAGAAATATTACTACTACTTTCAATAGCAGAAACAAAATCAAAAACTAAACTCTTATTTTACAGAAGGAATTGTTGATAAAATATCAAAATTTATTTATAAAATATTTTAAGGATTATATAAAATTGGGTCAATTTTGTGTTCTTTCTTCTTTTGAAGCTTTTAAGAAAATAAATGGTTTTGTTTTGGATGATGATTGTGTTTTTGGTAGTTTAGACATTAAAAATATGTACCAATCAGTTAATAGATTAAAAAGTATTGATGTTTTTTTTTCAATTTTAAAAAAAAATTGGAATATTTTTCTGCAGATAAGATTAAGGTTTTTCATGATTTGCTTTTGCTGTTAGAGGATTCAATGTATTTTATGCCGAATGATGTGTTTTATAAGATTAGAGAAGGTTGGGTTATTGGTTATGTTATTTCTCCATTGGTGTGTGCTGTTTATATTGATTATTTGGAGTGTAATGTTATTAATCTGTTTTCATGTTTATTAAATTATTGTTAGGTATGTTGATGATTGTTTATTTGTTATTCAGAAAGAGAAATTAGAAGAGTTTTTATGTGGATTGAATGCTTTTGATTCTAGTATTAAGTTTACAATTGAGGGGGATAGTTTTGATTTTGTAAAATTAAAGTTTTTAGATTTAAATGTTGAGAAGATTAATGATGTTTTGTTTTGTAGTCATTTTATAAAACTTAAGAATTTGAGAAATATGATTAGGCCTGAGTTATCAGCCTTTTATACATAAAAAATGTCTTTGTTGAATTTTTGTTGTAGAAATAGAAGGCTTAATAATTTTAATAATAATGCTGATATCCAAAGAAGTCAATTTGTTGCTGAATATGCAGAATTGGGTTATAGTTATGATTTTATTTAAAAAGTTGTACTTAATAATAATGTTTAAAGTTGTGATTTTGATGGTAAGAATTTTGTTGGTAAGAATAATGATTATTTGTCTTTACCATTTAAGGCTTCAATATATAATTTGGTTTATAGGAATAGTCATTTGTTAGGTGGAATGAAGGTTGCATGGAAGAAAGGTTCTTATTTTAATTCGTTACTTAATGGTTCAAAACAGTCTATTGATAGTAGGTCTATTCCAGTATTGTTTATAAGATTCCATGTAGTTGTGGTAAATTTTATGTAGGCCAGAGTAAGTTTAGCCTTAATGAAAGGGTTAAGGTTCATATAAGTAGAGTTAAACATAGGTATCTTAACTCAGCTTTATATATTCATGAATTGAATATGGGGCATAGAATATTGTTTGACAATGCTTCGTTATTTTTTCTGAAAAGAATGAGTTAAAAAGAAGAATAAAGGAGACTTTGATGATAAAACTTCTTATGAAGACTTCTTTTGATATTAAGGGAAGGTGGAGTTTGAAATGAATTATGGGAAGGTTTGTTTGTTTGTATATATATGTTATTTCCTTTAGTTTGATTTTCACTTGAGAAGGTCTATTTGTAGTAGATGAAACCATGGTTGTGTAAGAATTTTGGTAAAATTTTAGATTTAATCTAATATTGTATTGTTTTATGGTTTTGCATTTTATTTTTGCTAGTATAGTGTTAGGCAGTTTTGGTTTTATATATATATATGTGTGTGTGTGTGTTAAAAAATTCTCTTATCAAACACATAGGCATATTTTCTTTTAGTATTCATTTATTTCTAACAAAAACAATCCATTCACGTTTAATTTTATAATGTCTCTATCTGTATTAATATTCTGATTAAAGTAGTTGTAGTTATTAACTTCTAATTCATGATCATCAATCTTTATTTTCTTCTTTTGAGAAAATTTATTAAATATTATTTAAGTCTTTTTAGCATTTATCTTTAGTCCTACTTTTATTTGGCAACACTTGCAATATTTCTAGAAGTCCTGAAGCAATATTTTCAAAATCAACCATATTATTTAATATTCAAATACAAGTATATTGTCTTCTAGTAAAATACCATTTACTTTCATTTTACTAGCTTCTCATTTTAACTCAAAAAATACTTTAGTGTAGCTAGCTGCTGTAAAAAGTTTTAGAGATATGGAATTATCCTGTTATACACATTCTTAATGTTAATCTTGGTATCACTATTGCATTTTTAACAACAGTATCTGAGGTCTATATCTTGATGATTTGATACTTTAAACACTGTAGAAATGCTTATAGAATGAAATGTCTTTCCATAATCTAAAAATCCAAAATATAATGGCAACTCATATGCTTCCTATAACTTTTCTCAACACTTGAATGTGACCTACTGTATTGATAAAAAACTGTTAGATCTAAAATTTCTAACATCTTTTTTATTACTTTTCTTAAATATTAATATTATTACTGCATTCTGTCAATCATCTGGTACACCGTTATTATTTTAGATATTTGGTATATAATTTTGCCAATAATTTTTTTTATTTTTTCGTCTGCTTCTTTTAAGATGTCAATCATAATTTCATCATTACCTAGAGTTTTTCCGTTTTTCATAAATATAATTGCATGCCTCACTTCTTCATTTACAATGCTAGACAATTCATTAAGCAGTGTAATTGCAAGGGATACTTTGTTTTTCTTGTTCTTTATAGAATTTTTCCACATTTCATGATGATATACATTTAGTAACAGTTTTATCAAGTTTCCTACCAATACCAAGATGAAGTTTTACACTTTTGATATTTTAATTCTCTTCTATAACTTTGTTTGCTAATTTATCATCATATTTTCTTATACTATTATTAACTCTTTACACAATTTTATATATTTAATTCTTCATAATGTATCATTTTTTATCTATTTTCATGTGTCTTCTTTTCTTTAAACATTGTCTTGTCTCAGTAAAAAATTTACTGGTAAATTGCTGCTTTTTTGTACAATCTATCTTTCTTGAAGTCTTTAATAGTTAACATTCATATTCCTATAGATTTCATTCAAATATCAACCATCTTAAAAATTAATATTTTAAAACAATTTGCAAATTTTAATCTAAATTAAATTTTTCTGAAAGTTAGGAATATCAACTGTGAATACTGGCTTTCAAAATATTTTTTGTCTCTCTAGTTTTACATTAGTACATATCTTAATCTCATTAATTGATGATCATTTCTTGTATTCAATCTATTAAGAACATTATAATTTTGAATTACATATTTTCTGTTAGTAAAAATGTAATCTGATTATGTTGTATCTTATTTGGATACTTCCCTGAACATTTATCTCAGAGAAATAATTCATTAATATACAATTTTTCAGCAAACTCCAAAAGTATTTGTCCTCTCTCATTTCTATCATCATAATCAAATTTATTCACAGTACATTTATCTTTCAATGATTTATCAATTTTATCATTAAAGTCTTTCATCTTAATTTTAAAATGTTATTTGGTCTGATCAAAATGGCTTTGTATATACATATAAAAATCCTCTATTTTTTATTGCAATAAGAAATTTGTGGCTTACACCTGAATTATCTGCATTTGATCTCTACTATTAATTTTAATAACTTTGTCTGATATATGATTAATCTCCAGATTGTTGTTTATCCAATTTTTACTTATAATGAATTCCACTCCAGTTATGCTTCTAATATTTGTCTTTGTAATAAAGCACATGTCCACTTTTTAAATCAATTGTCTCTTTATCTTTTCTTTTAACTTCGCAAAGTCCAATAATGTTTCATTATTTATTAAACAAATCTTACAATTTATGCAATCTTCCTTCAGATGAAAGTGATTTGAAGATGTAGGAACTTAAAAAAATGTTACTAAATTGCAGTTGAGTCCACAATCAGAGGATTTCTAGCATCTTTTGACTTCAGCTGCTAACCACTGCTTTGGCTAGTGACATTACAGCCTCTTGAAAATAAGAGCCACAATTTAGTTTTATCTATTATGATTGTAATTATCTATTTAAAAAAGATCATTTACATACTCATTCTTTGCATATTAAAAAAAAACAAGTGATATTTTAGTTAAAAAACTATCAGACAATAGAGAGAAAGACAACAGTGTTTTTTGTCCTTAAACTCAGAGGTAAAAAAACCACAAATTCATTATGCTGGCTAAAACATGAAAATTAGCAGCTCATTTATGTTCATTTGTTATATGAATAATCACAGAGTAACAATGGCTACAATAACAGGAATGTATGGAATGAGCATTAAGAATTTCCCTGCTCAGTTTCTTTCAAGTCCCAAATATGAACCAAAGAATCTTCTTTCAGTCAGCAAATCCTTTATATAATTTAATAATATACTTGACAAAATCATAAAATATGGTTGAAATAAAGAGTAAAATTTTATAAAAATATATGCTTCATTTAAAATAAAAACCATAACAACAAGTTTTTAAAAGAAGTGGAAGAATTTTTATAATATTTAATAATAAATGGATCATTATGGAAAAAAGAAAGTGATTTAACAATTTTTATTTAATTCATTAATGAAGATTGCATAATTTAATAAAATAATAAATTGGTAGTTCTCTTGTAAATAATTTATTTTTCTTAACAAATTTTTCAATGCTTCATAAATGTGTAATCTCTATTTTTCTCTCATTACAATTTTCTTAAATAGTTCTATATATGCTTATTTATTATGAGAATAAATTATTATAGCTGATTATTATTTCAATTATGGGTTCATTTAATTTTTAGCATTATTAAAAGTCTTAGATAATAATATAAAAATCAAGCCAATTATAGTATATCAAGATTAGATTTGTATCTTATCAATTTCTATATTGACATTTTAATAATAATTTCAACTTTTAATTAAAAAGTATGGGTAACTTATGTAGCAATTATTGTTATTCTATTAGTTAATTAATTAAATATTATTTTGTTTAATTCATAATATTTTTTGTTGTTGTATATTCTTCAAAATCTTGATTGCTTGTGTGTGCAGAGTTAATTGCTTTCCATATGTACAAATCAATTTTTATTGCTATTGTGCTCTATAAAACATTTTATTATATTTGTAATGTGAAAATAAAATAAAACAAGTGATAATACTTATAAAAGATGATAGATCATATATTTTATGTATTAATAATCCATATAAAATATGATCCAAAAATAAATGCATTCAAACTACTTAATACTGTATTTGAATATTTTTTAATTTAAAAAAATTTGAATTGAAAGAATTGGCGAACTACTATGACAATGCAATCTATTAGCATTTTTCTTCCCGATTCTTTATGTTTCCACCATTTAGTATAAGCTTTATTAATCATTAGATGTCAGATGATAGTGCTTAATAAATCCTTATTGAGTGCTTTCCTAGAGAAATATACCCAGACTAGTATATAGCTTATAACTTCCATTATCAGGCATCTATTGATGACTAAAGCTTGTACTTTATGGTATAAATATAGTGAGATTGGAATAAAAATGCTAACAGATAGTTAGTAGATAGTAAAATATGTAAGTGATTAAATGTTATTTTCTGGTAGTATACTTTTTCCTAGTTATCAGCTAGCACTGAAAGTATGTTTGAAAAATTAATAATAATAAAAAGCATATCTAAGTTGTAATATCATTTCCATTTTTTTTTTTAAAAAATATCACTAATACTATGAAATTTATACTAAATACATCTATTAAAAATACAATTTATCCAAACTTCAAACACTTTTTAGCAAAACTTTATTTGTACATACACGTACGTTTCAACTGACCTGCAGTCTTCTTCAGAGCAAGGTTATTGTGATCTTCTAAGTAAAAAAATGAAAAATCATTTTTTTCAAAAAATGTACAAATAAAGTTTTGCTAAAAAGTGTTTGAAGTTTGGATAAATTGTATTTATATGATATTACAGCAAACATAAAGAAAAGTGTGATTTTGGTAATACATCTATTAAAGTTTTTGGAATTGATATATGCAATGCATAAATATGCATAATTGCCTGAAAGTTTGTAATGATAGTATTTTAGATGTTATAATATGTTGAACTATTCCCATCATCTTTAATTAAATGTTGAATGTCTAGAAAATTTTAAATTTTATTTAAAGTTTTCAAATATAAACAAGCATTAGTAATAACATACAAATAGACTAACCTTGTATTGGTTATTTGTGTGTTATTACTAACAGTTGTTTGTATTTGAAAAGTTTAAATAAAGTTTAATTTTTTTTAGACATTCAACATTTAATGATAGATAATGGAAATAGTCCAACATATTTTAACAAACATACATCTATATATAAATAAAAAAATCTGCTTAATCATCATCATCAACAACAAAAAACATTATTAATCATTGCAGATGAAGGTTTCTCCAAGTTCAATCCATTTCTCTGATCTTTAGCCTCTCTTATCTACCTCACCACTGCACACTTTATTTCATATATCCATCTCACAGGTGATCTCCTTCTGGGTCTTTTACAATCTGTTGAAGTCCAGTTTAAGATTTCACTTGTCCATCTATTATCATCTCTTCTAGAAATATGTTCAGCCTAACTCCACTTCAGTCTTCTAATTCTTTTAATGATGTCAATAACACCTGTTCATTCTCTTACCCATGTATTATGTTCTCGATCTATTCTTGTTACTCCTAACATGCATCTCTCCATACTTCTTTGAGTGGACTGAAGTCTATGTACTGCTCTTCTATTAAGTGTCCAAGATCCATAAGAAAGAACTGGTAAAACACATTTATTAAAAACCTTTTTTTTTTAAACATATAGGCATATTTCCTTTTAGTATTAAGTTATTTCTATCAAAAGCACTAAAACCAAGTTTAATTCTATGATTAATTTTATCCATTATGTTTCCATCTGCAATAATAATCTGTACAAGATATTTGTAGTTGTTAACTTCTTCTGATTCATCATAATCAATTTTTATTTTCATCTTTTAAAAAAAATCCATTGAACATCAATCTTTTTAACATTTGCCTTTAATCCTACTTTCTTACTTTCATCTGATAACTCTTGCAACATTTCCTGGAGGTCTGACACATTATTTGCAAAAACAATTATATCATCTGCAAAATCTAAATGACTTAAATAATTTACATTTATTTTTACTTCTTTAGCTTTCCATTTTAATCCATAAAATATTTCTTGCAGCACTGCTGTAAAAAGTTTTGGAGATATGGAGTCATTCTGTCTTATACCCTTCTCATTGTTAATCTTCCTAATATCATTATGTAATCTAATTGTGGTTGTTGCATTTTTATAAATATTCTTCAGAATATGATAGTATCTTGGGTCTATACCTTCATAGTCCAATATTTTAATCCCTGAAGAAATGCTTATAGAATCAAATGCCTTTTCATAATCTACAAATCCAAAGCATAATGCCAACTCATATTCATTGGTTTATTCTATAAGTCCTCTCAATACTTGGATATGATATATTGTATCAAAATCACTTTTAAATCCAGCTTATTCTTTTGGTTGGTTTAAATCCAATGGTCTCTGTAAATGAGTTGTAATTGTCTTGGTACAAATTTTGTATAAAACTGATAAAAGACTGATCATTCTGTAATTTCTAATATCTTCTTTTATCACTTTTTTAAAATATTAATATTAATACTGCATTCTTCCAATCATCTGGTTCATTTTTACCACTTAGACATTTGGTATCATTATCTGAAGTTTTTCCTTTCTTTATAAATTTAATTGAATGTCTCACTTCTTCTTTTAAAATCCCGGGAATTCAGAAGATATAATAGATGTAGGAGGTACTTGTTCTTTATAACTATAAAATAATTTGATCTCTTTTTAGTAGTAGTTCAATCTTTTTTTCTTATTGCAGATATAAGTTTCCTACCAATACCAAAGTGTTGTTTTGCACTCTTGAGACTTTTATTCTCTTCTACAGCTTTCCTTGCTAGTTCACAATTATACTTTCTTATATCATTATCAATTCTTTTCCACACCATTTTACAAAATTTGAGATATTCATTCCTTCTTAATATATCATTTTTATATGTCTTCATATTCCTTCTTTTCTTCATAAATTCTCTAGTCTCAGTAAAAATTTTATTCGTTAATTGCTGATTTTTTTCTATCAATTATCTTTGTTGCAATTTTTAAAACTGCACCAGTTATTTTCTTATTAATTTCATTCAAATTTGAATCATGTTCAAAATCTACTAATACTTGAAAACAACTTACAAATTCTAATTTAAATTCATTAGAATGTTTATGAAGATTAGGAATATCAACTGTAAATATTGTTTTTCTTAATAATTTTTGTCTAGAGTTTTGCATTAACATGTATCTTACATCTTGCTAATTGATGATCACTTCCTGTGTTAAATTTATTAAGAACATTACAATCTTGAAATACGTATTTTCTGTTAATCAAAATATAATTCAATTCTGCTGTACCTTCATTTGGGTGCTTTCATGTCCATTTCCTTTTAATTTTTTTTTCTGAAAAAAAAGAATTCATAATATAAAGTTTTTCTGTAAACTCCACAAGTCTATGTTTTTCACTTCTATTACCATAATTAAATTTACCTACAGCACTTTCATTTTTCATTTGTTTACCAATTCTAGCATTAAAGTCTCCCATAAAAATTCTTAAAATATTGTTTATTCTGATCAAGAGTTTTTTGTACATCCATATAATAATCTTCTTCAAATTCATCACTATGAGAACTTGTTGGGACATAAATCTGAATTACCAGCCTTTGGTATTTGCTATTATGTTGAATAACTAATATTATCAATCTGGCCAATATACCATCAATCTCCACAATATTTTTCTTTCATTCCACTTGTACTTCCAATATTTGTGCCTTTGTAGTAGAGTACATATCCTTTTTAAATCAATTGTCTCTTCATCTTTTCTTCTAACTTCATAATAATGTCCCATTTAATATGAAACAGTTTTTCCAATTCTTGAAATCTTCCTTCACTTGAAAGTGATCTGCAGTTATAAGTACCTAAATAAAACGTCATCATCAAATAGGAGTCCGGATTCACAATCAGGGGATTCTTAGCACCCTCCACATTTGGCCACCAACTGCTGCCTTGGCTAGTGACTTTACAGCCTCCTGGGAATAAGGACCATGATTTATTTTTGTCTGTAATAAATTGTATACATCTATTAGAAATTTTTATTTTATTTACATACACTTCATTCTGCCTTATTAGGCAATTGAGAAGAAAGACCATGGTGTTTTTTGATCTTAAACTACTATCAAAAGTCTTTGTTTGAAAGTATTATGTAAAATATATTATAAATAAATCTCAAATATGATTAACATGGATATAGGCTTTAATTTTCTTTGCAAGTGAAATTAAACTATAAAATTGTTTTTACATATTAACTTTCTTGGTATTTTTATACATAGTTTTTACCAATACTTATTTATTTATATTAAAATAAAAACAAATTTTAAGATGTATTTTAAATTTGAACTTTTTGATAAAAACTATTCACAAAAATATCAAGAAAGTTAATATGTAAAAACAATTTTATAGTCTAATTTCATTAGCAAAGAAAATTAAAGTCTATATCCATGTTAATCATATTTGAGATTTATATGTTTTACTGAAGGTTTGTGATGATGGTGTTTTAATTGTATTTATATGTTGGACTATTTCCATAATCTAATATGAGTATTGAATGTCTTTAAAACAATTTAACTTTATTTAAATATTCCAAATGCATTCAACTGTTATTAATAGCACACAGGTTAGTATATACACAACATTTTGAGAGGTATTATTTCCCTCTCTTCTTCAGGTGTTGCTGGCTGACCAGTGACAGTACTAGCATGGGAATTAGACCTGGAACCTTAGATTCTTAAGTATTGAATTTTAAGGTAACGCTCTAACTAACTGAGCCATCCTGCCAAAGGCAACAGTCAATAAAAATTTCATATACTTATCTACTGACTGTTGCATTTTGTAGGATGGCTCAGTTAATTAGAGCATTACCTTAAAATCCAATAGTGAAAAATCTAAAAGTCTATGTTCGATTCCCATGCTAGTACTGTCATTGGTCAGGCCAACAACATCTTCAGAAAGTTAAATTTTTCTAAAGACATTCAATACTCATATTAGATGATGGAAATAGTCCAACATATAAATACAATTATTTATAATATGTTTTACATAACAGTTTCAAACAAAGAATTTTTGGATAGTAGTTTTCAATATAAACTAAATTCTATTTCGTTTGTAAGATCATGAAAGCATATCTATTTGGAAAATATATTTTTAAGTAGCTACTACAAAAAGAATTTGACAAGAAAGAAATAAAATTTTATCTTTCTTTTGTAATTAATAATATTTACTTCATAATGATTTTGATATATCCTCAAGATTACATATGAACATCTCTGATCCTGCGAATTTTTATTTTTTAGCAATTTTTGTAATTTTGATTGCCCTATATTCAACTTGCTTTTGCATAGTATAAGTGCCAATATCAATAGTTATATTTGGATATCATGTTCTTATCAACAAATTGTAATAAAATGATATTCATAAAAAATTAAAGTTATGATTTAAAATAAGTGATTACAATAAAAGCCTAAATTTCTTTCTAATATATGATTAATGCTCTAATTTATATCTGGCCATTGTTTTTTTTTTTAATTTAATATATAATGATCATGCATAATACAATTTTAAGTACATGATTCCACTACATTCATTTATATTTATTGAATAGAGCAAAAATAAATATTTATTAATACTTTTGTAATAATGACAAAAAAGGTCTAAGAAAGAACTAGAAAAAAAAAGTCCAAAAATGCTAAAAATATTAATACTGATTGCTTTCACTGAGGAGGGAAGAAAATGTTCTGAAGATATAATATAAAGGAGAATTACAATTAATTAGTATTGAAGATTTTTAGAAAGAAATGATTCCAGTAATTTAAGTTAAAAATTAACATTTTAAAGTGTCAAGTAAACAGACTAAAAACTAACTTATAATAGATATAAACATATTTGTTTTCCAAGAATAATAATAAACAGCCACTCAAAATAAAAGCAAAAAAAAAAGATAAAGAAACTACTCTAAAAATGAGTTTTACGGTAACTATACAAATCATTATTCTGTGAACCACAAATACGTTCACATGTAGAAGATGCTTGTTCAATTTTCTGCTTACTTGTTATTTTACAATGTTGTCTTTTAGTTTCCTCAGCAGAAAACTTTTCTTTTAGAAATACCATGTATGCTCAATTCTCTATTGTATTCTATTTTTTGCCATATTTACCCAATGGAAACAATTTATATTGCACTTTTTTAGAATGTCTTTGAAACAATCAAGATAATGTAGACATGATCTACTTCTCTGTAATCCAGGTTCGAATTCATTATAAATGATCCTTTTAGAAAGTCTTATTATTCTTCATAAAACTCATTTTTTGTTCTTTTTTATTTTTTTCCTCTTTCGGTGTTAGAATGGCTTATTCGTTTATCATTTTTAATTATGATGAAGATAAGAATATTAAAAATTTGTTGACTTTTATCATAATTTTATTGATCTAATGTCTAAGCACACACATATATATATATTATATTTATATATTTTACTATTTCTAACATCTAAAATTAAATATTGAATGTCTTTAAAAAACTAAACTTTATTTAAATTTTCCAATTACATTAAACTGTTAGCAATAGAACACAGGTTAATATATGCACTATGTTTTAAAAGACATTATTTTTCTATTCTTCAGGTGTTGCTGGCCTGACTATTGACAAAACTAGCATGGGAATTGAACTTGGATGGTTAGATTCTTGAATATTGAATTTTAAGGTAACAGTCTAACTAACTACACCATCTTGCTAAAGGCAATTGGCAGAAATTTTATATATTTATGAGTTCCTCTTGATTTCTCTATTTTTTCTAAGAGTAAGGTTGATTAGTCATTTCCATACACTATATTTAGACTGACTTATGAGGTTATTTGCCATTATCATGTGAACAGTTTTTTTGAATTTTTTTCTTTGTACCTTTTTTTCTCTATCTAATATTTTTGTATTTTCATAATTGAATATATGTTCATTGATACATACCTGGTCTGCAACTTTAGACACATGTTTTTACTCTTTTAATCATCAGTTTGTCCTCTTGCAATCACTTTTTAATGGGATGACTTGTCTCACCAATATACATTCTTCCACATTGAAAAGTAATTGCAAGAGCACAAATTGATGATTAGAAGAGAAAAAAACATATATGTTTAAGATAGCAGATCGTTTATGTACCAATGAACATATGTTCAAATGTGAAAATACAAAAATATTGGGTAGAGAGAAAAAGGTTCAAATAAGAAAATTGAAAAAGCTGCTCACATAACTGTGGCTAATAATTTCATAAGTCAATCTAGTGTAATTATACATAATGCATGGAAATTATTAATAAACTTTGCTTTTAGAAAAAAGTGGAGAAATCAGGAGGAATCTCATAAATAGGTATATGAAATTTCTACTGATTTTTGCCTTTGGCAGGATGGTTGTTGGTTAGAATGTTATCTTAAAATTTCAATAATCAAGAATTTAAGGGTTTGATTATTATGCTAGTACTGTCACTGGTCAGACCAGCAACACTTGAAGAAGAGATGAAAATAATACCTCTCAAAGCATTGTGCATATACTAACTTGCGTGCTAGCACTAACAATTTATTGTAATTGGAAAACTTAAAATTTAATTTTTCTAAAGACATTCAATTCTTAATATTAAATGATGAAAATAGTCCAATATATAAAAACAATTAAAATACTATCATCACAAATCTTCAGGAAAACAATATATATATATATATGTGTGTGTGTGTGTTCTTATAAAAGTTGTGCAACTTTGCCCAGATAAATGTAATATAAATATAAATTATACACTGAAATGACAATCAAAAGAAAAACTAATTGAATAATGATAATACAAAGGCAACTAAGCACTTTCAAGGGCTTTCTACATCTTCATAATGATCATAGAATATTAGTGTATATGTAATCGAAGGATATTGGAAGTTTATGCAGATTAAATAATCCATTTCTTGAAAAAGGAAAGCAAGATTTTCTTTGTTAATAGAATCGTAGTTATTCACTATATGCCAGGCTTCCTTGATCTTTCATTTAGAATTGTTTCTCTTGATGCACATGATGGTGGGCTATGAAGATTCAAATGTATGGCCAGTGATGTTCTGGTGCTCCAAGTAAATCAACTTATGCTTATCTGAGGTTTTTCTATACAGATACCATGCTGTGAAAGCTAAATGGAGATGGTTGCACATGACTCATCATAATAAATGGCACAACATCTTGTGTGCGAGCTTTTAATTTTGTATAGTGTTGAGCATTTGATCTATATCAAGTCTATCATTTGGGAGTTGTTTATCAAACTGCTAGTTGAAGAAGGAGTGTGATAACTTATGTGAAGTGTTGGAAAGAGGGTTTTGTTAATATTTTTGATGATTGAAAGGATGTAGGGAAATAAAATCTAGTGTAATACAAATAAAATATCTACTAATTAAAAACTATTGTAATAACAATACAAATAATAAATATAATGATAATTAACTATTATATACAGTCTTTCAATCTGCAGAAGTATTTTTGGTTAATTCCTTAATACTCCTCAAATGCCATTAAATTCAAGAAGACATAATGGAAGCAAATGTCATTAACACAAATCCCATGAAACCCGAATATTAACGTTAGCAGCTTCTCTATTAATTATATTTATTTTATTTCTATTTATTAAAATGGATTTCTTAATTTTTCTTTTATTATGGTTTCTTTCTTCATGAAGAATCTTTAACACATTCAATATCAAACTTAAATTTATATTTACATGTCCTTTCATGATCCAAGAAAACTGAAATAGTCATTAAATCATCATTATTGTTACTTTTCACATGTTTATATAACATTTCATGCTTCTTTAATTTTTTCTCTATACTGCACCTCAATTTATCTATTTATGATAACATACATCCACAAAAAATTTAACACTCAACATTACTTTTTTTTTTTTGGATCATGAAAAAACATGTAAATATAAATTTAAGTTTGAGCTTGAAAACGTTAAGATTCTTCAAAAGAAAAAAAAAACATAATAAAAAAAGTTAAGGAGGCAATTTTAATAAGGGCAATTTTAATAAGTAGAAATAAAATAAATATAATTAATAGGGCAAGCTGCTAATGTTAAAATTTGGGATTCGTGGGATTTGAGTTGATGACATTTGTTTTCGTTATGTTTTTTGAATTTAATGACAGTTAAGAAGGCTTAATTAAGGAATTAATCAAGACTGTATATAATAGTTAATTACCATTATATTTATTATTTTTATTGTTATATATACATATAGCAAATTAATTAAATTTAATTAAAAAAAGTAATGCATTTAAACCTTTAAGTAAAGTATAGTCTTGTGGATACATTAGTTCTTCATCAAGAAACAGAAAGGATGCACAATTTTGATTTGTACAAATTTTATTTATGATATGAAATATAAAAATAATAATCGTAACTCAGAATACCTATGCAGAACCTGTCTATTATTTAAATCATAAATTAAATTTGTTTTAAAATTGTGATAATCTTATAAAAAATTTACTTAACAATCTACATTGCCAAATCAACTTAATTAATTGCAAATTTTTTTTATCATAGTTTACTATTATGAGCTATATTGTAAGTACTACGAAAGTAATAAGCTTTGAAAAAAATGTAAATATTTAAGATCTGTAATAAAATGTTTTACTATAAAAAATATTTAATATATATAAATTCATTATTAATTTGATATTTTAAAGAAAATAATAGCCATTAATTTTTACCTTTATTACTGCAATAAGCTATTTATTTAAATAAAAAAAAACAAAAACAAACTGTAAATAGAAATTAATTTTTTTTCTGTGAAATTCAGCATTATTTGTATAAAATCGTCTGCTTTTGTTACGTTTCTAAGGAAAAAATATTTATAAGACAATTGATTTATGATTCTCGTTTGATATACAATTTACCTTTTGATAAACTTTTAAATTTTTATCATTGCCAATTATTTAAAAAAAATTCCTAAAACTTTCATTTAATTGTAATTCAATTTTATTTAGTAATTTTAATTTTATTTCAATAATTATATTTTATGAAAAGGTGGCGTTGTAGGAAGCAGTAGATTGTTTCGAGAGTTAATCGCTGTGTAGTAGCAACCGCAGAGGTAAATACTGAATATTTTATTAGCGGGAGGTATGGCCCCAGATGAAATTTAAAAACAAATCAAGTCGACTTGGGTAAGTAATTTAAAGTTTGTTTGTTTAACCGTTTTTATAAAGCAGTTTTCGATTTAATATAATTAATTTTTAATTTATTGTGATATACTATTTTATTTAGTTTATTGTTGTCAATACGTTAAGATATTTTTCTTTTATTAAACACGAATTCAGTATGTGACTGCAGGTTAAGACGAAATAAATTTAAATCTCGTTTATCTTTTGTGTAGGCGATTATTGAAAAGTGTTAGAACGAAAGTATTTAAAAATTATTAAATTTTAATTTTACGTTACATTTAATAAATGTAATTACAATTATTGCAATTGAATTTATTCTCCATTGCTCTTCAATGTACTGCACCCGTAATTGAAGGAATTATTATTTTTAAATTAAAAGTGATAGTCCAATATATTTTGTTCTTATTTTTATGCCTATTGTCAATACATATTTAAATTGTTTATTAGTTTGTATGTTCAAATACATGTTTATTACATATGTAGATACAGTCCATTTGCTGAAGATAGATTCTACTGTTCAAAATAGGATTTATTAATGACGGTAGTTTATAATTACTCTCCGTCTTTTCTTTATATATATGGATGCATACTATTTTTATTTGTGATACAATTTGAATTTTATATAGCTATTTTTTTTTAATGGTTTTTATTTTAAAGTAACTAGATATGTCATGTAATTTTACGCGAAATATATTTTCATATAATTAGAAATAATATATATTTTTCTAAATGTATACATAAGTTATATAAAAGTTTTTATCTTGACATTTTCATTCACTTTTAAAATCTCAATTATCTTTGAAATTAATATAACACTACATTAAAGGAGTTATTTTTATTGTGAAAAAAAAAAATAAAGATCACATGATAATTACTAATAATTGTTTATCATTTTTATTACTATTTATTACCAAGTAGATTTTTGGATTGCTAGTTTTTGTTTTTTCTTTTTAAAAAAAAAATCCATTTCTAATACTTATATATATATCATTATATGGCTGCTTTTATGATCAATTTATTGCCTAAGACAAGCCTTAAAAAACTATTGTTTTTTAAACTTATTTAGAAGCAGAGACATAGATCAAATCCAGGCCAAATAAAATTGTTTTCACTAGGCTTAACATTTATCTGTAAGTAGACATCTACCTATCATTAGTCATAGGGTAAAATGAGAATGGTAAAACACTCACTCTCACTATCTGATAATTGGTAAGCCTGTTGACTAGGAATGATATTTGTATTAAATAAACATAAAAATCTTTATTGAAAAAACATACAAATAACATAAATAATAAAATTTTAAAAAATGCAGAAAAATGAAATCAAATGAATTAGAATATAATAAAAAACTTAAAAAAAAATATTGCATATTAAATAACAATTCTATCTTGCACTCCAGTTCTGTTTCTTTGTGTCAACTTGAATAATCAATAGATGTCAAATGGTAATACTTAACAAATTTCTATTCAGTGCTGACATATTCACTTCCCCAGACTAGTTTTTAGTTTATGATTTTCATTAATGAATTTTGAACTTTGATCCTTTCCTCCTATTCTCCAGCAACCATCATTTAGTCTTTTGTTGTTGGTATTATTATATCAAACCACTCTTTACATTTTATTTATAGCAAATAATTTGATGAATTTTTTATAATATATTGTTTTATTTAAGTAAACTTGAGATGTTGATCATAAATAATTTTTAAAAATTTTCAGTTTAGAAACATTGTTTTTGATTTCTGTTATACTTGTAGATAATGTTAGTAGAATTCTTTGGGGCATAACAAATTTTCATCTGAGATAAGATAATGTATTAATTGAAACAGAAATATTAAAATATTTAAAAAATAATCCTTTAAGAAGAATATCTGAAATTCTGAAAAGTGGTACAAAAGAGTTAATAATGATATAAAAAATATAATTGAAATAAAATCCTTGTTTTTTACTTAACCTTTGAGTTGTAAGTTTTAAATTGCGCTTTACGCAAAAAAGTGAAGCTTATTATTATTAGAAAATGGTCTTTATGAAAGAAAACTTTGCATAAATTTTGCATAAATTACTGCTAAACTTCACTTAAAGTAGGCTATGAATATGGAGACTTAAGTTCTCTGAAAGTGCTCAGCCATATAATTCTTTTCTAATAATAATAAGCTTCACTTTTTTGCGTAAAGCACAATTTAAAAAATATAATTGTAAATTGGCAATGAAAGTTATAAAAGAAAAGTCTCTAAAGTAGAAAACAACATTTTGATAACAAAAGAAAAATTATTTCAGCAATAAAAAAAATGGAACTATTACTAAAAAGATAGATGATATCTTAAAATGTGAGGGAAATGTCTTCAAAAAATTTCCATTCAACTCTATAAGTTAAAATTTAAATCTATAGATGTTTACAATTTAAAACAATCAAAAATAAATTTATTTCTTCAATTTTGAAGAAGCATTTACAAAATATGAATACCTCCAAGTATGGTGATGAATTTGGCAGAAGCTATTGTTATAAGCCAACAAAAATTATCACCAAGTGGTTGACAACTCTTATTGGCTTCAGTAAATATACTATAAAATATTCTTTTGAGTGCCAAATATACGTTAAAAACTGCAAATTAGCATCATTAGATATAACTGAACTTATTTCACATACATTATCAATAGATATTGTTAAAGTTGCTCTACAAAGTGCAGATTACAATCCCAATAATACGGCATTTAGTTGAATGTTTCAAATGAATAAATGAGAATATCACAGTTCTTGCAAACAATAAATATTATGCAATGGATTTTTTGTATTATTCATGGGCCTACCAATGTCATATGTAATATCATTCTCACAAAATTTGAGGTCTTAATTTTTCCAAAACATTTAGAATCTACACCTAACTTAATATATATGAGATATGTAGTTGATGTTCTTATTTACACACCTAATAGTCAAATAATCAAAATTCAACAAGATCTTGCACAAGCATATTACACTTAAATTGAACAGAAAGACACACTGAAAAGTATAAATTTTTTAGAACTATATATACAAAGAGATAACAATCATCTCAACTATAAAATGACAGTTAAATATTTTCAGATTCGATGCATGATTCATCCTTAATCACTGACCCTTACTGCACATAAATTGGCAGGTTTTAAGAGCTTCCTATATTGAAAGTTCATATTATGTAAATACGAATCTGATCAGAAAACAAACATAGAAGGTTACATTACAAACTTGTGTGAAGTAGAATACAGACATAAATCTACCATCAAGTCTATCAAGAAGTTTTATTGTAATATTAAACACACACTATCACAGCCTGACAACAGACTCTGGATTAGCTACCATATATATCAGTATTAGCCTATAGTCTATAATATTTACTCAGACATCTACAACATTAGTTTCAAGACTTCTCCTTCTCTACATCAACTCATAAATAACACAAGGACAATCTATCCCAGCACAGACCTCATGGATCATGACAGACCTTACAGATCATATATAGGATTGATTGCAGCAATTTGGTTTGCAATACAGTTTATTTTGGGGAGTCACTGTCAAATATTGTAACTAGAGTAGCATTGCAAACATATCAATATATTCATACTAAAGCTAATTTCAGTGTTAAATCAATCTTCTTAGAGCATGAAACTGAGCACAACCACCCATTTGATCCAATAAAAGTCAGGACTGTATGTTCTGAATAAAATAACAAGAAAGGCAAGCTTAAAGAAGCATTGCACATTTCTAACAAAAATCTTGCATTCCCCTATCAAAAAAATGATCTATTTAAATTATTTCATTTACATATGCACCTTATTTAAATATCACCCAAGACACTTTGAGAATAAATAAGATCACTTTCAGTAGACTACTTATGCTACAAATATGACTATAAATAGTTGAAAGCTTTCTTAGCATGGCAAGATAATGTAAATAATTTTTTCTTTTAAATACAGAAAACATGTTTTATATTGAAAAAATCATATACTATAAAGAGCAAGAAATGAAGTGATTTCTAAAATTACAATAGCTTTTGAATTGCCATGCATTTAAAATGAATAAGTGACAATGTGATTCAATCTATAAAGGGAAATCTCCAAGAAATGATGGAATTATTATTGATATCTTAGACATGGGGAAAAAATTAAAAAAAAATGTTGGCAAAACTGCTATATATTATAACGGAACTGCTGGGTATGCCATACGACGACATGAATACGACTCAGTAGCTGGATGACTTGAATACAATATGTCAATCAATCTACAATAAGTCATATCCTAAATTTATGATTCGATGGCACATTTGGGTTTATCAGATGTTACTGAATCAGGAATGGCATATAACAAAGGGAGCGCATCTTACTATTGTCAGACGTAGGCCTTCGAATAGGATGCTAAAGATGTCACAATGAAATGCCTAGTTCCAAATCACAACATCTTTCAATATACTAACTTATAATTTACTTAAAAATATTTCAATGTGACCTAGACCAATGCATATTCATTACATCTCCCTTTTTAGGCTCCATTACACCACAAAATTCGAACTAAGGGTGTTCTTGCAGCCAGCTCTCTTCAGGGATGGACTTACTCAATTATTAACCAAATATGCCTATATATAAGCATAGATATAGGAAAATGCTGATGATGATCAATCATTTATAAGAGCAATACATAATGATGATGAGGATCACCAAACATCTAATGGTATAAATGCATAATGTGATGGTGGTGATGATCAAACACCTAGTAGTATAAATGCACAATGATGATGATTATCAAACATCTAATGGTATCTATGCACAATGATGATAATGATGATTAAACATCTAGTGGTATAAATGCACAATGATAATGGTGATAATCAAACAGAGATCAGATTGCTTTAAGCAACTTAATACATTTATTAACAACATATATAATAAATATTTACAAACAAAAAGTAATAAAATAAATAAATATTCGGTTATCAAGAATGGTTTTCTATCATTCTGATGGCTTCACACAACAGAAACAAAATAATTTGAAGTACATTATATACAAAATTATATTATATAATTCATTAAATATATACATGAAATAAAAAAATAAAAGAAAAGCAAAATGAGAGTTCACTAATTCTAAGACTACTCAATTTATGTAACTATTAGAATGATATTTTTAGGTTAGGGTAAATATATTTATAATTATTTTTTTTATTAAAAATATATATATTAATATAGCCCCATTCCCATTTATATGTGTGTGTAAGTCATAGTAAAAATTAATGATAGATACGAAAAAGATCATTTATTCCAGTGGGTTAATTATATACTCAGGAATAAAACAAAATTACAAGTAATTATTATTAAAACTTATTAGTAAATAATATAGTTTTGTTTGTCCTAAAGTTTGCCCTCAATGTTAAATATATAAAACCTTACTTGAGGTCACCTTGATGGATCAATGTTGAATTTCCAGAGGAATCTGTAAATTTACTTTTATTTAAAAAAAAAAAAAACTATACATAATAATTGACTATGAACACTTTTTTAAAAACACATCAGCATATAATATTTATCCATCCACTGCTTCCACTTTTAAATTGCAAGTGATTGAATTTGAAAATGAATCTTGAATATACAATAAAAAATAAAAATCTCAATACAAGAAATTTCAAGTAGAAATAATAAAAAACACACAAAAAATAATAATCACATGAATCAAAACAAAATATATTTATCTTGAGGAAAGCAAGCATCTTGTCCACAGTTAAGAGTTTATAAATTTAAATGTCAATCTCCCTGTATAATGTTCTTGTTCTCCAACTCTGTTTATAACTATATATTTCACATTGCTTGGTTAAAGCAAACACATTCAAACTGCTTGGTTAAAACAAACACATTCAAATTCTCTTTTCTGAATGTATATAATTCCATTGAAGATTGATGTTTACCAGTGTTTTGAAAAAATAGACATTTTGATGGATGACTTTACAATGACATTGAAGATAGCTTTGGAAACACCACCGGTATTGTTTTTTTTTACTCCACACACATTGTAATGATTCCTTTATAATTGACTATTATTTATTGTCGCTTAAATATGTATAAAAATAGCTTTTTTTAAAAAAAAACCAGTCAATTTCTAGTAGTTTTGCATTTCCTTTTGCCTTATTTCTATAATAACGAATTCAATCTTGCCAAATAAACTAAGTCACTAGTTTATTCCTGCTAATTATAAATTAAACTTTAAATTTCCAGTTTCCTTTTATCAAAATTATAAAGATTTTAATATTAATTTTAAAATATTGACATTAAATTTTAAAATACATATTCTTACTGTCTACTTTCCTTTTTAAATGCTTTTTTTTTAAAAAAAAAACAACTTTTTTTTATTATGTCTTTACAGTTCTGTCATTAAACCATAAGTGAAGAATGCTGTATTGTTTTCCTCATGCTAGCTAAAACCTATTGTTACAACTTAATAAAAAAATTTATAAAACATTATTATTATTATTATTTTTATTTAATCTTCATTATTCCAAACTCGATCACTTAGCAACAATTTTGACCTCACATTTATTTTGATCTTTCCTTATGTCTGTTCTATAAGTCAATCAATTGTTTTTAGTTAATAATATTAAATGAATAAAAGAAAAACAATTAATTTAATAATATTAAATGAATAAAAGAAAAACAATTAATTTCTGCAAATATACAAACATATTAGTTTATATGTATGTTTATATATGTATATACTACATGTGTATAAGCAGGTATGTAGGATAAATTATTTGCCTACCACTTGGTCTGAATTCAAACATTGTGAAAGAAATTGGGACAGGTGTAAAGGTTGGTTGTAAGCCATGTTTTACAACACCCCTCTCCTAAACAGTTACAACTTCAAACTGGATTTTAAATTTTAGCACTCATAAGTACGTTAAGAATGTATGACTATTTTGGGTTTAGCGAAGGGTTGCTATATTAATTTCCTTACTTTCTAACATTTTTTTTCTATTATTTAACAGCTGGTTTTGGGAAGTTCAAATAGTGTGCTGGATTTAGAGCTTTGATGGATTTATAATAGAGGCATAACCAAAAATGTGTCTTTGTTACAGAAGGCACATGAAATTATTTATTTGCTAACCTTCTCCATGCTCCTTTGAGGCTTATTAGACTTTGAAGGTCTAGCCAAATATTATAACATCTGTTTAAGTTAGCCTCTAGGTATGCCCATAATTGCATCTAAGCGTTACTTGGGAAATACCCTCATCAAACTTAATATCCCTAACCCTGTACTATATATGCATTTATACACAAATACATATTTTTTTATTATTATACATCACATTTGCTATTTTTACAAAGTTTACTCTTTTTTTTTACTTATTTATGTATCTCAGCTATGTTAAAAATTTCCTGCTATTATCCTAAATTGTTACTAACATCCAAAATAAGGCTTTAAGATATGGGCATTATACGTGCCAAGGACCTCTCCTTCTTGGTTTACCCAAAATGCATTGGGACCTTAACAATGGTATAGGGTCCTTCATATGTATTACTAAACTTATGATACTTTCCTTCCTGCGGTTTACTAGGATATGGAGTTTTTATTAGCACTCTGTCTCCAATTCTGAATTCATATTTAGACCCTCTTACATTCTGATTTCTATGATTTGACTTCATAGTCAATTGCTCTCAAGCTTGCAATATATTCTATTATTTATCTATTATAATTCTCATGGCTACAGGTTTATATTTATTGTAACCATAACTATTTGAAAACACTTTATAAGGAATGTTAAATAAATTTATTACTCAATCTCAGACTTCTGTTAGCTTAAAACTTATGTTCAATTAAGTGACTAAGTAGATTATCATTCTACATTTAAAGGAATAATAATAAAAACTAAGGTTTAATACAATAAATGGGTGTTTTTATTTATGACATATCCTTGGGCAGGTCTTTTTCTTTGTCCATATCCATATCATTGTTCAAATTTCTCTATGTACTTTACAAAATCTTAGTGGATTCAATTTCTATCCATAACCCTTTTATGTGTTCCAATTGTCTGCAATCTTTGAAGATCCTTCCCTAACATGTGCTTTTTCTTTTAAGCAATGTTATTCACATGTCTAATGTATGTGAATGGGCCTTCGTATGTATTGCACAACTTACATGTATCCATTCGCTTAATGGACCACAGCATAATGGTTTGCCTTTCCATCTTGGGATTTTTCATACCCAGATCATCATCAGGATCATAAAGAAGTTTCAACTTCCACAAAGCATGACTAAGATGATCAAAGATATAAGTTCTAACCACATAATCGAATTTAATTGTTTTGTGAAGGTGCTTATCCCTTGAAATGCCTTCTTGAGCTAACAATACTTCATTTTTGGCACCATCATCATGACTGTAGGTTTTGATGTCTTACCTTAAATTTCTGGAAGTGTTTATCCTACTCATTCTGAGTTCCTTGGTTGCATGGTTTAACCGTTTCCACACTTCTTGTGGTTGGAATCACCATGTGAGCATTAGTGTCACCTTGATTCATCTTTAGTATCAACCTTTCTAAATTAGGCTTGAAGGAATAATCCTCAATGCCATTTTCGAAGAACTGTGATGTCTGATAAGTGGAAAATTCAGGGTCAAGAGAGACTTCCACAATGTAAGAATGTCTAGTACTTTGAGAGGATTCAAAAATGAAACCAGGCAAATCATTTCATAAGATAATGGCTTGTCATCGTTTATCTAATCAGTGAATTATAATCTCATCATTTCCTTCACAGGTAGTAGACCACTTTCCAATGGCTAAACATGTGGAACCAGATGAATAGGCTGACTAAAAGTGTCACGCTTATCTTAATTGTGTGTACTCTGTAAATTTTTTAAAAACCGTTTGCGAGCTTCAAGATCATCTGAGGCATTCATGAAACTATTGCCAGAATACACTGTAATAAATTTCCTATTTATAATAAACCTAAAACAATCAATATCACCATCTGATAATTCCAAAATTGCTACATCACTCCAAATATAAAGGTGATGTTGATTACGCGCACTGTACCAGTTACACTTACAATAAGGTTTACTCAGCAATATCTCTTTTCCATCTTTAGTCATAAGTTCTTCTGCTGCTTCTTTATCCAATACTGGAGTGGTTACTGAAATGTTTCCTTCATGTTTCATTTTCATGGAGTTTGTTTGTGAAGTTGATAATGGAGTAATTAAATTATTCTGATCTGTATTCGGTACTATCTCTCCCAAACTAAGATTTATAATATGCTATTGGTCTAAAATTTCCACTTTCACATTTTGTCTAATAGAGATGTGGTTTAATTTCATATGGATGGCTTGAAGTTTCTCTTTGACTTCATTTTCATGCCTTTCTTGGTTCTGTTTTATCTCTTCCTTGAAAATTTCCTGGGTCTGATAAACCTCGTTGAGTTTTGTATCTAGCTGAACAACAACACCATCTCACAACACCATGTTCACAACACCATGCTCACAGCAGAGTATAATCCATTCATCCATTTCTTCTCTCATTCTCTCCATCCCTTGTTTTAGTTAAACACTATCTTTCTGTACATTTTCCAACCCTAGAGATAATTGTCCCATGTTCTTGATCAATTTATTTTCAACTCCCTCTATTTCTGCCTTCATTCTTGCTTTTACCCTATTCATCTCTCTTTTCAATTCTTCCCTCAAAAGACATATGTCTCCCTTCTGTTCTGTTTCTAACTTGCCCACATCATCTCTAGTTGCCATACTCTCTAACTTCAGGGTCATATCTTCCCTCATGGCATCCATTTTACTACATATGCTAGTGTTTATTTTTTTCTCCATGCTGTTTATGCTGGATTCAATATTAGTATTGATTTTCACTTCCATACTAGTCATATCTTACTATTTAGATCATTGCTCATGCTACTCATGTTTGACTCTAAACTACCTATTTCAGTTTTCATACTATCCATCTTACTGTTTAGATCATTACTCATGCTACTCATATTTGATCCTAAACTGTCCATTTCAGTTCTCATTTCTGTTCTCATACTATCCATCTTTCTGTTTAGATCATTTCTCATGCTACTCATTTTGGCCATCATTTCTTGCAACATTTATTGCATAATAGAAATATTTTCAGTATCAGGTACTACTTTAATTTTAGGTGTTTGAATAATCTTGTCAATGGGGACTTCTTGCATCTAGAAAGCTATTTGACTTTCCCCTTGTCTCTGTGATTCACTCTCCTCCATCATAGACCTCCCAACAGTTTGGATCGATAAAGACCTCTCCCCATTACTATTATTAATATCACTTTCCCCTTCAACAACACTAGTATTTCACATCTCTTCCATTGTCTCTATACTTTTACTTCCAAATTATTATTCCACTTCTTAGTAACATCTATTTAAGTAATTATTCAAAAAAAACTTTTATACTTACAAATATCAAAGTACAATACCATAGGACTCTTAGCCACTTCATGCCATTATTTATTTATTTACTGTCTATTTTTTTAAAACTGGTATTTGAGCTTGTCTAATTCCTCCATTCACTTATTGATTATTTATTTATAAGTTGATCTCTATTTGTACACTCCATCACATGTTGCATTCATCATTCACTTTTAATGTTATTTACTTTTTAACATGAATTTTAAACCCACCCACCCCAAAAAAAAATTGACATATCTGATCACTATCATTCCTATCAAATATATTTTGGTCTTACATAAAAGAGTATGTTCAATATAAATTTAAGATTTAAAGCTTAAGGGTAAAAAAATATATATATATAATTTTTTTTTTTTTAAAATTCCAATCCAATGGCTGAACCTCCTTTGCATCTGCACTATGTTTGTGCCTAAACATTGTGTGCCAGATATAACGGAACCATGGGGTACACCATACGATGATGCAAATACGACTCAGTAGCTGGATGACTTGAATACAATGTGTCAAACAACCTACAATAAGTCATATCCTAAATTTATGATTCGACAGCACATTTGGGTGCATCCAATGTTACTGAATCAGGTATGACATATAACAAAGGTAGCACATCTCACTACTGTCAGACCTAGGCCTTCGAATAGGATGCTAAACATATCACAATGAAATGCATAGTTCCAAGTCATATCTACTTTCAATATACTAACTTATAATTTACTTAAAATATTTCAATGTGACCTAGACCAATGCATATT
This sequence comes from Epiperipatus broadwayi, assembly GCA_028023455.1. Taxonomy (NCBI): domain Eukaryota; kingdom Metazoa; phylum Onychophora; class Udeonychophora; order Euonychophora; family Peripatidae; genus Epiperipatus; species Epiperipatus broadwayi. The sequence goes on from JAQFVV010000003.1 coordinate 9,732,654, forward strand.
TATTACCTCTCTTTTTAGGCCCCATTACACCATGGAATTCGAACTCAGGGAGTTCTTGCAGTCAGCTCTCTTCAGGGCTGGACTTACTCAATACATTAACCAAATATGCCTATATATAAGCATAGATATAGGAAAATACTGATGATGATCAATCATTTATAAGAGCAATACATAATGATGATGATGATCACCAAACAGCTAATGGTATAAATGCATAATATGATGGTGGTGATGATCAAACATCTAGTAGTATAAATGCACAATGATGATATGATCAAACATCTAATGGTATTAATGCACAATGATGATGATTAAACATCTAGTGGTATAAATGCACAATGATAATGGTGATGATCAAACAGAGATCAGATTGGTTTAAACAACTTAATATGTTTATTAACAACATATATAATAAATATTTACAAACAAAAAATAATAAAATAAATAAATATTCGGTTATCAAAAATGGTTTTCTATCATTTTGATGGCTTCACACAACAGAAACAAAATAATTTGAAGTACATTATATACAAAATTATATTATATAATCATTAAATATATACATGAAATAAAAAAAAAAAGAAAAGCAAAATGAGAGTTCACTAATTCTAAAACTACCATTTATGTAACTATTAGAATGATATTTTTAGGTTAGGGTAAATATATTTATAACTATTTTTTTATTAAATATATATATATAGTCCCACTCCCATTTATATGTGTGTGTAAGTCATAGTAAAAATTAATGAAAGATATGAAAAAGATCATTTATTCCAGTGGGTTAATTGTGCACTCGGTAAATAATATAGTTTTGTTTGTCCTAAAGTTTGCCCTCAATGTTAAATATATAAAACCTTACTTGAGGTTGCCTTGATGGATCAATGTTGAATTTCCAGAGGAATCTGTAAATTTACTTTTATTTAAAAAAAAAACTATAATTGACTATGATCCCATTTTTAAAAATAGATCAACATATGATATTTATCCATCCACTCCTTCCATTTTTAAATTACAAGTCATCGAATTTGAAAATAAATCTTGAATACACAATAAAAAATAAAAATCTCAATACAAGAAATTTCAAGTAGAAATAATAAAAAAAAACACACAAAAAATAATAATTATGTGAATAAAAACAAAATATATTTATCTTGAGGAAAGCAAGCATCTTGTCCACAGTTAAGAGTTTATAAATTTAAATGTCAATCTCTCTTTATAATGTTCTTGTTCTCCAACTCTGTTGATAACTATATATTTCATGATGCTTGGTTAAAACAAACACATTCAAACTGCTTGGTTAAAACAAACACATTCATTTTTTTTTCTGAAAGTATATAATTCCATTGAAAATTGATGTTTACCAGCGTTTTGAAAAAATAGACATTTTTATGGATGACTTTACAATGACATTGAAGATAGCTTTGGAAATGCTACCATTATTGCTTTTTTACCCCACATACATTGTATGATTCCTTTATAATTGACTATTATTTATTGTGGCTTAAATATATATAAAAATAGCTTTTTTAAAAAAAAACCAGTCAATTAGTTTCACATTTCCTTTGCATTATTTCTATAATAACAAATTCAATCTTGCCAAATAAATTAAGTCACTAGTTCATTCCTGCTAATTATAAATTAAAATTTAAATTTCCACTTATCTTTTATCCAAATTATAAAGTTTTTAATAATAATTTTAAAATATTGACATTAAATTTTAAAATACAGATTCCTACTGTTTACTTTCCTTTTTAAACACTGAATTTTTTTTTTTTTTTAAGTCTTTTTTTTATTATGTCTTGACAGTTCTGTTGTTAAACCATAAGTGAAAAATGCTGCGTTGTTTTCCTCATGCTAGCTAAAATTTATTGTTACAACTTAATAAAAAAAACAAATTATAAAACATTATTGTTATTATTATTTTTATTTAATCTTCATTATTCCAACTCGATCACTTAGCAACAATTTTGACCTCACATTTATTTTGACCTTTCCTTATGTCTGTTCTATAAGTCAATCAATTATTTTTAGTTAATGATATTAAATGAATAAAAGAAAAACAATTAATTTCTACAAATAGATGAACATATTAGTTTATATGTATCTTTATATATGTATATACTACATGTGTATAAGCAGGTATGTAGGATAAATTATTTGCCTACCACTTGGTTTGAATTCAAACATTGTGAAAGAAATTGGGACAGGTGTGAAGGTTGGTTGTAAGCCATCTCTTACAATATTAAATATCAAAACAATAAAGATGTGTCAGATATTTGGGAAATGCGTTAGTGATATCGGTATCTAAAAAATCTGATAGTAAAAATTACAGATATGTTAGGCTTCTATCAATTCTACATCCTCTAACAAAAGAACATGCTGAATTATACTCATATATTGAATTTAATTATAAAAAGAACCAATGACTATAAATTGATATTCTTTAGATTTATAAATTATAAAAGTATTTTTATAATAATTATAGCTATGGACTACTGAGATATTGTCAATTTTAAAATTATTTAGTAAAATGCAGTAGCAGTGAATAAATTACATGATAACACTTAGATTAGCATAGATAAATGTGTATAACAGAGTGATACTATATCTGCAAAACTTTTTACAATATTTTTATAAGAAGTATTTTATGAATTAAAATAGAAACTAAAATATTGAATAAACTCATTCTTGTTAAATCATCTAGATTTTTCAGATGATGCAGTTGTTTTTGCAAATAATATTTCAGAGTTTCAGGAAATATAACTCATCATATAAATATAAGAAGATAAGTAAAAGTAAATGCTAAAAAGATGAGAAAGTAATGTTCATTAGATTTTTCAGATGGAAAAAAATAAAGATTGATAATCATGAATTAGATAATAATAATATTATAAAAGGTATGAATAAAATAATTATTAAAATTAATAAAAAGTTTAATAAATAAAATAAAAAAATCTATATTTAATATATTAAATAATAAATATGTAACAAAAGTAGAAAAATACATAAATGGTGTATATAAAATTGAATTTAAGTCATGTAAAAGTAAAAAATATATATAAAAAAGTAATTCTATAAGTGAAACAAGGAATTCAGTTTATATAAGATTAATTCAACATAAATATGATAAGAGGCCACCTATTTATTTGCATTCATTAGAAACAGATGATAGCTTGAGTAGAATGGTATAAAATGATTAACTATACAAATAATAGAAGAGGTAGGAAAATTAAAGAGGCAATATTGATTAAAATTATAAAACAAAATCTTAATAGGGACTTTGGGATAAAGACAATAATTTTATAAATAATAATTATTATTAATAATAGTTCGAATATAAAATTTTTTTTAAAAAAAATTGAAGAAAATGATGGTAGAGAGAGGTGTTAAGCAAGTATAATTTTTTTTTGAAAATTTGTCAGTTGGTTTTTAGGAATATGTAAAGAATAGATTTTAAAGAAGTGAGTAATTTATGAAATAAGATAATCTGTAATGTAAAAAGTTAATATTTAATTAAAAATACACCTGGGTCTCTTTTTATGCAGACTTATTTAACACAATTTTGAAGTTACATGATTCATGTTTCACCGGAACTCGAACTTTCATGCACTTACGTTATATTGAAAGTAATAGCACATTATTGGAATTCGACTTTCATCTTAGTAATTTCAATATTTTCAGTGCTTTATAATAGTAAGATTTTATGCAATAATGAAATTAAAATCATGATTTCCACATTTTATGTATACACACATTAAATTTTACAAGATTATAATGTAAATTTGTTTAAACATTGTGCGTGTTAATTTTGCATTTTAAATCACATTCTGTTTTTGCTTTTTAAAAAAGAATGTTTAATCAATTATTAATCATTTAGTGTCCGCAAGTTTATTTTTAAAAGGTGAGTAATAGCAGTGAAATGAAATTTGACTTTTAAACGGAATTGAAAATTAAAAAATTAAAGACAAAAATAAAAGTTTAGATACAGAAGAAAATGTAGAAAAAGATAATGAAACAGAAGTGGAACCTGTTCCTTTCATTTCCAAAATGATTCGAGAAGGTCTTCAACTTTCTAATCAGTTAGCAAATTATTTTCTTACTAATAACACTAATCACGAATGTGCTCTTAAATTCCGAGAGCTAAATGGTTGTATGTCTGGATATCGCGAGCTTCGTAAACAATTAATAAAATCATCATCTCAAAGATTAATTACTAATTACGTTGTCACTAGAAAACCATTAAAACAACAACATGAGAATGAAGTTGGCACTAGTTATAGTTCCTCTTGTGAAGAATCTTTACCAGTTTGCAAACGAACCTGTTTATCGGCAAATAGCATTAATAATTAAAATGTGTATAAAAAATGTAAATTACTGTACTGTAAATTATGCATAAAAATATATTATTTTGAATAAAATTAAATATTATAGTTAAAAAAAGTTTGTCTTGTATCAATTTTTTTCAAATTTGAAATTTTTTATTAGTCGTATTTTATTTCCTTATTTTTTTTTTGCGCGAATTTTAAAGTAATTTTTCATTGGTGCTTTGCTTTTATGTGAATTTTGAAAAATCACAGACCACACCCCCCCTTTTTCAATGTAAGTTACGTCTATTTTTGCGCGATTTCGTTTGCGCGTGTTTTCTGAGGAACCTATCTATCGCTTAAAACGAGACCCAGGTGTATATAACAAAAATATATAAAGTTTAGAAGTAATTAAAAATGTAAGTAAAAAGATAATAAAATGATAGGTATTATTAATATAGTAGAATTTAAAAGTTAAAGTTTTTAAAAATTAAAATTATAATAAATGGATTTAGAATAATTTTTAAAAATAGAATGATATAAATAAAGAAATATAATTAGTTAAGAGTAGAATAATAAAATAGAAATGATTATTTTATAATGGTCAGGTTAAAATGTATGTTGATTATGTATATATATATAATGTATTAATTGTATGATTATATATTTCAATATTGTAACTTTGATGATGACTGCAGGATAGTTGAGACTGTAAGAGTAAAGTTTTGATATAAAAATAGTATTGTTGAAGTATATAAGAAAGTTGGAAATGATATGATATATAAATATAGAAATCAATACATAAGAAAAGGAGGAAGAAGAAGAAAACTATCTTTAATTTTAAAAAAATATCATTTCATTTTTTGAGGAATAATAAGATTTTTTTTTTTTTTTTTTAATACAAAAAAGATACCTCTTTTGCACTATGTATAGTTTTTTTTAGTTTCACTTTCTAGTTATCAAGATTACATAATTGAAAAATAACTTTTTGCTTCATTTGTTCATTATAACCAGATCAAAAAAATATTTTGATTCACTTGATGATTATAAAGTTTTTATTCTGAGCAGTGTGGCATGTCATGGACCAACTAAAGCCATCTTGTGGGCTGGATTATGGCCTGTGGGCTATAATTTGCTGACCCTTGATTTAAAATATTAAAATTTTAGAAGCAAGTTGTTATGCTTAACACTCCAAGATTGGTATTTAGAGATTATATATGTGATTATAGCAAGATCCTGATAACAATATTTCTCTTTATTTAATGTATATTATCTATTGTTATTATTGTACTGTTTTAAATTAAATATTATTGTTTTTTATTAACTTTTGATGTTTGTTTGTGCTTTGTTTTCATATTCTTGATTATTCATTGTATCACTGTGTCATCATGGTTTTTCATCGAGTTGAAACTGAAGTGTGATATCTGAAAGATATGTATTTGGATGGTAAATTGTCTTAAGTCATCAATAACCATGGAAAACATTATTATTTTTTAGAAAATGAAACAAAGATCAGTAATATTTTATATAACCAAGCATAAGTCTTATCATGATTGGAAGAATAAATCAAAATTTATTAACTATAGATGTATACTAGTACATTATTTGATGTTCTAGCATAAAAACTTGACACACACATATATACACATTGTTATATCACACATAAATTCTATTATTATATATATAGATAGAATTTAAAAAGCCTTAAATAATCAACAGTGAAGGGAAAGACATTTATTGCCAGGCTAATCAAACTGCCAGTTGAAGAAGATTTTACTTTCAAGTTAGATATTTGTTTAATAACCATTATTAAATGTCTAAATTGGTTGGATGTTTTGGAAAAATGCTAAGCTTGTTTTGTTATCCTCTTTACCAAAAAAAATAAAATAAATTTAAAATTTCTTTAAGATTTCAACTCCAGGTTGCAGACATGTTAGGCAGTTGTGCTAATCTGCTTTCAGGCAGAAAAGTTAAAATATCTATAGATTTTTAATATTTTTGCTTTTAATTAAAAATACATAATAGATTACTGATTTTTTTCTTATCTTTTAGATACTATTACATATCAAATTTATAGATTGTTTTTTTGTTATCTACAAATCTTTTTTTTTTTTAAAAAAAAGTGTGTATATAGATATATTTTAAGTGAGGTTTTTTTGCAGTTTTTATTTCAAATTCTCTTACTAGCACTTACCATTTCCAAGTTTATAAAAATTTAGAGAAAATGCTTAATCACTTAGAAAAAGTCAAATGTTATCTAGAATTGGAAAATAGGAATGGCTGAGATTAATCCATTCAGTTTTTTTTATTTCACATGAAAAAATGGCACCCAGATAAAAGCTGTAAGTGCATGTCTTGTTCATTATTTTAATTAAATTACTTCTGAATGGTAAAGCCTATTTTGAATCCCTAATGTTGATTTTGAGAAGATGATTAAGTTCAGTCATCACCATCATTATCTGCTTTTTATGTGGCTGTATGAAGATTATTCCAATTAAACTTATATTGAAATATATATATATTGTAACTTAAATTTCGATCGGAAAGATATTAAGATAAAATATTACCATTATAAATATTTTTACCTGAGTCCAAAGGCATTGTAGCAAAAAATATATGGAAACATCAAAATGCTTATCTCAAACATATTGCCATTGTAACATAAATAAAGTGATCAAAAGAAAAGATTCAAATATAAATATTTTGTTTAATAAACGAAAAAGAATTGTAATAAAAATTTTATATCAAAGAGAAAAGAATTAAACATTGTAACTTGCTGAGCATAAGCTATTAAATAAAAGATCAGACTGAGTTATCAATCATATTAAGGGTCATTGGATTAAATGAAACATACTCCTGGATAGTAGCTATATAGCCATAAGGTCATAAATATTAAAATGATGAGTAGGAATAAATTAAACATATTTCTATAATTAGATTTCTCAAGATATCACAATATCAATAATTATAAACAAATTATTAATAACAACTATTATAACTCAGGTATATGGAAATCAAGTGAGGTGAGTACACTAGTAACTCAATAAAATATCTTCTCAGGTATACAGACAGTAGATTTTATCCACTTTCATTTCTTGGTTTGATGTTAAGTGCATATTTAAACAAATACCAAGTGAATATGGTCTAGCAGGGCGCCACTAGATTATCTGAATCTAGACACAGTTATATCTAATAACCTTTTCACATGTACCAGGTTTGAATCCCTTTTTGGTACTTTATTTCTAATAAAAATGGAGGATTTTGCTTTTTAGAGCCATATCACTGTATGCACTAATATTTAGGTAAGCATAAAACATCTTTAAACCAAAGTGGAGTATATAAAATTCATTAAACATAAATCATTTCTTAGAGCTTAACATAATAAATGTGTTTCAATATTTTTTTATAAGTTTTACTAGCTCAGATTACTATTAATTTAGGATGGCAATTCACTCATCCTTGCATGAAATAGATGATGGGATGGTGGTTATAATAATACTAAGAAATCACTAAATACTATGAAATCAATATTTATTTATGGCCTTTAAACATTTAAACAGCTCATTAATTAAAATGTGATGATGATGATGATAATGATAACGATAATGGTTTCAACCACAGCTTTAGGACTAAGCCTAATCATAAAACCTAATTTTTATAAAGAAATTCATAATTATTGCTTAATTTTAGTATATCTAATTGGAACTTAAATAGCTAATATTCACCTTGATGATGAATGATCACACTTAATAAAGACTACTCTTAATGAAATATATACGCCTCGTTTAATAAAACAAATTAACATTTATTAATGCATTACTAATATCTACATGAAAATTTATAGATAAACATGAAAATTGATATGAATAATAATAACAATAATAATTGATTATATTGCAATCTTCAGATTAATTTCAAGTTCTTCCCCCTTTCCCGTCAAATGTATATGGTATTAAATTGGGTAACCGATTTGTTAAAATGTTCCATCCACAAGAAAAGTATTTCATAAAAAAAATATTCACTCATTGGCACACATACCTTATAATCTAACATGTAAGCAGAATGTTAAAAAAAAATGTTAGTAGAATTGGAAAGAGCAAGTTTTAGAAACAAGTTTTAAATCATTTTCTCCCCCTCCCTTCTACACTCTGAAACCTATACTTTCTTAAAACAAAATAATTTAATATTTTAATACTGCTTATTCCTTCACATTCACTCACAATTATACACAGATAAAGTATTATTATGTATGTGTGTGTTTACCCCGTAAAAACCAAAATATTATTTAAAACCAAAATAATAATACAAAAAATTATTTTACACATTAATATTTCATAACTGTAAATTAATAAACAAATAATTTTGATACATTCAAAATCATTTATGAAGCTCAAGGTTATTATTAGTAAGAAATTATTGGTTTTAATCGATCTGAATTGTCTTTAAAAGTTCTTTAAATAAAATATACCACTTTATTGCTAAAAGTTTATTAAGACTCTGATATCATAAAGAAAATAGATATAAAAAGTCATATTACCGATCCTTTGTTTTGTGGCGAACTTCCAAGGGCTCAAACTTATCTTGTATAATGTCTATATTTCTGCAGCTACCATTTCCGTTTTACTTTGGAACAATCTCTTTCTTGAGGTGTATAATTGTTTGATGATGATGATCCTATTGAGGTTATTTGCTTTAGTGGACAATTTGGAAATCATTATATTAATTTTTCTTCTCTTCCTGTCAAGCATGATTCTTTTAGTGGATGAAGTACAGCAGTTGTTTTCACATTTATAAATTTTCTGGGTTTAAACTCAGTTACTGGAACAATTAATTGGACTTGATGATTTAATATTTATCAGTAGATTACTCTTTTCTTCTGATTTTAAATGCAGGTGAATGTTTTCTTCTTTCTGTTTAAAAACATCTTATTTCTCTTGGTCAGTTGAAAGGTGTAGAATATTATTTTTCAGACAAGACATCTTTTCTTTCCTATATGATGTGCTAGTTGATGATGAGTCTGGTAGACAGACGAGACATATATTAATTTTTCTTACCCCGCCATCCTTATATTTTCAACATTCAAAACTTGATATAAAAAAATGATTTTAAAAAAAAAGGTTATCTAGCAGAATTAAAAATGTTTGTCTGCTTTAGTTTCGATAATTTTTTTAAAAAGGTCTCTATCACAAATGTTATAATAATAATAATACTCTCAACTGATTTTCCAGACTGCTTTTATATCCGATTTTTGAGTCAACTCACCCAATTAGAGTGATAGTGTGACTTGCTATTTTTGACCAATTCATTTTTAGCTGGAAAGTGCAATCTTTTTTTAGGAACATTAAAAAAAAAAAAATCACACACCTGGTTTTCAGACAAACTTTTGTTTTGAAGGAAAAAAAATAGACTTAATCCCTTTTCCTCACATATATCTGTAATATCTAAAATTGGAGCTTCTTTCTTTTGATCTTAAGATGAGACAATTTCAAAATTAGAGTTCCCACCAAGCTTAAACTCCATAATGACAAACAATCATTTATAAAAACAAAATTGCTACAAAAATATATATCTGATTCAACAGATTTTCTCCCTTAACACAAAATTGTAAAAAAAAAAATAATTTGACAGATTTAACCCTTCTTCCTTTCAATATATAATAAATGTAAATGTAGTTTATGTATGTAATGTACACACACACTTTTTCATTTCAAATCATTCATAAACTGTCCATTAAAATAATCTGATTGCTAGTTTAGAAATTATAACCCTAATATTTAAAATTAAATCCTTAGCTTTTAAATCCCACTTACAATTATAGAAAAGCAAAAATAGAAGTATAGAATAAGATATTAAAATTGATCAAGCATAGGTTAGTTTTAAAGAAAGTTTAATATCTGAAATTTAAAAACTAACTAAATAGCTTTTATAACACACACTGCCTATACATATGCGTTATAACTTTGCTTTTTAACAGAAAAATTAAATATTGAATAGTTTAAATGTGTGTATTACCTTTCTATCAACACACAAACAAATAAAGAATATAATTGTTGACCCACTCTCTTTCTGTCGAAAGCTTTTAGAACTTGATATTGTAGGGTTTAAACTTGGATGACCTACAGTTTCCCTTTTTTTATGAAAATGTGATGATGATTTTTGTTCAGCATTTTCTTTCATGCACATTATGATAAATTTAACTAATGACTAAATTGTAATGGCACAATATATATATATATATTGTAGTAGTCAGAAATATAGTGCCAGTTGGATAAAACCTAGAAACCAAGCTATGACTACTATCTCACATGTCTGTGTGTAACATCAATGTAAACATTACCACAAACAATACAAAGTCAAACCTCATTACCTATGCTCTCATGATAATTTCCACATGACTAATGCATTTGATATTAGCATATATGCCTTTTTTCTTATAACCTACTGAGATCAGGGAGATACAAGAGACTTTTAAAAGTATACAAAGAATAATTGTGGTAAGCACAACACAAAATGCAAGAGATAATATATAAAGAAACATTTATCAGTAACAATAAAAACAAAAGTGAATTAAAAGTTCATATGACTAGATTTAGATTTCATATTATAATTGAGTTTGTTGCAGATTTTTTAAAAAAAAGTAATGACTAAACAGCTTGATTATCACTAATTTACATGAAAGGGTGATTATAGGCTTTATATGTCTTAATAATCTCCAGGGTAGACATTCTATGGTAGTTTAACAATTAATTAATGAATAATCAAGCAGGGATATGATAGAAGTATGTACTTAAATATATTAAAATTGCAATCATGAGTAGATAATCACTATATATTTAGAATTATGACAGATTGCATGCTTGAAATATCAGGCTTTAAAATACATGAAATTATGGAACACAGTGCTATGTTATGAACAATAGAAGAGTATATCCAATAATGAATATGGGGCATACCCACCTTGACAAAGCCTTACCCAAGGATTTTATTGGATCAGATGGTCATATGAAGCAGGAATAAATGTCTCTAGTGATAATAATATAAATAGCAAACAACAATGATCCCCAGAGTATGAAAATATGAGATATGGCTGCCCTTAGTGAGACTATATCATGAATACCTGACAAATCATTTCCCCAAAGCAGGAATGAATCTCTGCTTGAAGAACAAATATGTGAATTAATGAAAAATATATAAATAACCCAGCAATGCAATTTAATTAAAAAGAGTGAGTGATAAATAATTCCTAATCACAAAATCCTGAAATTAAAAGACCAACAAAAATAAGCATGAGTCCTCACATTATATGTTTGAACAAGCTGCCATATATTATTACTTTACTGACCAAACTAAGGTCTAATACAATTAAAAGAATTAAAAGATTCAAATAACTCTGCTTAATTGAATATCTACCCTTACAGATCATGCACATACGTTGTAAGAAATACATTATACATAGCTGGAGAGGTTTATGATTTATAAATAATTATAATGAAATATTTATGAAAGCTGACTTTAACTTATCTCGGTTAACATAAACCAAATGACATATAATTCTCCCTTTAAATAAAAAGGAAATTAACCTTAATTTTAACATTATTTTCAAAATTAACTCACCTTATTTTATATATAAAAAGAACCTGGTTTTCTAATTGCAAAAGTAAAAAACATCAAATTGAAATGCATGATTAATTATATTTTTAGAAAAACAAAATCTTTGACAGGCAAGGGAGGGGGAATTAAAATGTCTTGCACCTTTAATTACTTAGTTTTCTTTTAGGAAAAGGGGAATGAAAGATTCTTATAAGAAACGAAAATAATGTTTACAAAAAAGATCATTCTTAATAAGTAGAGATTAGTTCACCGCATATATAATATTAAAGTAACTATTAAAATAAATAATATCAGTAAAACATCAGATACTTTTGAATTGTTTTATCATTCATAGGAATGTAAAGATCTTAAATTTAGAGTTCAAAAATATTTCTGCTTTATCTTCACAAAGAGTTTGAAAATATGGCAAGATATGATGATACATAGCTTTCATGGTACAATTCACATGGTCTTGGATGACCCTTTCCTCAGATATTAATAATGAATTGAAGACAGACTGTTTTCTATGGAAAAATGAACAACTGAAAGTGGTATAATTGACTAGATGGCTCTTATTTTTGGAATGTTGACATAGCATTCAATTGGCAGGCTGAATTCTTTGATGATGACAGAAGCATTGGCTTGGCTGACTTCAGATGAACAGCAGCTGTTCACCAACTCTATCAAGATTTCAAACTCATGTTCCCCAGAAATGACAAAGGGGAAGTGGACACAAACTTTCTACTCACTGATTAGCATAATACAGGCTTCTAGCAGCCAAGTAATCAATGATCTTGACAATAATGATCTTGATGAATCTTCTAAGAAAAACAACAATAATAATCTTTACATTTTCTAAGATACTTATACAACTTTTGACAAAAGGCATTTAGGATTAATTTTAATAAAAATATATTTTTGTTGCTAACGGATTTTGATCAGCTTTATTACATTTTAATCCTGTATCTATTTATTAATTAGTAAAATTTTCAAAATTCCTAATATCTTTTGTCTATGGCATCCTGGTAATAATTAAACATACATTAACACATTTTTACTGCAAAATCAAATATTGAAAACATTCTTGTATATACAAAGTGATTACCTTATGCTTTGTTAACTAGATAAGATTTTAATTATAATTATAAATGTATCTATACTCTATAATTAATCTGCCTTTACCAACTAAAATGATCAGGAATTTTAATTAACTAAATTTTAAATTGTTTCTTTGAATGTTGATTATTTATTTAACCTTAGCTCTTTTTCTGACTCCCATTACACACATATATATGTGCCTTTACTAAATTTAATGAAGAAAATTATTATAATCTTTTAATGAATTTTTAATAAAATATATCTCCTATAAAATTATTTAGTTATAAATTAAAAGTTATAAGTTTAAAATTATTTAATTATAAACTGATGTTATATTTATATAAAAGGGTGAGTAAAAAAGAAACGTTACAAGTACCTGAAAAGAGAAAGTTGGAATTTTAAAAGGCATGTTGAATTTTTTTTTTTTAAAAAAAAAAAAAAAAAACACTTCTGAAGAAAAGATAAGAAATAAGAATTTGGGAGGAAAGAATAACTTAAGGAAATGAGAATAGTATAGTGGTGTTTGTATAAATAGAAATAATTAATTATGAGTTGTTGTTTTTTGGTTTCGAAACGATAAAGAGAAAATATGAAAAATATGTTAGTTTAATTAATGAAAAGAAAATGAACTGATTAAATCTGTAATTAACGAAATAAGAAGTTAAAAAATAACTTGAATTAATAAGACAGGGAATGTTTAGGCTGTCTGAATAAATGAAAATATAATAATTGAATCTGTAAATGCAGAATTTAATTAGTGAGAATATAAGAAAAAATTCAGAAATCTAAAAAGAGTAGAAAAAAAAGAGAACAAAATTTTTCCATTTTTTACAATTGTGCTGGACAAGTTTTGTTTTCCTTCATCAGACAGCTATCAGAAAAGATTTATAGTGGAGAATGATGCTTCAAGACATCATGAAGATACCAGTTTCAGGCACCAGTTACCTGAAGATTGATGAGCTGGCTATAACTTTATACAGATTGTTCTGATCTTATTATTTTATATATGCTTGACAAGACTCTCTGATGATTTACTATCAAATGATAAAATGAAATATTGTTGTTTGATTGTTATAAATTTATGGGACATAGCAAATAATAGCTATCTCTAGTTAAGGATCACTGTATTTTCATAAAAAAGGCATTGACAATTTTATTTTTAACTTGTGCAGTTTAGAGTTTTGTATCACTGGGGGACATATTATTTGTTTGTCATATCAACAAAAACTTAATTTTAACATATTGGGTTTGTAAATTTATTGAATACTATTTTATGTAAATAAATCAATTATTTTATATAGCGCGAAGTTTTATAAACTGTAATAGCTAAACAGCATTAAGCTGTTGCACATGCGCTTTGCAGATTTTAACTATAAATGACTGAACACAAACACTTCAAACACATGATAAAGTCTTTGGGAAAGGATAGAATGGCCATCTATCTTTTTGAACCCAAACTCTTTTGTATGGGCAAATCTTAAGTGTTTGAAAGTGAAAGCGTGAAGATATTAAATAATCACCTTAAATTACTTTTACATGCTTGAATGAATGACGCTGGTGAAAATTACTAGAATTTACGATACATCATTCTTATTTGAAATTAAATATATGTAAATAAATCAATTATTTTATATAGCGCAAAGTTTTATAAACTGTAATAGCTAAACAGCATTAAGCTGTTGCACATGCGCTTTGCAAATTTTAACTATAAATGACTGAATACTATTTTAATTTATTTTGCTGTGATAATTTAATAGTTTGTTTTACACAGCAAAAATCGATGTAGTCAAAAACCTGAACCTAACTGTAGGGAACTAAGCCTAAAGTTATAAAATAAGAAAATAGTAGGAATTTTTATTTTTGTTGTTGCGTGGAATTATTGCTTTAGTCAGGATAAAAAATGTCTTTAGGTCATCAAATATATTGGAATTTGATATTGGTAATGCCACTATATATTATGAAAATTAAATTTTTTTTTTGTGCCGAATGATATTCAAGATAATAAATGAAAAATAGCAGCTCTGCTGTGTCTGTTTGGATAGAAGGTTATCAATATTATAAATAAATATATTGAGCAACCAATAGATGAGTCAATCATGTATGAAGCTAAAGTGAAAAGATTAAATGATCATTGTAGCCCAAAACCATCTTGACCCATAGCCAGACTCTAAGAAATAGAAATGGCAAGACTATTAAAGAATATAATATTGCATTGTGGGAATTATCAAAAAAATTGTAGTTATGGTGATTTTGTAGACCAAGTACTTCTGGATCAGTTATTATGGGAGATCTCAGATAGTAGGCTTCATCAAAATTTACTTACAGAGGCAGATTTAATTTACAAAAGTGTATTTAAGAAGGAAATAGCTTTTAAGTTAATAGCTGAACAGGGTCTGCATTCAGAAATAGAAATGAGAAAGATTCGAAAATATTAATGTGTAAAACAGGGAGAATATATGTGAACAAAGAATGGGGGATTGACAATGTAAAAAAATAAGAGTTATTTTTTTGTTGTGGAGCAAAGGACCATTTTGCACAGTTTTGCAAATGGAAAAATGAGACATTTTACATGTGTAAAGTTAGAGGGCATTTAACAAAAATATGTACAAAGGCTGAAATTTTACAGGAAGTATCATGGATCCAAAGATAAAAGGCTGAAGAGAGGGAAATTGAATAGCTAAAAAATATGAAAGCAATAGTGGAAAACAAGTTTGTGACAAAATTAGAGTTATGGGATACAGAAGTAGATATGGAGATAGTGGATTGAGGATCACATTAATATTGGACTCACTGAGGAAAAAATAAGTGCAGGGAAAAATAATATGAAAATAAAGAACATGTTTATAAAGACACAGGATGTAAGTTGAAATGAGATAGATTTTAAAAGAATAGTGGAAGTATCTAGTAAATATAGAAATAAACCAATAAACATCATATGTGTGTGGCAATATATATATATATAAAATAAATAAAAATATCCGTTAATTAAAAATAATATTGTAATTATAATTGAAATAATATTTTTAAACGGTTTATAAACAATTCAAACAATCTTTAAATCCGCAGAAGTACTTTCGGTTACTTTCAAACCTGCCTCAACTGCTATTAAATTCAAAAACTAAAAGCGGAAGCAAACGTCATCAATTCAAATTCCACGAATCTCGTATTTTAATGTTAGAAGCTTGTCGATTTATCAAATGTGTTTTATTCCTGTTTATAAAAATTGCCTCTTTAATTTTTCTTTTACTATGGTTTCTCTCTTCATGAAGAATTTTCACATTTTCAAAATTAAATTTAAATTTATGTTTACATGTTTTTTCATGATCAAAGAAAACTGAAGAAGATATTAAATCACCATTATTTTTATTTTTTACACGCTTATATAACAATTCGTGTTCCTTCAATCTTTTCTCAATGTTGCACCTAGATTCACCTATATATGATAGCATACAATCACAAAAAATTTGATATATGACATTACTTTTTTGCTTGATAGGTATGACATCCTTAGAATTATTAACTAATTTGTTAATATTGTTTGGAACGTAGAATGAAACATTAAATACATTCTTATATAAATCCTTAAAAAATTTTACTTGTGGATTTGAAATAAATGGAATAGATATCCATTTTTTATTATTAATCTTCATTTCTTTTAAATTATAATTTTTTTTAAATTGACTTAAAGTATTGTTTATTTGTTCCATTTTATAACCAACATCAAGCAATTCCTTGGCAAATATCTCAATATTTTTCAATTTATCACTTTGGTAACGACATAATTTTTCATTTCGAAACAAAAAAGATTTAAAACTTGCCATCTTATGCATCATTGGTACTTTTGATTTAAAATTTATATATCCTCTTTTTTGCAATGGCTTAATTATTAGTTTATAATTTAATATACTGTTATCTCTTGTGATCATTAAATCTAAATAGTTAATCTTATAATCCTGTTCTTTTTCAATAGTCCATTTCAAGCCATTCAATTTATTTAATTCCTCTATAAGCAAATTTATACTATTAATGTTTCCACAGACAAAAACATCATCCACATATCTTTTGTAAATTTTAATATCTCCAAAAATACACATATTTAAAATATTACTCTCATATGTAGATAAAACGAAATTGCAAACTTGTGCAACTACAGGCAATCCCATAGGCCAACCTTTGGTCATTTTATAATATTGACCTTCAAAAGATGCAACAATGTTATCATTAAAAAATTTTAAAGAGTCAATGATAAATTTTATCATATATTTACAAATATTTTTATTTTTTAATGCATGTTCAATTATTTTTATGGAATTCATTCTATCAATAGATCCATACATTTCTGTAACATCCAATGAAGCAATAATATCATTTTCATCAATAATTAAATTTTTAATACTATTTACAAAGTCAAATGATGAAGCAATAGTATTTTCTCCAAATCCTAAAAAGTCTTGTAAAAGTTTACCAATATGTCCTCGTATTTTTGCAAATATAAAATTACATAAAGAAGGTAATCCTTTGCGAGTAATGATAGATTTTGGTGGTTCCTTTATATATCAGTCTTCTAAATATATTGGTAAACTTTTACAAGACTTTTTAGGATTTGGAGAAAATACTATTGCTTCATCATTTGACTTTGTAAATAGTATTAAAAATTTAATTATTGATGAAAATGATATTATTGCTTCATTGGATGTTACAGAAATGTATGGATCTATTGATAGAATGAATTCCATAAAAATAATTGAACATGCATTAAAAAATAAAAATATTTGTAAATATATGATAAAATTTATCATTGACTCTTTAAAATTTTTTAATGATAACATTGTTGCATCTTTTGAAGGTCAATATTATAAAATGACCAAAGGTTGGCCTATGGGATTGCCTGTAGTTGCACAAGTTTGCAATTTCGTTTTATCTACATATGAGAGTAATATTTTAAATATGTGTATTTTTGGAGATATTAAAATTTACAAAAGATATGTGGATGATGTTTTTGTCTGTGGAAACATTAATAGTATAAATTTGCTTATAGAGGAATTAAATAAATTGAATGGCTTGAAATGGACTATTGAAAAAGAACAGGATTATAAGATTAACTATTTAGATTTAATGATCACAAGAGATAACAGTATATTAAATTATAAACTAATAATTAAGCCATTGCAAAAAAGAGGATATATAAATTTTAAATCAAAAGTACCAATGATGCATAAGATGGCAAGTTTTAAATCTTTTTTGTTTCGAAATGAAAAATTATGTCGTTACCAAAGTGATAAATTGAAAAATATTGAGATATTTGCCAAGGAATTGCTTGATGTTGGTTATAAAATGGAACAAATAAACAATACTTTAAGTCAATTTAAAAAAAAATTATAATTTAAAAGAAATGAAGATTAATAATAAAAAATGGATATCTATTCCATTTATTTCAAATCCACAAGTAAAATTTTTTAAGGATTTATATAAGAATGTATTTAATGTTTCATTCTACGTTCCAAACAATATTAATAAATTAGTTAATAATTCTAAGGATGTCATACCTATCAAGCAAAAATTGTAATGTCATATATCAAATTTTTTGTGATTGTATGCTATCATATATAGGTGAATCTAGGTGCAACATTGAGAAAAGATTGAAGGAACACGAATTGTTATATAAGCGTGTAAAAAATAAAAATAATGGTGATTTAATATCTTCTTCAGTTTTCTTTGATCATGAAAAAACATGTAAACATAAATTTAAATTTAATTTTGAAAATGTGAAAATTCTTCATGAAGAGAGAAACCATAGTAAAAGAAAAATTAAAGAGGCAATTTTTATAAACAGGAATAAAACACATTTGATAAATCGACAAGCTTCTAACATTAAAATACGAGATTCGTGGAATTTGAATTGATGACGTTTGCTTCCGCTTTTAGTTTTTGAATTTAATAGCAGTTGAGGCAGGTTTGAAAGTAACTGAAAGTACTTCTGCGGATTTAAAGATTGTTTGAATTGTTTATAAACCGTTTAAAAATATTATTGCAATTATAATTATATATATATATATATAGTGAGTTTTGCCTGTTTATAAATATAGAAATAGAGGTAAAACTTTCTTTGTATATAGTGAAAAGGGATATTAGTCCCATTATAGGGTGTGAATGGTTCAATGCAGTCAGAATCAATATTAGTATAATTAAAAGTATTACCATTAAATGACAAATAACACAAATTTTAACTAAATTATTTGAGAATAATTTAGGCTTGATGAGTACAAACCCAGTGGACATGGAGCTAGTGGAGAATGCAACTCCAATATGTAAAGCAAGAAACATACCATTCATACAATATGCCAAAGTGGAAGAACAATTTCAGGTTTTAGTTGCAATCCTGTTGAAGTTTCAGACTCGGCCATGCATATTGTAGTTATAATAAAATCAAATGGACAAATCAGACTTTGTGGGAATCCAGAGTTACTATAAATAGGTTTTTAAATAATGGGGCCTATCCAGTGCCAAATGTGAGAAAACTATTGGCAGCATTAGCAGATGCAAAACTTTTTGCAATAACTGGATGTAAATTTAGCATACCACCAAATAGCAGTGGATGAAAGAAATGGCACAAATGCTAACACTAGCAATACCTTTCGGCTTGTTTAAATGTAACAGATTACTGTTCAATGTAGCTGTAGCCCTTAATATTTTCCAAGCAAAAATAAATAATATTTTCCAAGGTTTGGAGGAAGTGGTACTGTATTATGATGACATACTGATTTCTGCAGAGTCATAGGAAGTATTGTATAAAAGAGTAAGAAGGGTGTGTGAAAGATTAAATAGACTGGGGATTAGATTAAATGCCGAAAAATCAGTGTGAAAATGGATGAATTAGTTTTTCTTGGACATATTATTTTGGAAAAAGGCCATTTTCTAAATTAGTGAGAGGTGTTAAGAATGCTGATGAGCCAAAAAATGTAAAGCAATTACATGTTTTTCTTGGCTTGATTAATTTTTTTGAATCATTTTTAAAAAATAACGTAATGATGGCATAGCCATTATATGAGTTGTTAAAAAAGAACCAAAAATGGGAGTGGGACATTAAACAAAATGTAGCTTTTGAAAAGACAGAGAACTGTTGATATCTGATAAGTTGTTAGCATATTTTAACAATAATCAACCAGTTCAAATTACAATTAATGCATCAGATTGGGGTGTGGGTACATTTTTATCACATATAAGTGATAATGGGGAGCATCCAATAACATATGCTTCATGCATGCTTTTGGAGACTGAAAGGAACTGTCGACAAATTGATAAAGAAATATTGGCTACAATATTTTTGTTAAAAAAGTTCCCCTAGTACATATTTGGAAGATTGTTTAAAATAGCAACTGATTATAAGACTTTGTTAGGTATTTTTGCCCACAATCAGATAACTCCTAAACATTTAAGCTGAGAATGTTGCAATGGTAAAATATTCTTGCTGGGTATGATTATGAATTAAAAAAAAAAACAAAAAAAGATAATCCATGCAGATGCATTATTCAGATTGCCAGATAGACAAAACTGTATAAAATGAAATAGAGGTAAATCACATATATGTCATGAAATAAAAATTTTTAAACATGGATAGATAGTAGAGTGTTGGACTAAAGGGGATAAGAGATATCAAATTTTGGCAAAATGGATTAGGTCAGGTTGGATGAACAAAAAGCTTACATGTCTTGTGCAGAGATTTGGGGCTAACAAAGATAAGCTATTAATGTGCAATGACTACATAGATTTTGGGGATAAAGTAGTGATACCTACTGCTGGTAGTCAAATAGTTATAAATTTATTGTATGGAGGTTATCCAGGTATAGTATGTGCTAAAATTGGCATGAAGTTATGTCTTGTGGCCTGGAATTAATGATGAAATTAAGAAGTTTGTAAAATACTTGTCACATCAGAAAAAAATGCAACTCCTAGCAAAGAATGTGACAGCATGACCTTTATCAACCAGACCATGGGAAATGGTTCACATTGATCACGCAGGACCAATTAGGGGAAAAATACTGTTGATAATGATCAAAATCATTTTCAAAGTGGATTGAATGCCACATAGTAAATAATACAGGAATAGACAAAATTATGAAATGTTGTGATGATTTTTGCAATACATGGTTTTCCCAAAGTCTTTGGGTCTGACAATGGAGCAGATTTCAGAGGACACAGAATGTAATAGTATTGTGAAAGTAAAGGAATTAGGCATATTTGGTCACCACCTTACCACAGGCAGAAAAAGTAGTTCAACAAGTAAAGAAGGGTCTATGGAAGATGAAGAGATCAGATATTCAAGAAGCATTCAAAAGATAATGTTATATCAACATTTGACATCACCCACAACAACAGGAAAATCACTGGCAGAATTGTTTTTAGGAAGGAAGTGAAAAGTTAAATCGTCACTATTTCAGTCAACCAAAAAGGATTTATTAGTCAATAGAAAACCACATTTGAACTTTAGTGTCGAAGAGAAAATATGGGTACATGATATTTTGTGTAAGAAATGGATGAAAGAAGTTATTGTTAAGATAATGGTGAATCAAATTTGTGTAAGTCAAGGACAGAATAATATTAAATATATTAAACACATAAAATCATGTGAGAATTATGAAGAACATTATGCACAATTTCTATGGTCATTGAAAACAAAAAGGCAAAAGTCAAACCAAATGTGAAGGAAAGTATAGAAACAAAAATGAGGAAGGAAAGCCATGAAGTATAATGAAATTACACAGAGAGCACAAGATAGTGGGAAAGGCAGACGGCAAACTAAATCGACCAGTGTGTGAGAAGCATAAGCCCCCCAAATGAGAATTATGTATAAAATGCATAGAAAGCATTCTTCTGGAGTGTGGGGAGGTGTGTAATATTTATATAAAAGGGTGAGTAAAAAAGAAATGTTACAATATAATTTGAAGTACCGGAAATGAAAAAGTTGGAATTTTAAAAGCATTTTTTAAAAAGAAAAGCACTTCAGAAGAAAAGATAAGAAATAAGACAGTCAAAATAAAAGTCACAGATCACATGACCCTATCTCTTAAGCTTGTAAGTTATAAACAATGAGGATTGCCAATTCCTCAACAAGCTTTGTGAGAAATGCTTAGCCAGAGCCAGCACTTAAAATATCCTTGTCAGGAACCCCCCATGGTTTCATGCTTTGGCACTCCTTAGAGAGGTGCCAGGGTAGGTTCAGACACTAGATCTAAAAATACCAACCCAAAGGCAAGCACTTATCTAAAAGTTATCTATTGAGTGGAAAATCTGAAATTTTCAGACATCTACATGTCTTCAAACTCAGCAACCAACTTAAATAGCTATATGGGGCTGATAGATCTTCAGCCATACCATATATTAGTAGTCTTAGCAATAACATTGCATAAGACTTAAGGCAGAGACTATAATAGTCAAAATAAGAGTCATAGATCACATGACCATATCTCTTAAGCTTGTAAGTTATAAACAATGAGGATTTCCAATTCCTCAACAAGCTTTGTGATAAATGCTTAGCCAGAGCCAGCACTTAAAATATCCCTGTCAGGAATCCCCCCAAACCCCTGACCATGGTTTCATGCTTTGGCACTCCTCAGAGAAGTGCCAGAGTAGGTTCAGACACTAGATTTAAAAATACCAACCCATCGTCAAGCACTTATCTAAAAGTTATCTATTGAGTGGAAAATCTGAAATTTTCAGACATCTACATGTCTTCAAACCTAGCTATCCAACTCAAATAGCTATATGGGGCTAATAGATCTTCAGACATACCATATATTAGTAGTCTTAGCAATATAACATTGCACAAGACTTAAGGCAGAAATTTTTTAACTCATTTTCAAGAAATTATTTAAAATAATATTCTCAATATAAATATATATATAATACTACTCATCAACTATACTTATATCTATGCCTCTCTGCATATAGATAAAAATAGTATACATATAAACTACTTCAGCAATCTTATCATCTTCAGGAAAGGTATAATCTGATAACTGTTGAATACGTACATTCAGCTCTATTTAGTCTAGAATTTGATAGACTTCAGGCATACTGGCTAATACACAATATATGCAGGCTAATTAACCACAGATAAGCTAGCCCTGAGCTCCATGTGAATCAAAACTCTAGCTTTGTGAACTAGCAGTGATTAGATACACTGTCTCATCTTCAGTTATAACTTCATAGTCCCCATGCTGTTGCAGTATGTAAAACCTTTAAAAAAACTCCCTCTAATCTTTTTCCCAATCTTTTTATAGTCAGGATGAGATTTAAAAAAAAACACACAGTTATTAAAAGTAAGTTTTATCTTGATTGAAAAAAGTTAATGGCTTTTTTCAAATCAATTTAATTCTTTCAAAACAACTTTGTAGAATTTTTATCAAAATATATTATACAAGTGTTAATTAAAAAAATTGCTTTAATTAAAATAGATAGTGGAATTTTATAAGTAACAGTATATTTACTGTAACAATAAAAATGTGTTTGTTTTCATTTAAAAATCAGAATTAATAAAATATTAATTAGATCTTTTTAAAATGTTTAATATATAATAATTTTTTTTAAATTCAAAATTATTTAAACCTTAATTATAAATTTATTTAAATGTACATTGATTAAGTAAGTAATATTTACTAAGGCTGTAACCTCAAGAATATGCGTGAGGTTACAGCCTTAGTAAATATTAAACCTTAACTGTTATTTCAGTGTAACATAGAATATATCTACAAAAATATTTTGTCTATGTTTATTTCTACTTTTCCTTTCAATTTTGTATTGTATGCCATGAGATACATAGCCATTTCATAACCCTTCTTCCTGGATAAAAGGAAAAGAAATGAAACACCAACCTTACAATATTTTATATAATATACATATAATCATCAATTTTTTTAAAGATTGAACAACCATATAACAGCTAACAGAACGAGTAGTGACTTGCAATTCTAAGATAGATAAAGAATTCAACCACCAAACTATAAGTACACAATGCAGCATGAACTACACCAACTTAGACATCATAAGCTACCACAATCTTTGATATGAAATAAAAATGCAAAAATCTTTGCAAAGCCCTGCTCCTTCTCTTGGAGTCTTAGAGATGAAAAATATAGAAATATGTCTTGCTCCTTTTTTGGAGACTTAGAAGCTGGGATCATGGTAGGACTATGTTAACTGCACCAAGATAATCAATAGAAAATAAGAAAATGGGTTGGAACAGTGCCTGATATAGAACATACCTCAGAGTTACTTGAAAATGTATCCTCAAGCCAGTGCCAAATCCTCCATCCATCATCAAAGCTGAAAGTACAGCTAACCAAACTTCCATGAACCAATCTCAATCTGTTTCTCAGAGGATAATTTCCACAACAACCAATTAAATAAATTTCCATCGATACAATTGTTCAGTTATCTACTTTTTTATTCAAAGCCATTGAAAAATTACTGATTAAAAATAAATTTTACAAATTGTGTTTTGTTTTTTTCCCCTTCTTTTAAAATAAATACACCTGGGTCTCATTTTATGTGGTAGATAGGTTCCTCAAAAAATGAGCACAAAAGAATTCACACAAAAATAAACGTAACTCACCTTGAAAAATGGGGGATATTTTCCAGTAATTTTCAGAAGTCACATAAAAGCAAAGCAACAAGGAAAAAATACTTTAAAATTCGCATTAAAAAAAATAAGGAAATAAAGTGTGACTAATAAAAAATTTCAAATATTTGAAAAAAATTAATACAAGACAAACTTTTTTTACTTTTTTTATTAACTACAGTATTTAATTTTACATTTTTTCATACATATTTTAATCATTACCACTGTTTACAATATGTGTTTGTTTGTGAACTAGTAAGAAATCAGATTCATGACGTGTTGTACAACTAGCGCCACTTTCAGTCTTCAGCTGTGTTAATGGATTTCTGTTTCTATATTAAAAAAATTAGATTGCAATCAAAACAAAAAAATTATACATTATCATTAGAAAGATTATTTTCAGTTTATAAAATCAATAAAATTTTTCTTCTTATTTATTTTAAAAATCTAAAAAAATATTTTTTTCTGTTAATATCTAACAAAATACGTTTTAAAAGTTTAAAATTTTTGAATATTTATTGTGATATTTTTATACATACATTTAAATCTATTATTATTATTTGTTCATTAGTATAAGTAGGTTATTTACATAGAAGCTAAGATTCTAAATGCATCTTCAGGTCATATTCACGTTACCTGCTAATATAATGTTATATTTTTGAAAAAAAAAGTATTTCAAGTCAAAATAAGTTATTAATAATTTAAATTTCTTAATATCTAATAAATATAGAAAAATATGAAAGATATTAAGAAGAAACATGAATCGCATAACTTCAAAATCGCATTAAAATAATCTGCATAAAACGAGACCCAGGTATATACTTAAACATAAAACTTAATCTCGTTAAAAAAGATTAAAATTAACATTAATTAAATAAGGTATAAAAACAAAAAAAATGAATGTTTCTTTTCTTAGTATGATTTCTTAGTTTAAATTAAAACTACTAATTAATTATAATTACTACAGAGAGAGAGAGTATAAAAAAAAACTTGTTTACATTCTTTCACAATTCTCTCTCTGCTCTTTATAATCATTTATAACTTATTAAAATAATTCTCATATTAAAATCATATTACTATTAACAAATTAAATGTTTGATAATTCTCACACTGTATGGGGACTTAAAAATATCAAGTTAAATAATTATTCTTTAAAAAAAAATAGGTCTAAGAAAATTAAATATTTCCCTGTTAATGAAAAATCCTTTAATTAAACATGAGGAATATACTGCCAATTATCTAATTCTTGTTATCTTTTTTCTTTATTGCAGCCATGTAGTCAAGTGATTACATTATCCTGGTCTTATATGGGAAATGAAATTGAGTTGATCCTCTTTCTTAATATTTTAATTTGTATCAGCTAATTTCATTTCACTACTAAAAAAATTTTGTCATTCTTTGCTGTAACTTAACATTTATACAGACTTACAAGCTGGGATATAATTTTACCATATTAGGCTATTTGGTCACTGATAATGGTCTCATTTATTTGATCTATTCTTAGTCACAGCTAGGATATAATTCTTGTTTCCTTGGTCAAAAGTATAACTGAACTTTGCTTTGGAAGACTGATGATCATGATCAGTTCTCCAATAATAACTCTCTGTATTGTGAGATAATTTACTCCTGGTCTGTGTAATTATTTGTGTTCTGTAAAGGGACAATGAATCATGCTTCTGATGAGTATTTCTTTGGTAAAGATTCAATTCACTTTTGAATCTTCTAGTTGTTTGGGTTTTGGTAAGACTATTGATATTACTAGTTGAACTTCTCCATTTCCTCTTCCATGATGGCACTTCATTTTTTCCATCCTGATACCATGGTGGTGTCTTAATTGTCTGCTTCCCTCATTGGATAGCATTCATATGCAGATTATTGTCTCCTTGGTAGATCAATTTAGTTGGACATTTAAATCCTTATTTTTCAGCACATTCAGATTTGTTGCTGTCAAATGCATTTAACAGTTCAGCCACTTGCTCATTTGTATGGCTGTCTATGCCAATTAGCATCCTTTCAATATGACCTGGGAAACTATGTTGATATTTTTATTATTTGTAGTTCTGAGAGAGGATCTGCAATGAGTGCTCACAATTTTGCCACTTGCTTTCTAAAAAATGGAATATATGGTTCACCAGAACAGTTCTCTTAGGATCACTTATATTTAACTCCTTCCTGATAATACTCACTCCAGTAGCACTTCATGATTGCTTACTTGAACTCAATAAAATTATGAGGATGGGTGAATAACGAATCCCACAATGGCTGGGATGCATCTTGAAGATTGTTACAAGCTATTGCTAGCTTTATCTCTTTAGTGATGGCATTAATGTTGAAATATCTTTACAGACTATTGACAAATTCAATGGGTGCCTCACCCTATTTCTAGAAAAGTCCTTATTTTAAGAAACTGGTTTACAATTCCAGACATTTTGTATATATATTGACAATCTATCTTTACTTCCTTTATTTTTATATTTTCAATTTTTTCTCTTTTTAATATAAACATGGCTGCTTTCTTTTTGATTTGACCATCTTGTCTAGGGTAATCCTCCAACTTTTTTACTCTTTCTCTAATTCTATCATCATCTCTGACCTGCAGAGACTTAATTTGAAAAAATTTCAAGTACCCAATATGCTCTTGGACTGATTCCAGGTTTTGGTGACTGTCATTACTCACAGATTCTATGGTCTCCTGTACTTAGCTAATTTTATTATGCATTACTTTTTGTACCTATTTTATTTTCATTTCCTGTTCTCCTTTATTTTGTCTTATGTCATTCAGAACTTCTTTAATTTGTTTGATTTGGTCTGCTATTTTCCTAGCCATTTTTTTACTGTTTTAATCCATTTTCTATAGCATATCTACTTTTATTTCTTTCAACATTTCTTCTATTATTTTCTGTTTCTCTTTATTGATTCTTATTATTATCCTTCCACCTGTGTTTATTATTATCTTCTCATTGTTAGTCTCTCTTTTTACCATCTTTAAACATTTCTAATAATTGGGATAACATGGAAGCCTCCTCTATTCTCTGGATTCTTTTCACTGATTGTTAATCATTTTCTTTTGGATTATGTCTTCCATTTTTTTCACATTTCCTCTTGTCAGCATAGTTGTTGGTATAATATAATTTTATTCTTCAAGAAAAACTTAAGTTATATTTTTATACAGTAAATACAAATTTGAACTTTTAAAGACCTCAAATGAGTTTAACATCACCTCCTCTTCCATGCAACCATATTTCATCTTACCTAACAATACTATTATATTATTATTACTCCTAATATGCTCATCCTTCAACCTTATTGTATCAATACCTGGTTTTATTTCATTAATTTATTTCACCTCCTTTACTGTACAGTTCTATCCCATTCATGTGTGTATGACCAATTTCCACTTCTTTTTTATTTGTTTTTATTATGAGTACATATGCATGTATAAACACAAATTCATGTCATGAACCATTTATCAAAATCTTTCTTAGAGATCTGATGGACATCTGACAGTAAAAGAATGCATATCAACCTGCAATTCTGTAATAGATACAGATCCATTCACTGGACTATAAGTATAAAGTGCAGAATAAACACCCAAAGATCTATCTCAATTTTGACACCATAAACTTTCACAACCCTTGATATAAAATGAAAATGCAAAAAATCTTTACAAAGCCCTTCTCCTTTGAGTCTTAGGGGCTGAAAAATATAAACTATGCCATACTCTTTTTCTTAGAGGTTGGGGATCATGGCAGGACTATGTTAACTGAACCATAATAAACAATAAAGAAATCTGAAAATCTGAATGAGGGTTGGAGCAATGTCTGAGAAAGAACAATCCAGAGTTGGATGAAAATATTGTATTCTCAAGCCAACAACAAAATCTTCCATCCATTACCAAATCTGAAAATACAGCTAAACAAACTTCAACAAAAACCAGCCAATACAAAAATCAACTGTAAATGTGAACTCCTTAAATAAATATTAATACTTCTATTTTTGTAAATTTATAATTACATTATAATAATCATCCTCTATACTCTTGTCACATATTTGACAGTAATTTTAAAAATTAATTCTGCATAAAATGCATACTTTTTTTTCATTCTCATATATGATTAAGATCAAGTTGGAAGGCAATTTTGTAATGATGGCCATAAGTACATGATCATCATCTACCACAGTTAGTTTAAGCACTTATAATGATGGCCATGAGTATATGATCTTCATTGGCCCTCAGTTGGATCACCATTTTATAATGCTAACAGAAATCTGAGGTTTTAATACATGAGAACCTGCAGTTACAATGTCCTGCAATTGGGTCATTATTTGTAACAGTGAGGAAATAGAGGTCCCACAAGTTGGATAACATTTGTAACACTACCACCATTTTTGGAGTTGAACATGGGGTGATGCCAAATCATCTTCAATCCCAGTTCAAAATAGATATAAAATTAACTATCCATATTTAATATAAATATAGAAGAATGAGTAATATTATACATAAAATAATGAGTATGAGAGATCTTGAGAGATCAGCACAATTATCTCAAGTATTAGCACAATTAACTATAAAGTTCAACAGCAGTATAAATAATTAATTCATCATCATGAATGATCAGCAATAACATACAGTCAATCTAATGACTGGATAAGAAATGTGTCTTCTGTATACCAGACTAACTATTTAACCCATGCTAGCTTGGGGCAATTATTTAATATTAATTTGGATGGACCAACTTAAGTGCTAATCCATCAGAACATATAACCATAAAAACAATAATGCTGGGATGCTCTGGCCACTTACTAGCATTAATATACTGGCCAACTCTAAACTTAATGTCTAATAGAGACTAAACTAAATAAAATGTAGTACATGGATTTAAAGAATATTCTCTTTGTGCCAATCCAGGATCATTATGAGCTGGATCTTCATATACTAATATATATCCCTTTTCTATATAGCTGTTATGCACATATATAGCTCAGGAAATAAGAACTATAATTTATTACTGTGAGCAAGAAATAAATAAGTAAAGCAGCTTATTATAAATAACCTTAAGTAAATCATAGGCTTTCCCTACTTATAAATAAATAGTTTTATTGGGATCATAAAAAAATAAGTAAATCTTAGAATATAAGCTGTCATGATATAAAGTCACACACACTACAATTCATGAAACAGGGATTGGATAGAATAAAGAAACTAAAACCTATTTTTAGTTTAAAAGATAATTATTTAATTTCTAATTGATTAAGAACAAAAAAATGGCATGATAGGTAATTTCAAACATCCACTTCATTAAAAATAAATAAATGTACAGTTTGATAAAATTATATTAACCAATTAGTTGATTTTAGTCATGGATGAATTCTAAATTCATTAAGCTATTTCTTTAAAATAGTTAAGATTCTTACTATTTTGACAGTATTTACAAAATTAAAGATAACAATCTT
Source organism: Epiperipatus broadwayi (assembly GCA_028023455.1). Taxonomy (NCBI): domain Eukaryota; kingdom Metazoa; phylum Onychophora; class Udeonychophora; order Euonychophora; family Peripatidae; genus Epiperipatus; species Epiperipatus broadwayi. The sequence continues at coordinate 9,762,717 of JAQFVV010000003.1, forward strand.
TGGTTCAATTTCTTTAAATATTTAAGAATTAATAACAACATGTTCAGAACAAAGATAACAATCTTTGATTCAGTTTAACAAGAAAAAAATATTTTTTTGACTTAAACCGTTTTTTTTTCTCTTTAAAAACTACTTTATCATCTACAATAGAAATTTGACTGTGTTTTAGAAAAAAAAAAGTCTAACAATTGGAAATATTTCAACTTAGTGAAATATTTACTATTATCAATTCTTACACAACACAAAGGCCAAATTATTATTACTTTTATGAAATGAAAGAAAAAAGTTTTATTTATTAACAAAAAAATAGTGTCCACATAAAAATACCCTTTTTAGCCATGACTTTCTTGTTTATGAAGGCCTTTTCTCTCACTCTGATTTTCATTTTAGAACAGTTAACCTCTTACTTACCAATCTTTTCCAAACAAAGTTAGATTGGAAGGTTACAATATATACCTATATTTTCAGTCAAAACTTGTTTTGTTTTTTGTATAATAGAATAAATATGTAGTCTTAAATTTGAAGTTAATCCTTATGATAGTTTCATCAAGAAATTACAATTCATTTTTAAATAAATACATTTTATTATTGTAGTTAATAAAAACCATTGATGATAATGGTATAACAATAAGCTTTTAATGTATGATGAAATTTTTTTTGATTATTAATGATTAGTAATGGAATGGGAATTGAATTATGTAAATTAAAATTTAGTAAAATTGCTAGGAAATTAAAGTTATAAATTATTTTCCATTATTTTAAAAACAATTCAAGTTCAAATCTGGAACATTTTTTTCAAGAAATTTTTAATTTACTTTAAAGGAAAGTGTTTACAAAGAAAAAAAAATACAATTGAATACTGTATATTTAACTTGTGACTATTTGATCTGAAATCAAATCACCAACAATAAATTTCAATTATTATTTTATGGTTAACGTTATTAAACTTATTTTTATAGAATTAATTTTGGAATAATCATAATTATTTTTGTTATTAAAAAAATTATAATTTAATTGTAAAACATCATTTGTTTTCAAATTATTTTATTGATTTCTGATAATTTAATTTATTATATAAAGGGAAAAAAACATAGTATTATATAAAAATTTAAAATTGTAATTACTCTAACATAAAAAGTCCCCTAATTTTGTATATGAATCAAGGATGGATTTGAACAGAGATATAATCTTAAAATTGTTTTTCTTCATAATTTCAACAAAGAGTTAGCAATTATAAGATTAGTTATATATGTATGTAAGTACTCATAAATAGTGCATAGTTGATCATAATTATAATATGGCTTTGAAAGCAGAAAGTAATTTTAAATATTTTATTTTTTAATAGGATCATTTTTTTTTCAAGTATCTGTCATACTTTTTGACATTAACATTACCAAGATTACAAAATCCAAAAAAAATGTAGAACAGTTAAAAATCATATATTTATTTTTCATTTATATCATCCTTGATAATTATAAAACTGAGTTTTATTAAATACATGTATTGACCTAATATCATATATATATTGTAATGGGCACATATGCCATTACATTATTTTTTTTTAAAATTAGACATGAAAAATAAAAGTTCACAAATAAAAACTTCTTTTTTAAGAATTAAAAATTGAAAATTAAAAATCATCTAAACTCTAATATATAAAATCGCACAGATGAAAAATTATTAAAAGAAAACTTTATTAAAAAAAAAGAAAAAGTTTTAAAACTAAATATTAAGAAAAAGACTTGAAAGATTTAAAGATAAAAACAATGTGCAATAAATTAATTAATGCTATTGTAAAATGGAAATGATTATTTTAATTAGTTAAAAGTAAGCTAGTCCTTGGGCATTGCAAAATGTATAAGTAAAGGTCAGATAGGAAAGAAAAAACAATAGAAACTAATAGCCGATAAAAGAAATCCCTCAGGAAATGGACCTCAATGAAAAGATCATCATCGTCATGACGTAATGTCCACTGGATCCAAAAGTTTACAATAAAAGGAAAAGTTTGGAAATAAAAAAATTAATTAGAAGATAGAGATATGACAGCAGAGGCACGCTATATGTGTTAGTGCGGAGAGAATTGACAGAGAAGGGATTGAAAAGATGCACCCTTCAATCCATTCAGTTTTGCTATAAAAAAGAAAGAGAAATGACCAATTGTTTTTCCTATATTGCGGACCACAGGACATCAGGGCCTGGAAAAATACCATCTACCATAAAGGACCAACAGCTAACTGGATACCAATCTCTTCAGGACGGCGTAGGAATTCATGTTCAAAATTACAAGCAACTACAAAATATGGACCTTTTAAAACCATAAAAACTTTAGATAATTCATGAACATTAAGTATAAAACTTTCCCAGTATTTAAATTATAGCAATAGTATTTCCTATCTGACCAAACTAAATTATTTATTAATTATTTTTATTGAATGTATTACTTGTTTGTTAAATCATTTCCATTAATTTATTTTCCATTCTTTTAAGTTTTTGTTATGATTTTTTTTTGTTAAACAACTTTTTAAAAAAAAACGTTAAATTTAAGTCGGGCATGAATGGCTGCATAGATTCGTAAAGTTATGTTAGTTTAAGGGAGGGTAAATCTTAAGTTAATTTGTTTCGTGGTTAAATTGGGTCAATGGATTGGATATATCGGGGTAATTAATAAATATAGTATGAGGTCCACTACATGCAGGATCACCTTATTTGCCACACTCAGGTGAAGTAAGCCTTTCGTATTGACCACTGGAGACAGACGGTATTCCCTGCTCCTTGGATCACCTCTTTGCCTATGGAATCGGATTGTAAGTCGGCAAAAAGGACCGCAATCCCTTCCTATGGAGTTTTTTTATTGTTCTTCTCACCAGACAGATGTAGTATTCCTGTACTGGACGAGAGTCAATGTCTTCTATAACCATGCTGTTCAGATGTACATTCCTGACAGTATGGTATTTGTGCTGTCATATTCATGCTGCATTGAATACATTGATGTATAAGATGGATTGATGTTGGTTTGACTGCAAACTTTTGGCCTAAGGTTAAATAAGGGATAGACTATTTTCTTTTCAAATGCAGTCTATGTAGTCTATTCATACTCGACACTCTAATAAATATTAAATTTATCTGTGTGAACTTTCAAAATAAAATAAAAACAGTTAAATTGTGAATTAAAATTTAAGGTAAAGTTTTAATGTTTTATAAAAAAAAAATTAAACATACTAAAATAATTTTAAATTTATATATGTTTAATAAATGTTTGTGTGTGTAATTACTGACAGTGGCTTCTTTTATTTATTTTTTTAATTGAAATATTATTAGATAAGAATTTATATTTTATAAATCTCTGCGTCTCACTGAGCTAGTGGCATTGGGCTGACGGTCGGAATAAAATATATATAAAAATTTTTTTTCTTAACTTACGTATCTGCCTATTCTATAAATTTTCCAAGTTCAAATGACCTGGTGGTGCCCTGTATGGCAGATACAGTAAGACTCAACAATATCTGACCATTATAATATATATATATATATATTATAAAGGATCAACAAATCCACCTTTATTTTATCAAAATATCAGTCTTGATTTTAAAAAAATCTCTTAGATTTGGTTTTTATATATTGGGTGTTATTATTGTTTATTGTTATTATTCATAGTTATTGTTATTAGGATTTATTATTTTGTTTATTTATTGCTGGTACATGGCTTTAATTTTTTTTGATGGTAAGATTTTAAAGGGTGATAATGACATGTTAAAATTAGTGTGTGTGTTATCAGTATTATAAATAAAAGCGTATAAATTGCTGATTATAATAAAATATTATTTTTTTTGGTGATTATTTAAAAATGCAATATTGTTGTTTATTGTTTATGTATATATTTTGTAAATTGTCAGATAAATTTTCAATGTAATATATATATATATATATAAAATTAGCATTATTTTACTTCGAATGTTTTAAAAGATATCAACAATTGTTGTTATGAGAAATCTTTAATTGCACGTGAAAAAAAAAACAAGAAAGGAGATCGCCATTAAAAAAATAGAAGCAGAAATCAATTGTACTTCATATATTCATTATTTTCATTCTTCAGAATAATTAAATAAACTACTGGATTGGAACTCATTAGCAATGGAGGGGTAAATAAAATATATGGTAGTCAAGGATGACTGCACCCTCCTTTCCTTTATTCTGGATCAATTTTAAAAAAGAAAAACTAAGGAATTGCTTGACATATATATTATATCGCATCTGGAACTTAATATTCAAGATAGTTATCTAAAAATCTATAATTATAAACTTAATAATCATTCGGAAATAAATGGAATTAATCAGCTATTATAATAAATTCAATATTTAGATTTTAAGGAAGGAAATCTTGGAATATTAAATACTCGTGCATTGGAACTGATAAATCATCATTAATGTAATATTTTCTAAATTCAGCTTATGACAGAATGTATTAAAATGTTAGGAAGAAGCAAAAAAGAAAACAACAGAAGAAGTTAGACTTTTAAAGGGTAATGAACAATCTAATTAATTTAACTTATATATTTATCTATATATTTTTTTTTGAGATAGATATTTATTTTTTTATTTTTTTAAAAAAATGAAACATTAATTATAAATATAACTTTACTATATTTAACTTCTCTTGCTCAAAACAAGTATTACATAAATATTATCAAAATCAACATTAAATATTTGAAATTTGAAAACAAAGAGCATAAATTTAAATTGCATATGGATTATTATTAATTTCCATAATAAGTTAGATTTGTTTTTACGAATTTTACTAACAAAATTTTTATTATTTATATATATTGTGAGAGTAGCTTAGAATCCCACCCACACAAACCTTAGCTACTTGAAATATTGGATTGTTTTTTTTTTGCCATTAAGATATTAATATAAAGTAAATATTAAGTTTTGCTAGAACACTCTTAAAAAATATAAATGTATAAGTAGTTATGACAGTGTATTAATTGTATATTAAATAGTGGGAATGATAGGTCATTCACCATAAAATCACATATATTGTGCAATTTTTATTAGCCCAGTCTATTCTAAAATAAAATTTTATTGTATAATTTTAAATTTTGTTAAACCCAAGAATATTTGCTTAGTAAACTAGGAAAGATAATGACATGTTAGTATTATAGGGTTTGAACTTGGGTTTAGTTAATGGAAATTTATAAGTGATCTGATAAGTATCACAATTAACTCAAGATACATATAAATAATAACCTATAGAGTCAGTAGATATGCATACAAATGGACAATTAATATCAGTTAGTAGTTAAAACCAGTAAAGTTCAAATTATATATTGTAAACATGATGCGTTATAGAGACCAATAATTATTGGCTGTGCACATTTGATTAAATAAATAAAAATGTTTATAGTCAAATCTTGTTATATTTAAAAGTAAGTAAATATTTATCAATTTTACAAAATACTGATCTAAAATTAAAACAGTATATTGTATCTTTATTTAATTTCTAAAAAATATTATATCTTAATATTTAAAAAAAAAAAACGAAAACTGTCATTTAAAAAAAAAACAAGAACTTGCAAATAAATGAATTTTGTTTTAACAGAAACGATGGGAAATAGCAATTAATCAAAAAGTGTCAAGCCATCTTTTATTATAAAATAAAAAAAAAAACTTCTTGATCGTAAAAATAAGTAACTAGGTTTTTTTTTTTCTTGTTGTTATATATTTTAAAAAAGTTGGATAAAATTTATAAAATATTATTATTTACAAACAAAAAAAGTAACTTTGCATCGATATATTGGATAATTATAACCTTTGTGTTTAAAATAATGGAATAACTTAATCGTTTTCTACTGGGCAAGTCTATGGTCAGTAATTTCCAATAATCTCTTGGAAATTAATATATATTGAGGAAATAATCGGAGACGAATAAAATGTGCATATTCAAAGAATATCAACAAATATATTCCCTGTAAGAAAACAATAATTGTGCCATGTTGGAAATGAATTTCAGTGATAAACAAAAGAAAATAAGGAAACAATAAATATTCAGCAAGGGTAAATAAAAGGTAATACAGCATCGATTGATCCACGCCATAAGATGGCGCTGTTTCTACACTAAAGCACATAAATATGCTGTTTACAAGGCCGCTCATAGATCTTACGGCCTAGTAAACTGTTCAACCACTAAGATCTTGAAGTGCACCCATTACCCCAACATCTCTAGTATGTTGAACATTATTAGCGACAAGTATGCAAGACTCTCTATAGACATTACTCTTAACTATTGTACAGCATATGATGTGAAGGTTTCTGTATTTTGAATGTCGAAAACTATATTATAACCTTTTTTTTTGGCTTCGATGTATTTTTTTTTATTTTCGTTCGTAAAAATTGTAACAATTTTCCAAATGCCCCTGGTTTCGTTGTCAGGGGTCAGAATTCAGTTAATGAGGAATGTTAGACACAATTCAGCAAAGTTCACGATCAAGTCGCACACTTTCCGACACTTTTTTGAGATCAAAACATTTCAATGGCAGACTACAGAAGCAGATGCGGTGGCCTTTCTTCAACAGAGAAATATTCTCCTAACCCAGGAGAACTGCCTTTGTGGTAGTTTAATGAAAATAAAAAGCCAAAAAAAAGTAAAAAAAGTTACTTTTAAAAAAAGAAGACTGTAATCAAAAGCGAAAAAAAAAAAAAAAGTTACATTAAAAAAAAAAAAGACCGTAATCCAGTTTTGTTAAACAACAAGTTTTACAAAAAAAAAATCAAGAATAAAAAGGTTTTACAAAACGTATTAAAAAAAAAATTTAACAATCAATTTATTTATTTAAAAAAAAAATACGGTCCCAAAAAAAAAAAAAAATCCAAACCAAAAAAAAAACAAAACACGATAACATTACAAAATAATAATAATCAAATCAGCCCAGTAACGTTATATCTATTCGTTTTTCACTAGCAACAGTGCCATCTTATGGTGTGGATCAATCGATGCTGTATTACCAAATAAAAGAAAGATAAATCTCTGGGAAACAGCTAAATATACATTTTTAAAAGTCAATAGAACTAAATTAATAATATCTGATAGGTGTTTATTGCCATTAAGGCTACCTATAAAATCCTGATTGCAATAAGTGATGTAAAAAGTAATTAACTTTGAGCCATACTGGCGTGAATGTTATTTTCTATAGAGTTTTGACAGAAAAATATTGAATGATATATATATTTGATAGAAATCATAAGCATGCTCTATAGTATAGATGGAAATATTTGTCATCTTGGATAAGGCAAGCCATAAATAATCTATTACTAAACAAAGGGAATGACTGACTACTGGTGCAATAATGCAAATGCCTTGCAAACTTTGAAATGAGCAGGTAATTTAAAAAGAGAACTTGTTCATAATGTTTGTATATATATATGTCTTAATCTATGAGTTGTTAGTACAATAAGGAGGGGGAGGAACTAAATCAATGGACAGTGGGAATTAATAAGTTGATTAATTCAATTGTTTATATCAGTAGTTATTTAAAAGTTAGATTGTTTTTTATTAAATATTATTAGTGATTAGAATGAACAAATATAATCAATATCCTAGAATGAAATATATAATAATGTATTTAACACTATATATAAGTGATTAAGGGGGCAAGGTGTGTTTACATGTACTAAATGATAAACCAAAAAACGATATTTTCTTATGGGAAATATCAAGATATTAATTATGTTTTTCTTGTAAACATGCAGAGTTATAACAATCTTTTCTCAATTGTTTTATATTGTTACTTTATCACCAGGTATACAACCTTATTATAATTATTATTTTGGAAGTTTGAAATAAAAGACCATGAATTAAAATAAATAAATAAAGGGAGAATGATTGTTTAATAAAAAACTGGATGTATGATATATAAGCATACACATGGAGGTAAAATCCCAACATGCTATGGGAGAGTATTAATTTTGTTTCATTATAAATACTCTGAATATTAATTTTCCATTGTTTTATTATTATCATAATGTGTTTGTATACAACTTTGTTATAACAGTTATGTTAAATTACTTGTCAATGGGAATGTTTATTGTAATTATTGTAATTAATGTTATTAAAGTTATTGTTTTGAAAGTTTACTTAAGTTCTAAATGTTGCACTTCTTTTGTGGCCTCATTGTCACCACATCACACAAACTCAAAATGTACAGTTGAAATTAAAATTAGTAATCAATTCAGTTTAGAGCAATCTAACAGTTTAATAAGCACAAATCTCTTAATAGAGATTTTTACTAGCTACATGCTGTCTTGATCCCATGGATCATTAATGACATTGCCAATTATTAAGGTGTGTTTATTAATATGAAATTAAATGATACATTAGTTATTAGTGAAAGTTTTAGTGTTAATTACAGTTTAGTTAATAATATTATTTTAATAATAAGTATTAAAGAACATAAATATGAAGCTTGATTATAGATTTAAATTATACGCCACTTTTTTTAATTTGTGCACTACCCATGGAAATCTGTAAAATCTATCTTGATATTCCATAAGTAATATGAAGAATTAATAAATCAATGATTATCCTAAGATCTTATTGTAAAGTTATTCTTATGATTATTGCCAATCTTAATTATCAAACATAATAGGAATCAAAGTTTATCTGTAATTATCTAACAGATTAAATTAATGAGTGATTGAATTAACACTTAATATTGGATATTATTATTAGCCATGAGAGTATATAGATGCTTAATGGGTATTCTCATGCTATTGAACAAATATTTTGTATTTGTTTAATGTTAAGGGGATGTGATCTGTTTATAGGTAAATGAGTCTCACATTAATTATATTTAAAATACGTCTTATTTTAGAAATGTTAAATCATGTAAAAGTAAATTGGGATAAGCGATAGCCTTCCCTTAATTAAATTATTATAGTTAAAGAAAATGGTCAGGAAATAATAAGTCTGTTAATAGTACCTAGCCAGAGTCCAAGTAGGGCCTAATGTAGGGACTTCGCTCCTCTGCTTAGGGTCATACTGCCTATAGATGGGCTACAGTATTTAAACTCCCTTATGGCGCCCATACATGTTGCTGGATTAGTAAACTAATCATTGATAATCATGATTGCTTTATATAAGAAAATGCCTAATGTGTTAATTGAATTATTAGACATAGTTCAAATAATAATAATAATAATTTTTTTTTGATTTTGTTAAAATATTAATTAAAGGTTAGTCTAATATAGCTATGTGATCACTAGGCAAATCATACATAGATTGATATAGTTCATGTGTGAATAATTCATGTGGTGGTTGTGGTGATGATGTTTAGAGAATAAAGTATGCAACTTGTTTATATGAATTTAAGTTTATTGTAAATAAATAGTTATAAATATTGTTTATAGTATCTAACAATAGATATCGTGAAAATGAAATATAATTGATTATTCAAGTTATTTGAGGGAGTTATTGATTGTTGGAATAGTCTAGTAGAAATTATTTTTTATGAAGTTGAACTAAGTCATATTTTAAAAAAAATTTAGAATAGTGCTTTAGTGAAAAAAAAATTTTTTTTCAAAAATGAGTGGAATTGAAAATTCAGAAAAACAAGAAAATATTTGTTCTGTCCAAGAACAAGATCTCAAGGAGATGTTAGACGTGGAAATAAGGATGGAAAAAGAAAGGGAGAGTAATAGGGAAGATAGAGAAATGAGAAAGGATATCCAATGTTAAGTTATAGAAGAAAAGAAAGTTGTTGTGGTGGAAGAGGAGAAACGTTTAGATGATTTGTTTGTATTGATGATGAAAATAAATGAATCTTTGAGTGAATCTTTAAATAAAACGTTAAAAGAGACTAGTAAATCTTTAAGAGACTATAATAGAGCTTCAAGAGACTAGTAAATCTTTAAGAGATTTGAGTGGAAAATTAGAAGAAGATAATCGATCTTTAAGAGTACAGTTAGAAGAGACTAGTAAATCTTTAAGAGAAGATTTGAGTGGAAAATTAGAAGAAAGTAATAAATATTATTGATTGTTGGAATAGCCTAGTAGAAATTATTTTTTATGAAGTTGAACTAAGTCATATTTTTATAAAAATTTAGAATAGTGCTTTAGTGAAAAAAAATTTTTTTTTTCAAAAATGAGTGGAAGTGAAAAAAATTTTTTTTTTTCAAAAATGAGTGGAATTGAAAATTCAGAAAAACAAGAAAATATTTGTTCTGTGCAAGAAGAAGATCTTAAGGAGATGTTAGAAGTGGAAATAAGGATGGAAAAAGAAAGGGATAGTCATAGGGAAGATAGAGAAATAAGAAAGGATATCCAATGTGAAGTTATAGAAGAAAAGAAAGTTATTGTGGTGGAAGAGAAGAAATGTTTAGATGATTTGTTTGTATTGATGATGAAAATAAATGAATCTTTGAATAAATCTTTAAATAAAAAGTTAGAAGAGACTAGTAAATCTTTAAGAGAAGATAATAGAGCTTTAAGAGACTAGTAAATCTTTAAGAGAATATTTGAGTGGAAAATTGGAAGAAGATAATAGATCTTTTAAGAGTACAGTTAGAAGAGACTAGAAAATCTTTAAGAGAAGATTTGAGTGGAAAATTAGAAGAAAGTAATAAATATTTAAGAGAAGAACTACAAGAAACTAATAAAGTGCTGAGTGAGAAGTTAGAATTCATGAATAAAGGTATAGTAGAAAATCAACAAGCCATTACATTTATAAAGGGAGATTTGGAGAAAAAATTCGAAGAGTTAAGTGAAAAGTTTGCAACTCAAGAAAATGTTATTGAGGTAGTAAAAGAGAAAATATGAACATTGTGGTGGTTTTTTTGCTTCATGGGAGGAGCTTGCTGGGCTAGGGGAACTCTTGGACTGATTCGAATGTGAATTTGGTCTAAGAGTCAACAAGGAGAATTCGGAAATCTGGTCGATTATGACCGGCAAGCAAATTCCCGGCATATTTAAGGCTCCACCTCAGAAGTTCCTGGGTTTTCATCTAGCACCCCCCCAATCTAAAATGAGGAAAGAAATAAAAAATGATCTAATGACTAAGATAACAAAATTTATTGGATCATCGGAGAAGATTTATTTGTCTTTGTTCGGAAAAATCGCGCTGATGAATGCTGTCATGCTTCCCAAGATTACATACTTCCTTGCGGGCTTCTCACCAACAAAAGTCTTTATAAGAAGGAATGTTGAAACCCAATGTAAGAAGTTGTGTTGGGGGGAGGGGAAGCTCCTGTCATCAGCCTGTGTCTTCTACAGAAACCTAAACAGATGAACGACTTAGGACTACACTCAGTAAAAATCTTATTAATACAGTGTTTTCATAATGTACTTACCAGATTATTTATGAAAAACCCAGATATGGAAGGGCCAATATTTCCAAAAGAAATAATTCCTACCGATAGGCCACCTCCCAAAAGTGGAAGGCTTTGGATTCAAAAGCAAATCTCCATAGTATTTAACCATCTAAAAATGAAGAAGCCAGGAACAATGTTTAACAACAAACTAAACTATTGAAACACATATGATCTTATGAATCCAGAAGAAATTAAAATTAACAATATTCTTTCGATTGTGATATCAAGGTTCTCAAGGTTGACCAAATGTCTAAAATTGGAACCAAGGTTTGTTGATTTTTTAATCAAGGTCAACCTTATGGCTTTGCCTACTGCTGACTTCCTACATAGTAAAAGGAATTATAATCTGGACCCTATATGCACACTATATAGGTGTAGTGATGAGACAATGGCACATATATTGGAAGAGTGTCAAATTTGGAATAGCATAGGAAGCATTTTTAAATCTCTCATTAAAAACAAAGAATCAGATTGTGTAAATTTGACTAAAGCCTTCAAGCATGGACATTTTGAGGTCATAAGATTGGCAACGTTTATAAATTTTTCCATTTGGTCACTGAGAAATAATATCATCTTTGAAAGTGGAGAAGAATATGACATGATTAAAATGTCTTTACACTTACTAAAAGAAATTAAAGAATTAGACCAAAATTTTTTTCAGAATTGGATGTTCAACCAGACTTGGTCCCTAATAAACCTAAAACAGTGTAGTACCGATGACGAAAAGAATATAAAGTTGTAAATCCACAGATACTAAGAAAATTTGAATGAACCATTTACCCAAAACATTCTAGATAAACGTTATATGGAAGAGATCCAAGAACTAGAAAATGCTATTATAAAGTTATTCACCTAATTGATGAATAATAGGAAAGGGCTTTCATTTGATTAATGGATCAGTTTTAATCAATGACCCAATAAATATATTAAGACTGCTTTAATAATGCTTAATGGTAACTGATTTGTTTACTGTAAAGAATCCATGATATATTTTGTATAATTTTCAGTCTTAGGTATTCTATGAAAACCTGCTTTTAAGTAATTTTTATCAATGTTATCTCTATATTGGATTGGCTAACCTCATGATCTATAAGTAAAGTGTATGGCTTTCATACATGGTTCATAGTGACCAATCTCTCAATATTTAAATTAATACACAGAAACATTGGAAGTGCCCTTCACTTGGTAAGATAAAGCTCTATAGACTAAATGGCCAAATATGGTTTTAGTCATTGTCTACATGTTCATAAATTAAACAAACTTATATGTGTTTGAATTGACTAACAACATCATATATTTGATATACATGATCAGATTAATATAAATGAGCCACTACTATGACTTCTGGAATGGGAAGTTATATGTCTTCAATTTCTGGTGATAACTAATGTCTTAATGTAATTGATATATTAAATTAATTGTTTATATATATATACAAGTGTAATCTCTGATTTCTTAATGTAATTGATATATTAAATTAATTGTTTATATATATATACAAGTGTAATCTCTGATTTTGTTAACTGGTCTCCTTTGAGATTGATATGTAAATGTCCTTGTTTTTGTAAATGATTCTTATGATTTGTGAATAAAATTTCCTTTTGAAAGATAAAAGAGAAAATAGAAGAACAATTAGAGGGATATATTCATAAGAATGTTCAAGCTCTCCAAGTTCAGGGTAGAGAAGTTATCAAACAATGGACAGTTAGTAAAGATGAACTGAATGAGAAGATGGAGCATTTAGATGAAGCTTTAGGTAGTGGTGTTAAAGGTATACAGAATCAAATGGAATTAATGGAAAACAAGTTTGAATTTTTAAGGACAGAAGTGAAAGAAGAAATTGGTAACAGTACCCTGGAATTTAAAAAAGAGTTGGCAATAGGAATAGAGAATAATTTACAGGTTATAAAATCTAACAAGACTGAAGATCAAAGATATCGATCTAAAATTGGAGAAAGGTTGAAGAAGTTAGAGAAAGAATTAATAGATTAAATAGAGAAGAGTAAAGAAATAATTGAAGAAAATAATATCCCAAAAGAGATGAGTAATATAAACATTGATCAATTAAGAGAGGAGCAAAAGAATTATATAGATAGTTTGTTTAGTAGAATAAAATTAGAGAATAAAATACTTGATAATGATATTAGAATTGAAGAAATTAAAGTCAGCAATCGTGATAGACTAAAATGGTCAGAAAGTTTAGGAAAGAAAGGTTTTAGTGAAATTTTAAGAGATAAACCTACGGATGAAAATTGTACTAGAGTAAAACAACTGGAAGATATTACTGATAACCATAGTGAAAAAAATAAGTCGGTTTCCAGAAACAGAATCTGATAGAGGTTATCAATCAGTAGAGAGAGGAATAAGTGCAAGTAATTCTTTAGCTATAAGATTTATGAAGGTAAAACCTTTCAAAGGTGCATTGGAGAATCCTTCAGAATTCTTAAATAATTTGGAAGAATTGTTTTCTCTGTGTCCTATGTCAGAGAAGGAAAAATTAGCCATCTCGACTAACCATTTGTATGCTGCTGCAAAAGACTGGTGGCAGTCATTATTCGAAAAACCCATAGTATATGGAGACTGTAAGTGCTTGATACTGTCTTGTTTTGGGGGATCTGACAAGCAGGATTACATTAGATACCAAATAATGCAAGAAAGGTAAAATGCTAACAAAGGTGGATATGCAAAGTTTTTCCGCAATCAAGCTGTTAGACTAAAAACCTTTACTTCTTTTCCTTTGTTGGAAATGCAAATTGTCTGATTAATTCGACAAAATTTACCATGCCATATTGAGCAAATTGTCATTGCTGTAGTTAGGTATATCATTGAAGAAGTGAGTGAGATTCTAGATGCCTTAGAGTTGAGTGATGGCAGTTTAGAAAGAGGAAGTAGGAAGTTGAAGGAAAAGGTAAATTATCTGGTCGCTGCAATGCAATTTAGGAACTGATATGCCTCAGAGAGTTATGAGAAATGAACCATATTTTGGTGTAAAAAGTAGATTTGTTCCTAAGGCTAGAAATCCAAGTATAGTGAATCAAGGTAGGAATAAACCATTAATTCAAGATAGTCAGCCTTCAACCAGTGGGGTTACCACTATTTTAAAGAAGGCAGGGGTTAAAGCTGTTGACAAAACCATGTTAAACTAGAGAGGTCTTTGTTTATGTGTTTCTCTATGCAAGGGCCTTCAATGTATCAAAAGGGGAACAATATGTGGCTTTTAAACACATTAAATCTGGACATAGACTACTTAGAGCCATTCAACATTGGTGAGCCACCTATCATGTATCAATGTTCAGTAGTAACCTTATATATTGGTGAATTAAAAATTGAAGCTTTAATTGACTCTGAAAGTCAAGCATTTATACTATCAGAGCATATGTATATGAAAATTATAGTCATACAAGGGAATATCCCATCCCTTCCCATAAAAAAAATTCAAGTCACTTTCTCTAGCCAATGGAAAGAGAACTAGGCTCTTTAACAAGCAAGTCTTGATTATTTTTATTGTTAATGGTACCGAATTTGAACATGTTTTTTTATCATGCCAGATTAATACATGAAGCTATTATAGGATCTGACTTCATGATGATTCATAAATGTAAAATCGACTTTCAAAATAAAAATTTTTATTGTGGAGAAGAAAGGCTCATGTTTGAATATGGATCACATAACCTTTCTAATCAATTATTGTGTACCCATGATACATCAATTGATGCTAGCATTCAGGATGAAATAGGAAATGTTTGCGAAGACAATTCTAAATTTAAGGAAAATTTATTCCAATTGATGTATGATTATAAATGTATTTTTTCTAAAATTCATGGTATCATAGAGGGATATGTTCATCGAGTACAATTAAAGAGTAATGACCCTTTCCAGCAAACGATGTACCCAATTCCATATCAATATTAGGATGAGGTACAAAATCAAGTAGATAAAATGCTAGAATGGAAAATAATTAAAAAATGTCATTCTCCTTATGTTAATCCACTAGTGATCATAAAAAAGGATAACTCTATAAGAGTTTGTTTAGATGCTCGTATGTTAAACCAAATGCACATTCCTGATCATGACATTCCTCCACCAGTACATGAACTTCTTATTAAATTTCAAGATGTCATTTTTTTCCACATTTGATCTAACAGCCAGCTACTGGCAAATTCCACTACATGAGGAGGATCAGAAAATATACAGCATTTTGTTTCAAGGGACAGTCATATGTTTTCAGACATATGCCCTTTGGCCTCATTAATGGTAGAGCTGGCTTGATTAGATGTTTAGACATGGTCTTTTCAAGAAAATTGAAAGAAAAGATCATCATGTATGTGGATGATATAGTCATTGCATTGGGTCATATGGAAGAGCATCTGGAATGCTTATGAATGTTCTTTCAAGAGTGTTCCTCAAAAAATATCAAAATTAATTTAGAGAAGTGCTCTATAGCAGAAAAATAAATTACTTTCTGGGACACCTTGTCAATGAGCATGGTATCCAACCCCATCCAGAAAAGCTGACTGCTATACAGCATTTCCTCCATACCTAAAACTGTGAAACAGTTAAAATCTTTCTTTGGTCTATGCAACTACTACCATAAATTTTATGAGAACTTTTCTGGAGACACTTTATATCTTTCTAAATTATTAAAAAAGGATCGAAAATGGCATTGGACCATTGAGCATAGTAATGAATTTGAGAAGATTAAAACAAATTTTCTTAAATACATAATTTTAGCATACCCTGACTTCAGTAAAACATTTTATTTACAGATAGATAGTAGCCACTATGATCTGGGAGTAATACTATATCAACTTAATGATAATCAGATGCCCCAGGTATTATATTTCTTAAGCAGGCACTTAAGAGGGGCAGAGCTGAATTACTCCATCATGGAAAAAAGAGACTTTAGTTGTTGTCTGGGCATTCCAGAAATTGCACCAGTTCTTGTTAGTCTCTGAAGTGATTGTGTTGTCAGACCATAGATGTCTGAAATTTTTGAATCACAGTTTTTTAAATAATGAAAGGCTTGTAAGGTGGAGCTTGTATCTCTAACAATATAGCTATAAAGTTATTTATATTGAAGGGAGAAAGAATATTCCTGCGGATATCCTTAGTTGCCACCCTATCTATCTGGTAGCTAGAAACCCCAATACTCAGAATATATGTATCAACAGTATGAATATTATGCAGGATGATTCTATAGATGAAGATTACAAAAATATCTCTATGTTTCAAAGTCAGGATATGAAATGTAACAGAATAAGTATATGCCATTACATTTCTTTCAAATAGAAGTAAAAAAAATATATAAAATCCTCCTCGAGTAGAAATATATGTATAAAATAAGGGAATTTAATAATTTGATTTGAATTAATATATATAATGCACAGATGGCAAACTAATTATATAATTTAAAGTTAAAATCTAAAAACAAGATTCTTTTTACTATAAAAGAATTTTTTTAAAAAAAATGTTAATTAGTTATTTTATTCTTAGAATGGAAATGATTTTCTATTTTGAGGTAATTGCAAACAGGAGCACTTGGGCATATAGTCAGATAAGAGATAAATTTAAAAAAATACTACTGATAAGAGTTTACAAGAGAGATAAAAAAACTTTGAAGGGAGAGGAGATTTTTTTGGATTGCTCTTGCTGATTGTGTGTTATTAATTATATTTATAAGTGTATTGCAGATCTCCAAAATGTAGGGGTCAGCAATAATTTATGTTTCCCATATTTGCAGCATCTGAAGCAGTCTCCAGAATAGGACAGTTCCTGGAAAATATCCAGCAACTGACTTCTCTCCATCTAGAAGAATAGGAAATGGAAATAACTTTGAATTCTACCATGCATTTAAGGATTACAAAGATAGACTTTACCTATAGCATTGGAAAGTATAAACTTTTATTTTAAATGAAGTATGAACATTAATCATATAATGCAAACTTTTTCCAGTATTTTAAGTGTCACTTAACTTTTAAAAGAAATCTCTTGTCTGACTAAATTTTAAATTATTTATATATTTTCTTTTTTTAAAAAAATATGCTTAATATCATTTCCATTCTCATAATTTCTTTTAAATTAATCATTTAAAGTGAGCGTGAATGGCTGCATAGATTCGTAAGATCATTAGTTTAAAGTGTGTTAATTTTGGGCTAATTGTTTTGTAGTTGGATCGGTGCTAGTGGATAGATGTACGGATGTTTTATGTCAATGTAACTTGAGTAGGTGCATTGGATACTCATTCCCTTGTACCATGTTAGCATACAGGGCATAATAATCACCTGAACATATGACCCAAAAAGGTAGTCATCATGTTGCCAATGGTCATAGACGTATTTTCTATGCCAATGATTTTCTTACACTCTGACTGGGACAGTAAGCTGGCAAAGACTGCTATCACCATTTACAGAGCTCATATAATTTTGTTCTTGTATCATGGAAAAGATGATCATTCCTTCTCACCATGATTCATTATTTTCTAATGATATCATGCTACAGATGTAAAATTCCTGTTAGCATGATTGTGTTATGCTAATAATCTCATTTTTGCATTGGTCACATCGGTATATCAGTAAGTTAGCATTGGTTTAAATGCGAGATTTTTGGCCTAAGATTAAAAGGGATTGGGTTGGATATTGCGTAATCTATGTAGCATGTTTGCCCTTAATAAAATATTAAAATTGTATTTAAATCTATTAAATGCTTCCATCTGTGCATATAATCCAAATCAAATATATTTAGTTGATTTAATTTTCAGAATCTTTTAATGTGTGTGTGTGTTATAAAAAAATGTTTGTTGAATTAATTTTGGCAGTAACTTATTTTACATATTTTATTAATATTTAAAAGTAAGCATTAGAAATTTGAATATACAGTATGATACTTTAAGCTCAGCTTCTCCCTGATCTAGTGACTGGTGCTTTGATTTGATAAAAAGGTAACCTCTCCTGTGCGTATCTGCCAGCCGTATAAATTTTCCAGGTTCAAATGGCCTGTTGGCATCCTGGTATGACAGATTAGGTTAGGGAGGTTTCGTCGACCATTATAGAAAATAAATAGCATCCTGACTATCTTAAATAACCAGGATAATAAAACACAAGCTAATAAATATATCAAAAGAGTGTGCCAAAGATATAAGGTATATCAAAATGTGTTAATGTTTAAGATGAATATTAATGATGGGGAATCATGGAAAATTGTAGTCTCACAATCTTTAATTGATAAATTAATAGTCTATACCCACAAAAAAATATGGTCATTATGGAGCTACCAAAATTTTTTGTGAATTAAAATCTATTTTTTTATTATAGAAATATGTACAGGAGAATTATAGAAATCATTAAATCATGTGACATGTGTCTTAAATCAAAATATTGTAATAGGTCCTATGCAGGGGTACTGCAACCTATAGTCCCTGATCGGCCTAACGAATTGTTAGCCATCGATTTTTATGGACCCCTTCCACCTTTTAACTGGAAAAAGTTGATCTTAGTTGCATATGACATTTTCAGTAAATTGGTAGTGGCGTATCCCATACCAAAAGCGGATTCAAAGAATGTCATCAAATGTTTAATGGGAAATCAATTTCCTATTGTTGGTAAGCCTGATAGTATATTGACCAATTATGCAACTGCATTTGTCTCTCACCAATGGAACCACTGAATTCAAATTCAAGGTATAAAACACATTACATTATGAGCTCCATAAGGAATCCTCAATCTAATCCTTGTGAGTGCATAATGAGAGAGTTAAGTAGATTATCTTGAGTCTATGTACTAGATAATCATACCCAATGGGTTGGTAAATTGCCTGAAATTATCAGTTATATAAATATAACTTATCATGAGTCTACTGGTTTTCTCCCATGAGACTACATTATGGAAGACTTGAACCTATTCTAATTAAAACTCATTTGCAATAGTTAGGGAAAATATTGATATACAAATAGATCAGGAAAAAGCAAAAATTAAGCTTAAAATTATGCGCAAGAAAAGAGTTAAAAGGTCACATAATAAGCCACACCCCTTCAAAATAGATGACTTAGTATTATTACAAACACCTCATGTCAGTGATGTTCAGAAGAATAAATACAAAAAGTTCTTAAGCTTGTATGAGAGTCCTTACAAAACTCTAAAACAGATTGGAGAGAATGCTTTCCTGCTGTCAACTCCAGAAGGTATTAGAGGAACACATAATTCCCGAAGGCTCATTCCCTATTCTGTAAGAGTCTAAAACAAAAGCTGTCAAAATTAGTGTGATAGGGATTATCAATTTAATTATTGTGATATTTACAGTTCATGACTGGTCCAAAGGAAAATTAATAGACTTAATAGTGAATTTCAAGAGTACAGGGAATTTTATTTGTTTATTTATTGTAGAAAGCCATGCACTAGAGATCAATATAAAATATTTTTTTAAAGGTTAAGCATTATAAAATTTAAAATTAAATGAAGGGAGGGAGTGTTGTGAACTTTTTATTAGCCCAGTCTATTCTAAAATAAAATTTTATTGTATAATTTTAAATTTTGTTAAACCCAATAATATTTGCTTAGTAAACTAAAAAAGATAATGACATGTTAGTATCATAGGTTTGAACTTGGGTTTAGTTAATGGAAATTTATAAGTGATCTGATAAGTAACACAATTAACTCAAGATACATATAAATAATAACCTATAGAGTCAGTAGATATGCACATAAATGGACAATTAATATCAGTTAGTAGTTAAAGCCAGTGAAGTTCAAATTATATCTTGTAAACATGATGCATTATAGAGACCAATAATTATTGGCTGTGTGCATTTGATTAAATAAAAAAATATATTTATAGTCAAATCTTATTATATTTAAAAGTAAGTAAATATTTATCAATTTTACAAAATACTGATCTAAAATTAAAACAGTAAATTGTATCTTTATTTAATTTCTAAAAAATATTATATGTTAATATTTTTTTAAAAAAAAAGGAAAACTGTCATTGCTGGTTTAGCATGAAATACTTATATTGGTGATTGTTTATCTTTTCAGCATATATGTGCTTGAGTGTATCAGCGTTATTAGATAGAGTGGAGAGTGGTAGGTCATGTGAAAGTCTGTGCTCATATACCCTATATTACATATATAGACACATGGTATATATTAAGCCTGTGTTTCAGTTATTAAAAAATAAATAAACCAAAAGCTTGCAAATAAATGAATTTTGTTTTAATAGAAAAGGTGGGAAATATCAACCAATCAAAAAGTGTCAAGCAATCTTTTACTATAAAATAAAATAAAAAAAAGACTTCTTGATCCTAAAAATAAGTAACTAGTTTTTTTCTTCTTGTTGTTATATATTTTTAAAAAGTTGGATAAAATTCATAAAATATTATTATTTACAAACAGAAAAAGTAATGAATTTTAACTCTGCATCGATATATTGGATAATTATAAGCTTTTGTGTTTAAAATAATGGAATAACTCAATCATTTTCTACTGGGCAAGTCTATGGTCAGTAATTCTCAATAATCTCTTGGAAATTAATATATATTGAGGAAATAATCAGAGACAAATAAAATGTGCATATTTTAAGAATATCAACAAATATATTCCCTGGAAGAGAACAATAATTGTGCCATATTGGAAATGAATTTCAGTGATAAACAAAAGGAAATAAGGAAACACAATAAATATTCAGGGAGGATAAATAAAAGAAAGATAAATCTCTGGGAAACAGCTAAATATATATTTTTAAAAGTCAATAGAACTAAATTAATAATATCTGATAGGTGATTATTGCCATTAAGGCTACATATAAAATTCTGATTGCAATAAGTGATGGAAAAAGTAATTAACTTTGAGCCATACCGGCAGGAATGTTATTTTCTATAGAGTTTTAACAGAAAAATATTGATTGATATATATATTTGATAGAAATCATAAGCATGCTCTGTAGTAAAGATGGAAATATTTGTTATCTGGGATAAGGCAAGCCATAAATAATCTATAACTAAACAAAGGGAATGACTGACTACTGATGCAATAATGCAAATGCCTTGTGAACTTTGGAATGAGTAGGTAGTTTAAAAAGAGAACTTGTTCCTAATGTTTGTACATATATGTCTTAATCTATGAGTTGTTAGTACAATAAGAAGGGGGAGAAACTAAATCAACAGACAATGGGAATTAATAAGTTGATTAATTCAATTGTTTATATCAGTAGTTATTTAAAAGTTAGGTTGTTTTTTATTAAATATTATTTATTAGTGATTAGAATGAACAAATATGATCAATATCCTAAAATGAAATATATAATAATGCATTTAACACTACATATAAGTGATTAAGGGGGCAAGGTGTGTTTACATGTACTAATTGATAAACCAAAAAACGATATTTTCTTATGGGAAATATCAAGATATTAATTTTGTTTTTCTTGTAAACATCCAGAGTTATAACAATCTTTTCTCAATTGTTTTATATTGTTACTTTATCACCAGGTATACAACCTTATTGTAATTATTATTTTGGAAGTTTGAAATAAAAGACCATGAATTAAAAAAATAAAAAATAAAGGGAGAATGATTGTTTAATAAAAAACTGGATGTGTGATATATAAGCATATACATGGAGGTAAAATCCCAACATGCTATGGGAGAGTATTAATTTTGTTTCATTATAAATACTCTGAATATTAATTTTCCATTGTTTTATTATTTGTGTTTATATACAACTTTGTTATAACAGTTACGTTAAATTACTTGTCAATGGGAATGTTTATTGTAATTATTTGTAATTAATGTTATTAAAATTATTGTTTTAAAAGTTTACTTAAGTTCTAAATGTTGCACTTCTTTTCTGGGCTCATTGTCACCACATCACATGAACTCAAAATGTACAGGTTTACTTAAGTTCTAAATGTGGCACTTCTTTTCTGGGCTCATTGTCACTACATCACACAGACTCAAAATGTACAGGTTTACTTAAGTTCTAAATGTTGCACTTCTTTTTTGGGCTCATTGTCACCACATCACATGAACTCAAAATGTACAGTTGAAATTAAAATGAGAAATCAATTCAGTTTAGAGCAATCTAACAGTCTAATAAGCACAAATCTCTTAATAGAGATTTTTACTAGCTACATCCTGTCTTTATCCCATGGATCATTGATGACATTGCCAATTATTAAGGTGTGTTTATTAGTATGAAATTAAATAATAAATTAGTTATTAGTGAAAGTATTAGTGTTAATTACAGTTTAGTTAATAATATTATTTTAATAATAAGTATTAAAGAATATAAATATAAAGCTTGATTATAGATTTAAATTATAAGCCTTTTTTAAAAAAATTGTGCACTACCCATGGAAATCTGTAAAATCCCTCTTGATATTCCATAGGTAGTTTGAAGAATTAATAAATCAATGATTATCTTGAGATCTCCTTATTGTAAAGTTATTCTTATGATTATTGCCAATCTTAATTATCAAAAATGATAGGAATCAAATTTTATCTGTAATTATCTAACAGATTAATTTAATGAGTGATAGAATTAAAACTTAATAGTTATAGATATGATATAATATATTGGGTATTATTGTTAGTCATGAGAGTATGTAGACACTTAATAAGGAGGAGTATCTGGGTATTCTCATGCCATTGAACAAATATTTTGTATTTGTTTAATGTTAAGGGGATGTGATCTGTTTATAGGTAAATGAGTCTCACATTAATTATATTTAAAATACATCTTATTTTAGAAATGTTAAATTATGTAAAAGTAAATTGGGATAAGCGATAGCCTTCCTTAAATTAAATTATTATAGATAAAGAAAATGGTCAGGAAATAATAAGTCTGTTAATAGTACCTAGCCAGAGTCCAAATAGGGCCTAATGTAGGGACTTGGCTTCTCTGCTTAGGGTCATACCGCCTATAGGTGGGCCATAATATATATATATATATATTAACAGTCAATGAAAAGTCTTAATGTATCTGCACTACAAGGGCGCCATCTAGGCATTTGAACCTAGAAAAATTTATATAGTAGGCAGATACGTAAGTTAGGATTCAAAAAAATTTTTTTATATATATTATTCTGACCGTTTGCCCAATGTCACTAGCTCATAGAATAGCAGAGATTTAAACATTTTTATAAGTTTTAATAGATTTATATTCTCAAAATATATTAATATTTAAAACAATAAAATAAAAGAAGCCACTGCCAGTAATTAACACACAAATAGATTTTATTAACGCACATTTAAAATTGAGGAATAAATTTATTTTTAGATTTTAACATTGATTTTTTTAAATTTAAATTACTGTTTTAAATAGACCACACAGATGGATATTTAAATTATATTTTACTTTAGGATGTTGAGTATAGATAGGCTACATAGATTTTTTCCACTTAAAAACTTATCAAAACATTCATTCAATCTCAGACTAAAAGTTCGTAGTCAACCCAATGCCTGCTTCCAGGTATATAGTCGCAACCAATGCAATATGAAGATGCTAGCATAAAACCACGCTGACAGGAATGTGCATCTGACAGTGTGATATTATTTGAAGGATATGATTCGTGTCCAGAACAGGAATGTGCATCTGTCCGACTAAGGAATCATGTATATATATATATTTTAAAAGGTGCTACGTATGGGGGGAGAGCGGTCTTTCTGCCAACTTATAAATCCCTGTCCATAGAGCTAGAAGGTGTCAATGGCACAGGAAATATGTCTGTGACCATTTCAATGATATGACTGCCTCTTTGGGGTCATGCATTTAATTGGGAAAGTTGCCCTTATGCTAAACACACTTCACATTACATTAATATAAACACCCACATATCCCTCCATAAGCATCGCCCTAACTACGAAACAAATAGCCTGAAATTAACCCTTTAAAATAAACATAAATGAATTTAATGAATCTATATAGCTATCCACTCCAACCTAAATTAAAATACATTTTAGTTATAACATAACACACACACACACACACACACACACACAAAAGAAATGGAAATGATTGCTTAAACATCTGCATAAAAAATACTAATAATTGATTTTGCACTCTTTAAGTCAGATAAGAGTTCTTATTTTCAGCTATCAATTGCAAATTCAGCAAAGTTTTTATTTGATAAACACAAGAGTTTATACTTTACGGTTTGAGCAGATTTAGAAGTCCATCGTGATCACTTTCATAGATTTTGTCCTTCTTTGAAACGAAACCACTACTTGCCATGCATTTGGTCAGGAACTGTCATCCAGAGGCCTCAGCTGGTTGTCTGGAAAATTAAATTTATTGCAGACTTCCACATCATGAAAATCTGCAATATAGCTAGTTATAACGATATATTCATAGTCAGCTCTCAAATCGGAATTATAATAATCATTTGCTTTTATATTTTTCTTAGCCTCTTGTCATCAAATCTTGGGATTCAATGAGCAAGATGTCACTAATCCTCTCGTGTTTCAGTTACGGTCCATGCTGTCATTATCGTGCTTGCATTGGTCATGTAATTTCTTTGTATTCTCTTATCTGACCATTTAATTATTCGACTGCCCCAAGGCTAATGTGCTTTAGAACAATCATTTAATTAATAAAACAATCATTTCCATTTTCTAAGATTATAGAAATCAACATTATTTCTATTTTTAAAATATCAATCATTATATTTTTACTTTTTTACAAAAAAAAATACTTTCAAATACTTTTTCTTAAAATAGTTTAAGTTTTCCATCTGCGTGACAATATATATATTAAACAACTTTTAATTTTCAGTTTTTAAGTTTTTTCTTTTTAATAAATCAATTTTTATTTACAATCTTTATTTTCATTTAAAAATAATGTAACAGCATATTATATTCCGTTACAATATATATTAGTAATAAAATTCTAGTGTTTAATAAAAAAAATATAAATATTGGTAAACTTCATATAAATTTTTATATATATGTTGGCAATTGTATTGTGTTGATTATAATAAATATAGACAATGACTTAAATGATGAAAAAACAGTCATAGCAATGAAAAAAAAGTCAAGTATTGTACTAAGTGACTGAATATAAGAAGGAGATGATATTATTAATATATTATTTTTTTATTATTTTTTAAAAATGAATTGATAATCACAATATTTTTATAATGCAACAATAGGCACGTGCTGCAAATAAACAATGGGAATGACACTGGGTATAAAAAGAAAAACAATTATAACTCATTATTCTTTAATAATTGTGCGTTTGTCATGAAAAGTCAACTTTATTGAAGCAGTTATTTTAATAAATTTTTTGCTACAAAATGGACATTTTTTGAATCAGCGTCTCAACAAATGTTAATTTTTTATTTATTTGCCATTTAAAAAAAAATGAAGGAAGCAAAATTTAAAAAAAAAGTGTTGTGATTTTTTTAAAAAAAAAACTAAAAAAGAAGTTAGAACGTTTTTTTTTCAGTTAAAAGTTTAATGACAGGAATATGTTATATAGCCAATATCACAAATAATAAATAACTATTCTATATATATATTTAAAATGCGAACCACATATATATATAAACCTGTGTATATGTTGAAAAATATGATATATTTTGGCTAGAATGATTGTCGTCAGGTGAAGCATTTACCCATGATTATGGCCAAGTGAAATCAATATATATCTGTCTACATTGAAGTGCCTGATAATCTGGATCCACGCATGATGGAAATCTATGTGAGGAATAAAATAAAACCACTCACTGCCAATATAAATATGTTCAGAATGTGCTATTCAGAATCAATTAGGAATCATCAATATTTATAATGAGTAAAATGCATAAAGTGTAAGAACTATTATGTAAGAAGGACTCTGATGAATAATTGTGCCTGATCATATCGATTCATGAAATGTTGTAAATATTATGATTTTTTCTTTTATATAGATATGTCTTATTTTTTATTTTATTTTATTATCTCAGTCTTATATTTCATAAGTACTAATGGTGTAGTTCAACAGTTTGGAACAGTTGAATGTAAGAAAGTGTGAAGAGAGCAGGGTGTGTGTGAAAAGTCTGATTTTTTTCTTTTAATAAAATTTAGATCATTTTCTTCCAAATTGCTTGATTTATCATCCATGACTGTGAAATTGAGTGCTTAAACTGAATACTTAAATGGTAAGTTTTTCTCTTTTAAATTCACTAAAATAACCAATGCCACATGATATGACCATTTATAGTATGTTTTATATGTTTTACTAATAGTATTCTTAGATATTTCCAATGAATAAATGACTAATTCTTTTAGTTAATATTCTTTATTATTTTCTCTGCTATCATATCATGTATTGTTTCATTAATATATTTCTTCCATGATATATAAATATGTAAGTGATTATTTTAGATCAACCAACTTCCACACCTAGAACTGCATACTGCATTTGGAGTTGCATTTAAATTTCTAATTAAGTTAGTTAGCAATCTCACTTTTATCTAATAAATTTTTCATAACTTTTGGATATATAAATGTCTATATTATGTGTATTTATCATGGGAAATAGGGGATAAGTAATTTTAAATTGCTTAATTAACAATATGATAGATACTCATCATAGACATAGAAGCTATAAGTATAGAAGAATATATCCAAATAATTTATTTGCACTTGTAAATATTTTTTATTTTTATTTTTTTACATTGATTGATAATTTGTTCTGTTTTTAATATATTTTGTTTTGTAAATAAATATTATGAAGTTTTGTTTAATTGACAAGGTCTCCCTAGTTTGTTGATCCAGCATTTACATTCAAAACAGCATTTACCTTCAATCCTATAACCAATATTTTACACATGCACACACACACATTATTGTTTGATGAGCATGAGAAATAAATGTTAAATCAAGGTTATTTCTTTCTAATAAATAGGATCACCTAATTCAGTTATTGATTAATAGTCTGCATAGGTATATGCCTGTTAAGAGAGTCGAACGTAAATTCTTTCTGAGTTTGAATACTGAAGCAGCGGATCCAAAAGAGAATGGTGAGATGTTAGATGAGCTGACTTAAATTGCATGTAAATTTAATAGATAAGTCTTAGGATAGTCTATTAAAGATGGATGTATTCATGAGTCATGTACTTCATGCTGTCATCTCCAGCATCCTACATGAGGACCCTAGATCCGACTGATCAGATGCGACTTTCTCCTGTCACATCATCGACCGGACTGTTACATTATTTTAATTCTTTTGTTATTTTTTTATTCATTATTATTTGATTATTAGATGTGCTCTTAGGGATTATGAATTGAATTGAGTTATTAAAAGATTATTTGCAGTCACAAATAAGTATTCCTGTACCTGTCAGTTTGAAATCATCATTATTTTTTTTTGTATATATATATATATATATATATATATATATATATATATATATATATATATATGTAATTTTGTTAAACTACAAATAAAAGAGCATGTGAAATAAGTCATATATTGATATTATATTAAGTGTTAGGTTTGCACTGGTTGGCTGAGTTTCCAAAGAGATATTATATTGATAGGCCTGAGTGAGCCTCGTTATAGATAATAAATCAGAGTATTTGATGTTTGTGATAGTAAGCATGATTCAAGATGGATAAAGTAGGTAAACCCTTATAGTGTAGTGGAATGAACTTTTGATGATTTCTTTTGATGTAATGTTCAATTGATTGATGTAGCTTTGAGAGCATATCTTTTATCTAATTTATTAATTCCACAAGATTTTACCAGTCAATTATTTACTTATTTATTCATCTATTTTCATTTTAACTTTAGATAATAACTCCTATGCAAGACATAAACACCAATACATATATTTATTGTACACAATATATTTTTATTTATTTGATTTATATTTATGGTAAATACATATATATATATATATATATACATATTGTACCGGATGTGTTAATGACGACTTCATACTGGACTCTTAGGCAGAGAAGAACATACTCGGAAAGTATGTATGTCCAAACAATAGCTATAAAATATATAACAAGTGTTACATTTCCCAGACATAACTTCTTTTCTGGCTGCTGACTTTAACACCAATCATTCAAAGCGCTCTTTTGTTTTGGAAGAAATATTCCGGGTGCCAGTTAACTACCCCAAAGGGTGAATTCACATGCTTCAAACAATGGCAAACTAACTCAGCACCTAAGATTATTCCATGACTAGCTCAATCGAAACTATAACAACACTTTACTAAATTTTTGAAAGTCAATTTATTTTAATTAACATTTATTATACTAATTTTAAATACTTTTGTAAAACTTAACTAACATAACACTGGTATTTTATCTAATGATCATGCACATTCTTAATTCACTCACACTAGAATATCATATAACAAAGCATTAAATAATATTTGACATTTAAAACACACACATCAATAGTTCATTTATGTATACTATAGAGTTCATTATTATTTGACTCTGGGAGGCTTCAAACTAATGCGATGGCTACTTTTGAAATGAGAATAAAAAAATGTTATTACCTAGGATTTTAGAATGTGGATACTTCTCCTTGCTGTTTGCTGTGAACTTGATTTTAAAAGGATTTTGTTTTTTTCATGGTTGCTGCGTCAAGAGAGAATATTTCTATCTGGCTGGATATGAGATTTCTGAGTTTTATTATTATTCAGTGGTACTATTCTTGGAGACAGTTAAATATTGACAGAGGATTTCAAGTTGTTAGGCAAACATTATTCTTTTCTGGGCAGGTTGGATGTTCACAGGACTCAGGCTAGAGAAAATTGTATGATTCTGATGATTAGCACTGCATTGCTCTGGTACACTAATTGATTGACTGCTTGAAAACTGATTAATTGACTCAACTGCTATCTGAATTATCTCAAATGTTTTCTCAACTGAACTGCAATCTCAACTGAATGTCCAATGAACAACTGGACTATTTATCAATAAGACATGTTGTCATTTTTATATCCTCCAGCTATATCTGTTGTCTAAGTTCTTTCTTTGTTTTTAATTGTATTTTTTTGATAAGCTTTTAATTACGTGTTTTTGGAGATTGTTTAATTAGCAGCCATGCAAATGTGTTGTTTTTACATTTGTAATTAGTAGTCATCACTGTGTTTTTTAATGATAATTTTCTATATCATTCATTCATTTTTTTAATATTTAATATCCTTACATTTATTATATTTACAATCACACATATAAATTTTACTATTAAGCTCACATTAATTCGTCATTTATGCACATTATAATTTACGATCAATTCAGTATTTAGTTTTTAAGCTGACTTTTTTTTTCTTTACTTAAATAAAAAGAGATTTATATTTTTAAACTTTAAGTTATATTTCAACTAATAATAAAAAAAAACTCTTTACTTCTTTTAGTTTGACATTTCTAAAGCAAACCCCCCTTCTAATTAATTAATTGTAACTTTTATTTCAAAAAACCCTTTGACTTTTAATTTTACATTTCGAAAACAAACTGCATTTTATTTTAATAATACTTATTTTTTTTTTTTTAGACACAATTAGATATATGTACGAATGCGATCTTGGTACAATATATATATTGTATTTGATTTTTTTTTTTTTTTTAAAAAGTTGGAATATTTGGA
Source organism: Epiperipatus broadwayi (assembly GCA_028023455.1). Classification (NCBI taxonomy): domain Eukaryota; kingdom Metazoa; phylum Onychophora; class Udeonychophora; order Euonychophora; family Peripatidae; genus Epiperipatus; species Epiperipatus broadwayi. The sequence continues at coordinate 9,792,656 of JAQFVV010000003.1, forward strand.
AAACATAAATATTGCTTTATATTTATACCAATTTATATTTATTATGAACAAATATGCTTTGCTTATTTAATTGATATTTATTGCAAGTATATAATATATATATTTTTTGTTTTTGTATTTGGTCTATATTTAAAAAAGAATATTTGAAGCACAGATACTATTAAAAAAGTCAAACCATAATTTAAAAATAAAGTATGTACCAATTGGTTCTGTAAGCAATGACTTTGTATTTTATTTGGAAATGTATTAATATTTTGTTCTTTTTTTTATGCCAGAGTCATTATGAAGTTTGGTAAATTCATAACTTAATGGATAATAATTTCATGTTTTAGTTATTATTTAACTTTGAGGTCATTTATACAAGTCAATGTTAGTTGAAATATTTTGATATACCTAATTTTATTTATTTAATATATGTGTTGGATTCAGTAAAATTCCCTTTGTCTCTAATATATATATATATATATATATATATATATATATATATATATATATATATATATATATATATATATATATATATATATATATATATATATATATATATATATATTGTTAGTTAAATTAACCCTGAGAATTATAATGATAGGTCTTATTATTGCTCTGTATGATTTTGACTTATTTTATGTACAGCTAGTTGGAAGGGCAGATAAGCAATTTATTTATGTATAATTGGATAATGTTGTCCATTACATTCCGGCTCTTTAACAATTGTGGCTAGTTTATTTCTCTTTTACATGAAGGACTTTCTATTACATTTGACTCACCATATGGTGCACAATCGCGAGCCTCGGTTAGTTGATGATTGTTGGCAAAAGGTATTCTATTATATTTTGACATCCAATGCTTAAGATAATAGCATTTCATGAAACATAGATAATATATTCTATTATATTTGGCGCAATCAACTCGAGCATGAAAAATAAACATATCAATGTTTTATTTTCCATTATAAGTGACTTATAAACACGAAGCTCGATTAGTGGATGTTTGTTGATGACAAATTGCACTATTACAATTTCCGTGCAATAATGTTTCAGGCTTGAAAATAAATAATTAATGAAGTTGATTTTTTTTAATATATGAAATGGTGTTAAAATTTATATGTATTTTTTTTTTTCTCTCTTTTATCTGGACTTACTTACATAATGGCAAACCCAGTTGTGATGGGATAGAGATAATAATCAATTTAATCATTTTATGCTTAACCTTTTAACCACTAATTATATTATTGGTCGAGTGAGTTAAAAATCAAAGCTTTTAATTGGCCAACTCACAAACTGAAGACTAAGTCAATTGTCAAAATATATTTATCTTTAATATCATATTCACTTTAGATTCATTTATAAAAAGTATATTAATAATTTGTCAGGTTATGAAAGTAAATGAAAGTTCTTTCAAAAATAAATTTCTATTTATTTATTATAAAATATTCAATTTCAGCAAATTTAAAAGTGAACATAGTAACGAATTAAAAAGAGTTGCTGACATAAATTTTTTTTTTCAGTTTTACGTTACGAAAAAGTAAATATTGTTTTTGCTAAAATCTTAAATATTTTTACTAAAATCTTCAATATTTTTCTAAAATAATTTTGTTTATTAGCATATTTTATGAAAATGATTTGTAATTTCTCAAAAAATACTTTTATAATAGTTTAAAACATTTGTTTATCATATTCAAAATGAAAATCTTAGTGTTTTTCTTTATTTTCTTTGATTAGGCGGTTTCTTTGTTCTTTCCAGCCAATTAGAGTGACGTCAATCGTCAACGAAATCTCGTAAGCATCATCAGAAGAGTTAACTACCATTATTTTGAATGAGAAAGTTATCTCACCATATTATTGAATTAGTTATTTCCAGTGCATGTGAACATTTTATTATATTTTAAATATTTCAATGTCATATTGTGATATAATAAGAAATTTCCACATTTCAATATTATATGAGTGTAGAGTCCTCATTATCATTACATGTAAATAAATGTTGGTTAGTGATCTCAGTTCTCACTCAATATTTTTTTTGGGGGGGACGACTTATTAATGCTATAGTGATAGATGAGACCTTTCATAAACCAAGAATTTCATGAGTTCAAACAACTGAAATTCAGATTATTGGATAGCTATTATGTATAATAAAAATTAAAATGCTTGTATTTTGCTTAGCTGAGTAATTGCATGTTGGGTACAGCAAGAGATAGTGAGCCCTTGGATTGTGGTAATCACTATATAGAAATATATATATGTTAGATTTTTTGTGTATGAGTATATAATATTGTGTTTATAGTAATAATGGATAACAGTAAGGAAATATCAGTTAGTGGTAATTTTGATTTAAGAGATTTAATGGAGATATTAACAGCTAAATTGGAAGCTAATTCCAAAGAATTAATAGAAAGATAAAAAACTAATTCTGATGAACTTTCCTGGGAATTTAGAACTGAGTTGAAAACCAATTCTGATAAACTTTCCAGGGAATTAAAAGTGGAGTTAAAAGTGGAATTTAGAACTGAGTTGAAAACCATCTCTGATGAACTTTCCTGGGAATTAAAAGTTGAGTTAAAAGCTCTGGTAGATAATAATGTTAAGAGATTAAAGACAAAATTTGAAGAAGTAAGCGGTGAAATGAGGGAGGAAAATCAAGGAGTTATAGCCAGATTTGAAGAATCTTTTGAATTAACTAATAATGATAATATAGGAGAGAGTAAGTTATCTGAAAAGTTAGTTGAACGAGAGACTATAGATAAACCTGAGAATTTTGACAAATATTATGGTAATGACAAAGGAGTTGATGAATCCTTAGGGATAGAATTAATTTCTTTAGATGAAAAATGTTTAGAAATATTAGAAAATGAATTACCAAAATTACTGACAATACTACCAATAAATTTAAAATAAAATATTAAATGTAATTCAGAATTGTAACATTAATTATAGAGATATTTAACCAAAATTTAATATTTTTAAACAAATATTATTTATAAGAATTAGGAATATAATGCCTAATGTAAGATTTACAGAAAGAAATCTATCAGAATAGAAATATAGGCAAAGCCAAAGTGAAGCTTAAATTTAGGATTGAGAAGAAAATTAAAGTGGAATTTCTTAGAGAAATATTTAATCAGGAAAATTAAAGTGAAATTTAAAAAGATGAGTAAGGAAGAGATTAGATAAATTATTTTAGAGAAAGTATAGATTTTATAAGAGATATTGGTAAAGTGAAAGTAAAATGTAAAGGAATGAGTCAAAAGATAGTTGATCTAAATCTTGGTAGAAAGATAAGTGATAAGGAGAGAGACATTGGAAAAGCTCAGATTAAATTTAAATAATGGAGGAGGATGTAATTAATGTAGATTTTGTTAGAGAAAATATAAATAAGGAGGGATACCTGGTATTAATTCATACCCCCATGTTAGTCATCTGCAACATCACAAATTTAAGAAGTTTTTCAATATTTACGAGGGACCCTATTGGATTGAGAAAAAGGTCAGAACAAATGTTTATGTTGTTCATATGTCTGATAATTGAAGAGGAACTTATAATGCCAGGAACCTTCAGCCAGTATGTTGTGATTAACTAGTAGTTTTATAACCCTGAATCATTCTGCTTATATACATATATTTTGGAATTTTTGTTTTTATCATATAACTTAGGAATTATATCATATAAGTTATTAATGTTTTAATACAAATCTTGTACTAACAATGTTTACTTGTAAAATCTGTGAAAATAGATGTTGAAAACTTTTGTGATTATTTAGCTGGAAAGAACTACTCATAGACAACTGAGATAATTGTATGTATATAGTTGAATTATTTTTCTGTCATAGGTATAATTAGTTATTAGCAAAGACATTTTTATGTTGGCTAGAGGGTATTGTAAAGGTTCAACAAATCCACCTTTATTTTATCAAAGTGTCATTCTTGATTTAAAAAAATCTTTTTGATTTGGTTTTTATATATTGGGTGTTATTATTGTTTATTGATGTTATTCATAGTTATTGTTATTAGGATTTATTATTTTGTTTATTTATTGCTAGTACATGGCTTTAATTACTTTTGATGGTGAGATTTTAAAGGGCGATAATGACATGTTCAAATTAGTGTGTGTATATCAGTATTATAAATAAAAGCATATAAATTGCTGATTATAATAAAAGATTTTTTTGGTGATTATTTAAAAATGCAATATTGTTGTTTATTGTTTATTTATATATTTTGTAAATTGTCGAATAAATTTTCAATGTAATATTTTTTGTATATATAAAATTAGCATTATTTTACTTCGAATGCTTTGAAAGATATCAACAATTGTTGTTATGAGAAATCTTCAATTGCATGTGAAAAAAACAACAACAAGAAAGGAGATCACCATTAAAAAATAGAAGCAGAAATCTATTGTACTTTATATATTCATTATTTTCAGTCTTTAGAATAATTAAATAAACTACTGGATTGGAACTCATTAGCAATGAAGGGTAGATAAAATATATCATCATCAAGGATGACTGCACCATCTTTTCCTTTATCCTGGCTCAATTTTAAAAAAGAAAAACTAAGCAATTGCTCGACATATATTTATATTGCATCTGGAGCTTAATATTCAAGATAGCTATCTAAAAATCTATAATTATAAACTTAATAACCGTTCAGAAATAAATGGAATTAATCAGTTAGTATAATAAATTCAATATTTCGATTTTAAGGAAGGAAATCTTGGAAAATTAAATACTTGTGCATTGGAACTGATAACTCATCATTAACATAATATTTTTTTCTAAATTCAGCTTATTACAGAATGTATTAAAATGTTAGGAAGAAGTAAAAAAAACAACAGAAGTTGGACTTTTAAAGTGTAATGAACAATCTAATTAATTTAACTTATATATCTATATATATATATATTTTGAGGTTGATATTTATTTATTAATTTTTTTTAAAAAATGAAACATTAATTATAAATATAACATTACTCTATTTAATTTGTCTTGCTCAAAACAAGTATTATATAAATGTCATCAAAATCAACATTAAGTATTTGAAATTTGAAAACAAAGACCATAAATTTAAATTACATATGGGTTATTATTAATTTCCATAAGGTAGATTTGTCTTTACAAATTTTACTATCAAAATTTGTATTATTTATGTTGTGCCATTACAATTTAGTCATTAGCTAAATTTGTAGTAATGTGCATGAAAGAAAATAAACAAAAATTATCATCACAATTTTATAGAGAAAAGGAAGCTGTAGGGCACCCAAGTTTAAACCCTACAGGATCAAGTCCAGAAAAACCTAAGACAGAGAGAGAGTGGGGACAACAGTTATATTCTTTAGTTGTTTGTGTGTTAATAAATCTCAAAAGAGTAGTACACACATTTAGTTATTCAATAATCATTTTTTTAAAATAAAGTTATAACACATATATAGGCAGTGTGTGTTAACAAAGCTATTTAGTTAGTCACTTTTAAATTCCACATATTAACTTTCTTTAAAGCTAACCTACATTTACTAAATTCTAATATTTTATTCTATTTCTTTTTTTAAAGTTGTAGTTTGGGATTTGAAAGTTAAGGATTTAATTTTAAATATTAAAATGATAATTTCTAGAAAGCATTTAGGTTATTTTAATAGACCAGTTTTTATAAATGGGTTGAATGATGGGGTGTGTGGGTGCATTGTACAAACAAACCTGCATTTATTACATATTTAAAAAAAGTTAAAACTGTTGAATTAATTGCTTTACAATTTTGTGTTAAAGGAGAAAATCTGTTGAATTAGATATATATTTTTGTAACAATTTTGTTTTTATAAAGATTGTTTGTTTTTCTGTTAAAGCTTGGTGAGAGCGCTAAGTTTTAAAATTGTCCCCTCAGCTTGATCAAAGAAAGCAGCTCAAATTTTAGGTGTTACATTTGTGACAGAGATGTCAAGAAAAAGGATTAAGACAGTTTTTCCTTCAAAACAAGATTAGTCTGAAAAATCAAGGTAGTGTGATTTTTAAATATGTTTCCAGAGAAAGTTACACTAGGAATCTAATTAAACAATTTAGCTAAAAAAATAAACTATAAAAACCAGTCTGGAAAAAAATCAAAAGAGATTTTTAATATTGAAACTAAAGAGACAAGCCTTTGATTCATCAGATATCAATTTTAAAATCATTTATTTTTAATATAAAGTTTTTTTTTTGTGAAGATTAAAAACAGCATGGCAGGGTAAAATAAATATTTCGTCTGGGAGATCCTTGATTCATCACAAAAACAGCACATTATATAGGAAAGAAGAAAAAAGTCTTGTCTGAAATGAAATTAAAATATTCTACTTCTGATGACTGATTGAGAAAATGCGATATTTTAAGCAAAAGAAACATTCACCTGCATTTGAAAGCTGAAGAAAAATGATTAATCTACTGCTAAATATTAAATCGTCTAGTACAAATTGAATCATCTAGTACAATTGTTCCAGCGACTGAATTTAAACCCAGTAAGAAAAAATTTCAAATGAGAGAACAACTGATATACTCTAATGGAAGAATTATGCTTAACAAGGAAGGAAGAGGAAAAAAAGAGTTCCAGTGGCAAATAATATCACCATAATCATAACCATTAAATAATTACAAGCCTCAAGAAAAAGAAACCGTGATTGCTGCAAAAATATGAACATTAAACAAGCTAAGTTTGAACCCGTGGGACTGGTAATATGAACTTTTACTATATATATTTTTTTTATTATATCAAAGACTATTCTAAAATTTTAAAAATGAAGTTTTATATTTTGTTTCTCAGAACTTTAACACAACCCAAAATCGATTAAAACCAGAGTTTTCTTTGATAAGAATAGTTATAACCTAGAGTAAAAATTTTATGGATGCTAAAACTATTAGTGTATACCAATCTAAAATTATGAAATGTTGGTTAAAATGGAAAAGATATTTTTTTTGTATTATTATTTTGTTTTAAATAATGTTTTGGTTATTATTGGAATAAACACATACATACACAGTAATATATGAACTTGTTACACATGTATATGATGTCGTATGAATATAAGAAAAATAGATAGCATTCAAAAATATTGGGTTATTTTTTTGAGTTGAGGAACAGCGAGCTTAGTAATAATTTAGAAGGAAGGAAAAAAAAAGCAGTTTAAAAACTTGTTTCTAGAAATCTTTTTCTTTTTGATTTAACTAACACTTTTTCTACTTCATCATTCTACTTTACATGTTAGTTTATAAAAGTATGTATGTAAAAGAAAAAAAAAAGTGTTTATTTTTTTTAAGAAATATTTTCTTATGAATCGAAAACTTAGCAGATGTAGTATCCAATTTTATGTATATATTTTTGATGGGAAAGGGGGAAGAACTCAAAATTAATCTTATGATTGCCAAATAACCAATTATTGTTGTTATCATCATTATTCATATAAATTCTTAGTTTTATCTTTGAATTGTTTGTATATGTTCGTAATAAATTAATAAATGTTGAATTGTTTTATTAAATGAGGTGTATATAATTCATTGAGAGTATTCTTTATTAGTTGTGATCATTCATCATCAATGGTTAATATTAATTATTTAAGATTTAATTAGATATACTAAGATTAAGCAAGAGTTATGAATTTCTTTATAAAAATTAGTTTTATGATTAGGCTTAGTCCTAAAGCTGTGGATGAAACTATTGTTATTATCATTATTGTCATCATCATCATCACATTTTGATCAATGAGCTCAATACATGTTTAAAGGCCATAGATAAATAAGTGATTTCATGGTATATAGTTGACATTCGTGAATAATTATAATGACCACCATCCCATCATCTATATCATGCAAGGATGAGTGAATTGCCATCCTAAATTAATAATATAATCTGAGCTAGTAAAACTTATAAAAAATATGGAAACACATTTATTATGTAAGATCTAGGAGATGATTACTGTCTGATAAATTTTATATACTCCACTTTAGTTTAAAGATGTTTTATGTTTACCTAAATGTTATTGCATACAGTGATATGAGTCTAAAAGCAAAATCCTCCATTTTTATTAGAAATAAAGTACCAAAAAGGGATTCAAACCCAGTACATGTGAAAAGGTTATAAGATATAACTGTGTCTAGGTTCAGATAATCTAGTGGCGCCCTGCTAGACCATATTCACTTATTTATTTAAATATGCACTTGACATCAAGCCAAGAGATGAAAGTGGGTAAAATATACTGTTGGATTTATTGAGAATATACTTTATTGAGTTACCAGTGTACTTATCCACTTGATATTATTTCCTGAGTTATAGTAGTTTGTCCTTAATAATTTGTTTATCATTTCTACTTGTTTATTGATGATATAATGGCTCCCTAACTAGGGTTTGAAATAGGCCAGATACCAGATAACTGAAATGACTAGTCTCCAAGCATTATTGTTTCTAATTATTGATATTGTGATATCTTTAGAAATCTTAAGTAGACATGGAATATTTAAGCCACTAATATTTTTATTGATAATTAATATTTACTTGAGTATTTTGAATTAATAAATTTCCATGACTCTTATAGGTCCCCTATGAGTCCCCTTAATAGGCTTGATAACCCATCAGTCTGATTGTTTGTTAAATAGCTTATTAGCAACTCAGCAAGTTGCATATTTTAATTCTTTTCTCTTTGATATAAAATTTAAGTTACCATTTTTTTTCATTTATTAAGTTATAATATTTGGATTTTTGGATATTTTAATATATTTGGATCTTTTGATCTCGTATTTAAGTCACAATATATATATATATATATATATATATATATATATATATTGTGATATATATATATATATATGTATGTATCTTAATTCTTTTAAATTATTATTTGATTATTAGATGTGCTCTTAGGGATTATGAATCAAATTGAGTTATTAATAGGTTATTTAAAGTCACAAATAAATATTCCTATATCAGTCAGTTTGAAATTGTCATTATATATATTTTTTGTGTGTATATATATAATTTTGTTAAACTACAAATAAAAGATCATGTGAAGTAAGTCACATACTGATATTATATTAAGTATTAGGTTAGCACTAGTTGGCTGATTTGCCAAAGATATATTATATTGATAAGCCTGAGTGAGCCTCATTATAGATAATAAATCTGAGTATTCGATGTTTGTGATAGTAAGCATGATTCAAAATGGATAAAGTAGGTAAACCCTTATAGTGTAGTGGAATGAACTCTTGATTTCTTTTGATGTAATGTTGTTCAATTGATTGATCTAGCTTTGAGAGTATATCTATATTCTAATTTATTAATTCCACAAGATTTTACCAGTCAATTATTTACTTATTTATTTATCTATTTTAATTTTAATTTTAGATAATAACTTCCATGCAAGACATAAATACCAATACACATATATTTAATGTACACAATATATTTTTTATTTATTTGATTATATTTGTGGCAAATATATATATATTATAATGATCCGGAGAAGAAGCTTAACGTAATCTGCACTACAGGGTGCCATCTAGGCATTTGAACCTAGAAAAATTTATAAAGTAGGCAGATACGCAAGTTCAAAATAAAAATTATTTATTTTATATTGGTTGATTTCGGTTGTTAGCCCATTGTCACTAGCTCATGGAGATGCAGAGATAATAAATAAATTCTTATCTAAGACTATTTTTAATATTAAACAAAGAATAAAATAAGCCACTGCCAGTAATTAACACACAAACATTTATTTACACACACACACACACACACACACATATATATATATATATATAATTTAACACTATTATTTTAGTATGTTTACTTTAACATTTAACATTATTTTTAACTTTTATTTTTAGATTGTAATTTACATTTTAATTTTTATACTATTACAAGTTCGCACAGATGGATTTATAAAAGTTTGTTTTATAATGTTGAGTATAGATCGGTTACATAGATTACACGGTCAAAAACATTTCAAAATAAACATAAACGATCAAAATATAAAATCATTGGTGGAATTGCAGAGGGAAATTTATAAGAAACCCAATAGCATTCATCATAAGATGCCGCATTGACACCAATAACTTAAAAGACATCCGAATAAATACATTTAGATTCTCACCGTAAGGTATCATTATTTACCGATGTCTATATATTTTGATCAAATATGAAAAACAAAAACATGATTGACCGATAACGAATCCATGCAAGCGTCTATACCCAGCTTAAATTTAATGCATTTTTATTTAGAGTGTCGAGTATGAATAGACTACATAGATTTGCATTTGAAAAGAAAATATTCTATCCTTATTTAACCTTAGGCCCAAAAGTTCGCAGTCAAACCAACGTCAATCCATCTGATATATCGATTCATTCAATGTAACATGAATACAGCAGCACAAAAGGTTAAGAGAAGAAATTGCCTCTCATCAGGGTAGGAATACTGCATCTATCTGACAATAAGAGCAATAAAAAAACTCCATAGGAAAGGACTGCGGTCATTTTGCCAACTTACGATTGCATTCCATAGGCAAAAAGGAAGTGTGCGGCGTATAAAGCGATTCTGCCCATAGTGAATCTCATACTACATCTACTAATTACACCAATATATCCAATCCATTGACCTAATTTAACTACGAAACAAATAACCTAAGATTACCCTCCCCTAATATAACTTTACAAATCTATATAGCCATTCATGCCCGACTTAAATTTAACATTTATATAATTTAATTTATCGCAAAACAAAAATCATAAATAAAACTTAAAGAACAAAAAAATAAAAATAAATGGAAATGATTTAAAAAAAAAAAGAAATACATCAAATAAAAAGAATTAATAAAAAATTTAGTTTGGTCAGATAGGATTCTATTTCTATTTTTTAAATACTGGGAAAGTTTATATTTTAAAGTTCTTAGTGTTTCTAAATTAATATTCATTTAAGTTCATAATGTGCTTACTGTTTTAGAAATGTTCATTAGTTATCTGTTACTTGCCATTTGGAATACAGCGTTAAAATCCCTCGATGATCCTGTGGTCCTCAGTATAGAAAAAAACGATGGTTCATTTCCTTTCTTTTTTTATAACCACTGAAGGAATTGAAAGTGTGTCTTTCAATCCTTCACCTCCAACTCTCCGACTTAATACATTTCCATCTTCTCTTCAATTTTCTTGACTCACTAAAAATTTGTTTCCAAACCTTTTTCTTTTATATGTAACTTTAGGATCCAATGGACATTACGTCATCGATGATGATAATCCTTCCATTGAGGTCCGATTTCCCCGATGGATTTCTTTCATTTGCCATTAGTTTCTATTGTTTTCCTATCTGACCGTTGCTTATACATTTAAATGCCCAAGGGCTAGTTCACTTGGACTAATTAAATTAATCATTTCCATTTTTTCAATAACATTAATTAATTTGTTTTGTACACACTTAGATATATTTTTATCTTTAAAACTTTACTGACAATTTAGTTTTAAAATACTTTTTCTTTTTTTTTAATAAAGTTTCTTTTTTTTTAATTTCTCATCTGTGCAATTTTAAATATATATGAGTTTAGTATAGAATTTTAATTTTCAATTTTTAATTCTTAAAAAAGTTTTATTTGCGAACTTTTATTTTTTTCATGTTTAATAATAAAAAAACAATGTAACGTCGTATGTGCCTGTTACATATCAGTAAACTTGCTTAAAAAAAATAAACAAAAAAAAATATTTTACTTAGGGTTAGTAATTACGGTACATGATTAATGAAAATTTACAAAACATTCGGTTAGTATAAAGACTATATACAAAAAAAAATATTTGCTATCGTTTTCCTAAGGACCATCCACGTTTTCACCTCCTCCCCCAAGAGTTCTATTTTTTTTATACATGTTATTTCTTACTCACGGCATGACAAGCAAATTTTATTAATTATTTATTTATGAAGGTTGCATTGAGGTAAATATGTTTTAAAAAATAATGGGTTTAAATGTGTATACCTGCAGCACAATTATAAATACCACCAACTTATTTATGACTGATTGAAATGCATACATATGGTTACACTGATGTAATTCCCAAAGGTACTCATCATAAGGTACCACATTTCGATCATAAATTTACATGACTGTGCGCGCCTATAGACGTTAAAGCATAATATATATTAACAAACAAAAACAAAACATATTAATTGCAACCTTTTGAATTTCTTTTTAACAAAATACAATTTAATATTATTAATACTTTCTCATGTTTAATCTATGTGCAATGTCTTTCTGGCAGCACTTTTATAAGATTTAAAGTATAAGACTTTATGTAAACAGATAAAAATATTTCATTTTGAAAAAAGAAATTTACTCAGGACCCTCGTGGTTTATTAAAAATCGGCTCACATTGGGAAGCCAGTTATAATGATCCAGGGTTTGAGACTTAACATAATCTGCACTACAAGGCGCCACTAGGCATTTGAACCTAGAAAATTTATAAAGTAGGCAGATACGTAAGTAAAAAAATTTTTTTATTTTATATTGGTTGATTCCGGTTGTTATCCCATTGTCACTAGCTCATGGAGATGCAGAGATAATAAATAAAGTCTTATCTAAGACTATTTTTAATATTAAACAAAGAATAAAATAAGGCACTGCCAGTAATTAACACACAAACATTTATTTATGCATATATATATATATAAAATTTAACACTATTATTTTAGTACGTTTACTTTAACATTTAACATTATTTTTAACTTTTATTTTTAGATTGTAATTTACATTTTAATTTTTATACTATTATAAGTTCGCACAGATGGATTTATAAAAGTTTGTTTTATAATGTTGAGTATAGATCGGTTACATAGATTACACGGTCAAAAACATTTCAAAATAAACATAAACGATCAAAATATAAAATCATTGGTGGAATTGCAGAGGGAAATTTATAAGAAACCCAGTAGCATTGACATCCGAATAAATACATTTTAGATACTCACCGTAAGGTATCATTATTTACCGAATGTCTATATATTTTGATCAAATATGAAAAACAAAAACATGATTGACCGATAATGAATCCATGCAAGCATCTATACCCAGCTTAAATTTAATGCATTTTTATTTAGAGTGTCGAGTATGAATAGACTACATAGATTTGCATTTGAAAAGAAAATATTCTATCCTTATTTAACCTTAGACCCAAAAGTTCGCAGTCAAACCAACATCAATCCATCTGATATATCGATGCATTCATTGTAACACGAATATCTATCTGACAATAAGAGCAATAAAAAAACTCCATAGGAAAGGACTGCAGTCATTTTGCCGACTTACGATGGCATTCCATAGGCAAAAAGGAAGTGTGCGGCGTATAAAGCGATTCTGCTCATAGTGAATCTCATACTACATCTACTAATTAAAGCAATATATCCAATCCATTGACCTAATTTAACTACAAAACAAATAACCTAAGATTACCCTCCCCTAATATAACTTTACAAATCTATATAGCCATTCACGCCCGACTTAAGTTTAACATTTATATAATTTAATTTATCACAAAACAAAAATCATAAATAAAACTTAAAGAACAAAAAAAAAAAAAATGGAAATGATTTTTTAAAAAAAGAAATACATCAAATAAAAAGAATTAATAAAGAATTTAGTTTGGTCAGATAGGATTCTATTTCTATTTTTTAAATACTGGGAAAGTTTATATTTTAAAGTTCTTAGTGTTTCCAAATTAATATTCATTTAAGTTCATAACATGCTTACTGTTTTAGAAATGTTCATTAGTTATCCGTTACTTGCCATTTGGAATCCAGCGTTAAAATTCCTCGATGATTCTGTGGTCCTCAGTATAGAAAAAAACGATGTTTCATTTCCTTTTTTTTTATAACCACTGAAGGAATTGAAAGTGCGTCTTTCAATTCCTTCATCTCCAACTCTCTGACTTAATACATTTCCATCTTCTCTTCAATTTTCTTGACTCACTAAAAATTTGTTTCCAAACCTTTTTCTTTTATATGTAACTTTAGGATCCAATGGACATTACATCATCGATGATGATAATCCTTCCATTGAGGTCCGTTTTCCTGATGGATTTCTTTCATTTGCCATTAGTTTCTATTGTTTTCCTATCTGACCATTGCTTATACATTTAAATGCCCAAGGGCTAGTTCACTTGGACTAATTAAATTAATCATTTCCATTTTTTCAATAACATTAATTAATTTGTTTTGTACACACTTAGATATATTTTTATCTTTAAAACTTTACTGACAATTTAGTTTTAAAATACTTTTTCTTTTTTTTAGTAAAGTTTCTTTTTTTTAATTTCTCATTTGTGCGATTTTAAATATATATGAGTTTAGTATAGAATTTTAATTTTCAATTTTTAATTCTTAAAAAAGTTTTATTTGCGAACTTTTATTTTTTTCATGTTTAATAATAAAAAAACAATGTAACGTCATATGTGCCCATTACAATATATATATATATTTATTTATTGTACCCTCACTTCCAGGAAATATGTAATAACAATCAATTGATCTAGCTCAGGTAAATAATTATGTACATCCAAAATGTATCTAATCAATAATAACTATATTCTTTAATACTATCTGTTATTAACTAGTGAAAATTAACAAAGAATAATATGGTTCTGTTTCTTAAATTAAATACATAAATGTCTAAGAAAAATCATGCGACTATGAAGTGAGTTTACAAGTGGCAGAACAAATACATTAATGGCATAAGAATACTATCCTTACTTTTATTACTTAAATAACAAATCTATACTACTCCTACATCTTTAATCAAAATTAATTAAGTAAAGGACTCTTAATAAATTAATCTGAATATCTTTATAAAATTGATTTAGCTCAAATTATCTCAGGTTCTTTTAAAATAATTCTAAAATAATTATAACTTTTGTAATTAAGTGTGATGAGGGATTTAATATCATTCCTAGCTACATCTAACTAATACCAATAATAATAAAATAATAATACTAATATTCAATTTATAATTTAATCTCATATTGTTTCTATTTGTAATATTGATCATGTATAACAAATAATAATAATGTAATATAATCTTCTATTATCCATCTGGCATCTTAAACAAACATATATGGTATGATCTTATAATCTGAGAATATGTGGCAATCATTAATAATATAATTCTGTGTAAATCTTTTGTGGTTATTCTATGACCATCATAATGATATAATAAATGAAATTTCTTAAATAAAATCATATCAATAAAATATTATAACTCTTAAATAATAACTTTATTTATGTTGTGCAAATATCATATCTTAATTCTAATTATCTGTGATTATGTAATTGTGATGTGAAGAAATTGAGTCCATACCAAGATTTATAAACAAAACTTAACAAATTTATTAATAAACTTTAACAATGAATTATATACAGTATATACAATATGAAGGAACCTTGTTTTACTCCCATTTAGGTAATCTCACACACAAAAAAAAACCATGAATTAAATAAAAAAACTATCAGATACAAAAAAAAAATTGCTTTATAACATTCTTATTTTTAAAATATTACCATCATATCTTTATGGTCTCTATTAAATTTCTTTAAATTATTACATTGCCAAAAGTATTATTTAAATTATTAATTCATTTTGCATTTATCTTTTATTATTTAGTTTTTAAAAACACTTTTACTATATTCTATAATTATTCTCAACTTACTCATAGTGTAATTAATATTAATTAATAATATACCCATTAATCTAAACTGCTTATTACTCCTCAATATGATGTCAAATAAAATGTAAGCATTGATGTGTTACTATTATAGAACAATAATAATATAAAATCATGATCACATATATTCTTCAAATGTGATTTATGTATATTTCTTTTACTTGTAAAAATATGCATTAAAGTTGAATTTTTGTAAAACTTAATGATTAAATAGTATCTTTAAAAAAAAAACACACATTTCATTCATCATTTATTTATTTGTAATAAATAATAATGAGTCCCAAATACAAAAAGTTTATGATTCCTTATTAACAAGTTATAATCTTGTACTCTTTATACTTACTAATATTCTTATTTTTAAACAATATAACCCATCTTATTTTCCTTAATAATAATTCTGCATTTCAAACTTATTTATCATTTCATATTTTACGATAGAATGACAGCCTGTTAAGCTAATTGCGCAGACGCTGTGAGAATGTTATTAATAAATGAATACCTTCGAACAACCACATGATATAGTATATCATATCGTAATTATATTCATTTATTAATAACATTCTCACAGCGTCTGCGCAATTAGCTTAACAGGCTGTCCATTCTATCGTAATTATAATCGCACGCAAGACGTTATAAAATAAATGCTTATTCATTTCATATTTTGGAAAACTATCTTTTACGATGCTATCCAAGCAATATCGATAGTAAATACACAAGTAAGTATATGGAATAAATTAATTTTAATATAATAGCACTTCTATTAAATCACCATCATGGTCACAGTGTATCATAAGTAAGGTATGACTATTTTAGTTCATCACCTCTACTAATAACAATGTCCAAGCTATTTATTCAGCTCTATGGAACATTACAACTTCAACATATAAAAATAACACTACTATGAACATATACAAGCTATAGGGCTAAGTTATCTATACTTGCACAATAACTACTATTGCCTACACTTATTCCCATATAAACAAATCCTACATAAACATTATCTTGGTCCCATTTAACTTAATACCAAGCTTACATTGCTAAATCTATTCCTACATTCTTATAACAATAAATAAATTCATGTCCAAAATAACCATCTAACCAATCGACAAGAAAAGATTATTTTATCCCTTAGTAACTTTACACATAAATACAAACAATCAGCATTGATATTCCAGTTTCTTATTTTCATCACTTAAAATAAACCTTAAATTCCGTTATAATAGAATCATATATTTCCCTTCTATTAAATGTATATGAGTATTAAATATTGATATGAGAATATTTTAGACAATCTAATTAAAGTTAACAGGGTGTATAAAAACAAGCAAGTTGATTATTTAGCTGACTAAAGTTAAAATGAAAGTTATTTGGAATAATGATTATATTTTAAGATGATAATAAAAGTAGTTCATTTTATAAGTAGTAGTTATTTATAAGTTATAATTATATTAATTGATAGAAAATCTGATGATGATTTATAATGGGGAATTTATTATTCTTGTTAAAAAAATATACTAATTCTAATGAAATGACTTAAAATATATTATAAGGCTAGATGTGGTTATGATTAAGATGGTTGGATCTTAGTAAAATCCCTCTTAGTATTCAATTATCTTAAATAGAGGAATTATTATGATATCATATGGGAATAAGTAAGAACCTTGAGATGTGCATAAGATAGTAGTAGTTATTATAAAAGATATGAGATTATAATAGATCTTATTAATTTGATGTGATTAATTCAAGATATCATGGAAAGATATATATTTTATTTTTTATTATTATTTAAAACCACTCTCTTGTAACTGTCTTTGTAAATCTACCTTAGGAATTATTTAATAAATAATTATAATCAATTGTTGAGTTTCATGAAATAATATTTTATATGATTTATGGTTTAATGTTAGAGCTAGGCGTTAGATAGATTCAAAGTGTATAGTAAGAAATGTGGAGATCCAGGGCAGACAGGTTGTAGTAGAAAGAAAGGTTTTTGATGCTCCATTGTCTAACCATATTATGGCATAATCTTAAAACAAGAAAGATAAATTAGAAAGTATAATAATCAAATATTTTTTTGTTGTATAGAATACACATAGTAAAAGGAAAGGTTATGTATTTTATACAACAAAAAAAATTTAAATTATTATACTTTCAAATTTGTCTTTATTTTAAGATTAGGCCATAATATGGCTAGTCAATTGAGCATCAAAAACCTTTCTTTCTACTACAGCCTGTCTGCCCTGGATCTCCACATTTCTTACTATACACTTTGAATCTATCTACCACCTAGCTCTATCATTAAACCATAAATCATATAAAATATTATTTCATGGAACTCTTTGATTAATTATAATTATTTATCAAATAATTCCTAAGGTAGATTTACAAAGACAGTTACAAGAGAGTGGTTTTAAATGATAATAAAAAAAATAAAATATATATCTTTCCATGACATCTTGAATTAATCATATCAAATTAATAAAACCTATTTTAATCTTATATCTTTTATAATAACTACTACTACCTTATGCATATCTCAAGGTTCTTACTTGTTCGCATATGATAACCTAAATAATTCCTCTATTTAAGATAATTGAATAATAAGAGGGATTTTACTAAGATCCAATCATCTTAATAATAACCTCATCTAACCTTACAATATATTTTAATTCATTTCATTAGAATTAGTATATCTTTTTAACAAGAATAATAAATTCCCAATTATAAATCATCATCATATTTTCTAACAATTAATATAATTATAACTTATAAATAACTACTACTTATAAAATGAACTACTTTTATTATCATCTTAAAATATAATCATTATTCAAAATAACTTTCATTTTAACTTTAGTCAGCTAAATAATCAACTTCTTTGGTTTTATATACCCTGTTAACTTTAATTAGATTATCTAAAATATTCTCATATCAATATCTGATACTCATATACTCTTCTGAATGTATTTGAAATGAACTCAAATATATTTTCATAACAAATTTCCATGTGACTATAAAGATATAACGATTTTTAAATTAAAACTATAATGCTATTAAATGTACTCATTCAAGTAATTGTGATTGAATTTAATAAACAATTAAATCTATCAGTTTTGTTCTATATAATACTCCCCATAATTTGTGTGTTTGGATATGACAAAGTGGTGAAAATAATTCCAAATTAAAACAAAGACTTCAATCAATCACTATATTTACAATATTAGTTTATTTACATGAATAACAATAATTATTAATAGAATTTTAAATAGTATGTAGAATAACAACAAAATATAACACATATAATTTCTTTAACATTTGTACAATTATATACAATAATGAGAACCGCTGACTTACTCCTACCTACTAAACAATAAAATTTTAAACTTATAGGAATCTATTTTTCCTATTTTTCAATTTCCAAGAATCATTGTGAATAATATTGTTATTATTATTATTATTATATATATATATATATTTTAACTATAGGTTCCATATTTTATGTATATTTTTTATTTAAGATACACATTATTATTATCCTTATGATTGCAAAACAATCACATCACATATTGTCATAATGTGATTATTTTTATCACCTAAAAATCTATAAAATTAATACCCATAATCAAACCAAAGATACAATACCATTTGATCACCACTCATTCCATTCATTTTCCTTTTGTTTTCATTATTGATCCCATTTGTTTTTATTTTCATATAGTGTCACTTAAAGATTAATTACTTAATGCAACCTTTGTTTTGTATTTACATTTTATTTTCCATTTAAACAATTTTCCACACTTAGATAAATGATTATACTCTTTTTATAAATCCATCTATATACCATGCCTACTTTATTTTCTTCATAGATAAGAAACTGATGTCTACTGGTCTCAAATGCTACAAATATACAATGGAGGTCTTATTTACCTTTCCAAATAAGGTGTGCCCTCATGGCAAGTAATCATTTATTCCCCATGATACTATCTTAATATCCAAGCTTTTCCATTAAGCTTTTGTGGATTTGATCACCTTCATCTTATGGAAATTCCTCACATTATGACATCCAACTACATATATGAGTATCACTCAGATTAACCTCATTATGTTCTTATCAGTTCTTCAGGAAATTTACAATTTACCACATTGACTATCCCCTGGAATGACAACCTATCTAATCATAAAAAGGATCACAGGCATACATCATACAATAAATCAGCATAACTATATAATAATATCTTTCCATTAATTATTTTTTTAATCTCCTGGTAATATACTACAAAACAAAGTGTCAGTATAATTTGACAATAGTCAATATTTATTTATCTATTTTTAACTTGGGATCACAAGTTTATTTATTGTATCATATAGTTTATTATCTACCCATCTTTAATCCTTTCAGATTACTTTTCTTCAAACTTCATTATCATACGTTTGGTTATTTTCACTATTATATTACTAGGTTCTTTAACATTACCTTATATTAATCAACTTACATTTTAAAATATATCATACATTAATCTTACCTTGATATGATTTTATAATAAAAACTTAGAACATTATTTTATCCATTTCACTCTTCTATTTACTTCGCATCTATAATGTTCACATTTGGAATATATCTAAAATTATAACTTAAACATTAACATATAAAACAATTTTTAACATAATGAAGATTAACTTCCTAACAAAAACAAAAAGATATATAAAGTTAGCCAGTATCTACTCTTGTTTTATTTTATTTTATGATTAATCTGTATGTATGTAAAGCGGATAGTTCAAATTTTCTTCTAGTATATAAAGCTGATAATTCAGATTTTCTTCCATATCAGGACTTTGAATGCATTTGTCAATTATCTAATAGATTGCCTCTTCAATATTTGAAAAATGATGCAATTATAATAAAATAAGGATTTTATTATTATTATTATTTTTGTAAAGTTTAAATGTTCTCTGAAACCATTTAATAATCTGTGATTTTCGTATCCCATTATTATAAATTTACTGGAATTAGTAAATTAATGGATTATGTCAAAGATAACTATTCAAGTGCTTTTAAAGTGTTGATCAAAACCATTTAACATAAATAAGTTTGTCATTTTATTTCTATGTTTATATTAGTTTATTGACATCAAGTCTCATAATCTGTATATTTTCTTTTCTATGGAACAATTTTAACTCCTATGAATTATTTTACATTTATTATTAACTATTCCAAATAAACAAGTCAGTTAAATAAAATCGTTCCTATTTACACTACTATATGTGTATCTTCTTCAAAAATATTGTAGGATCAGTTTTAATAATGTAAATCAATTTAATTATTATTTATATTATTTGTCTTCCACTTTTCTGTTAGTTATTTTTTAAAGATTTTTTTTATTCTGACTTTAATTTAGTTTTCTTTAGATCATAAAGTTAAATTATCTTTTAAATATATAATGAAATATAGATAACTGAAACTGTTTTCACTTATGTGAAAGATTGTTCAACTTCTAACCGCTTGAAATGAATCAATATTATCCTTGTATATTTGACTGTTCACCATAATAATAAGATCCACTGACAACTTTTTCTGCATTAGCATTTTTTTCATTTTTTAGAATTGTAATTTGATCTCCCAAACTATGACTTTGTGACCGATGAAGAAATTAATTATTTACTGCATGATATAATTATTTATCCAACCATATTATCTTGATTTTTATTAATATAAATTAAATTACTGTTATAGCACAAAATTATCTTTATAATCATCTAAATTTTATCAAATATTTGTGACGACTTAATTACTTACTAGCTTCATTTTTTTTCTTTCTTTCTCCTTTTTCTTATTGTCTGTCTTTTTATCCAAAATTCCCACCAATATTACAGGAAAGTTGTCTTAATTACTGAGCATTTTAATTTTTAACATAAAAAATAATATTTCAAAACTAATTAAATTCAACCTTTTAATTTTAACATAAAATAATGTATTTAGTCAACTTTATAAAAATATTTTACTAAGCTATTAAAATTATCGATCTTTTATTATTATAATTATTTTAAAAAAATATTATTATAAAATTATTTATAGACCTAAAAAAACAATCACAAATGAATAAGAACAATAGTATGTTTATAATATCTTTTACAGTCTCTACTAAAATTATCTATGAAGTTATTAGTGCCAGTTATATTTTTAAAATTTAAAATTTTGGATGATTAAGTCCATCTTATTATGGTAATTTATTACGGTGAACTAATCAAAAGATCACAATCCCCCCATAGAAAACAAAATTTTTGAATTTTAATATCATTTTTATTTTAAAACTTTATAATGATATAGGTTAGACAAAAAGTAACAATAAAATGCTTAATTATTGCATCATAAGAAAAACATTCAGTTTGTTTACTACTTCTATTTTACTTTGAATACTATTTTTATTACATTAATTTTATCAAAGATATTAACAATTATTAAATAATATTACCTACTACATTTTATTGTAATACCTATCATGTCCCAAATAATATGGACAAGGAATTAAATCAAAATCAACTTTATCACTTCCACTTAAAAAAAAATTTATTTCTCTTTAAAAACAAAATTCTCTTCTGATAGTTATCATGATTTAGATAAATCCTTTAACTGAAAAACAGACTTCATTTTACATCAAATCTTTCATTCATTACTGCTTCTTGTTTAGTAACAAATTTCATCTTAGCCTTTTTTACCACTAAATAATTTATAAAATTTATTATACAACCGAAAACAACTCTGTCAGACTATTAAAAAATTCTAAAGAATTTTCTATAAATCCACCTTTAAAGAGCACTATCCTTATAAATTTTATAGCTAAAGGATTTATATTATTTAGATCCCCACCTTCACAAACCTTTATTCTAACTTCCACCTCTTTTTTACTTTTGACCTCATCCCTAATATCTTTATCACTTTGAAAATCTATCTGGCCAAGTTCATCTCTTTGATTTCCTTCCTCTCTACCAATAGTTTTCATCAACTTAGCATTTTTTATTTCTGTAAATCTCTTATTATTTAATAGACTTTCTGTCTCTATTTTCTGATAAATGTCTTTAAATTTAATATCCAACCCTAAATGACTTACTACTTCTTTAATGTAATCTTTCTGACCTTCTTGAAATTCCTTTAAGTCTAAATTAATTGCTTCTTTCTGCTCTCCTATTTTATCCAAAACACCTTTATTTTTATCTATGATATCCTTAGTTTCTTTCTGCATCTTTTTCATATGTTCACCCATCCTAGATCTGAACTTATGATTTTCTATCATATCCCCTTTTACCATATTCATATCTTCAAACATTTCCATCTTAATTTCCTCTTTAAATATAACTATGTCAAAATCTTTCTCTCTACTCATCTTAATATATTTTTTCCTAATATCCTATATTTGAAAATCAAAACTAGTAATATACCTACCTATCTTTTCATTAGAAACTTTTATTTTCTCTTCCACTTGATCCTGAGAAATCTTTATTTTCTCTTCCAACTGGTAAAACCTCTCTTTATTCTCTCCTTCATTGTGAGATAACATTTGACTTATCTCAGTTATTCTACTATTTATGTCTTCACTCGCTTTTTTACAATTATTGTCTAACACATCTCTATGACTCTTCAATTCTTTTTGAGTTAACTGATAATACTCATGAATTTTATCATCTATCATTTCGACATTTTTTGTGCTTAATAACTCAATTTTAAAATCCATGTCCTCTTTTAATGCTTTTAAATCCTCCTCATTTTTATCGAATCTACTATCAAAGTTACATTTCATATTTTCCAAGTCACTCCTGACATCATCCAGATTATTTTTCATTTCATCAAGATTACTCTTGATTTCATTTTTGTTATTATCAAATTTTTTATTCATATCTTCTCTGTTATCATCATATTTTTTGTCTATATCTTCTTTCATTTGATTCATAACTTCTTTGTTGTAATCTAATTTTTTACTAAACTCTGCAATAACTTTCATGAACATATTCAAATCATCATTATTTTCAGAGCTCCTAAAACTTACAACTTCCTCCAACTGTTTTTCTTTATTATCACACATTTTGCTAAAATTAAAAATTATCTCAATACTTAACTAAAATATTACAATTTTTATATTATCATTAAAATATTTCTTCACCAAGTCACAAGCCACATATATCTGAGCATCTCCTTACAACCACTAAACAATAATTCTAGATATTACCTCACATATTTCTTAATTTACCATTTTTAAACTTCTTATTATTATCACTTCTTTAAAATTTACCTACTTCAATATTAATTTGCTTTATTTCATTTGTCAAATCACTTTCACACTAGTCATATCACATTTGTTAATTTAATCACCTCCCAGAACATCATGAAGATAGTCTATCCAAAATTAAAAGTATAAGTCACATGTCATTTCTATCTATCATGTTCATTGCATTATTCCCCTATACATAACAAGCTCACCATGTTGCTGCACCTAAAACCTTCAGACATTTATAGCTAGCAATCATGATTCAACCTATCTCACACACTACCATCTTGTATTCTGAAACCTCCAATTAACTAATCGGCCTACATGTTTGGGCACCAAAAACCCTCAATCTCTGTAACCTTTCCTTTTCCAATGTGTATTTTATACAACAACAAAAAAAAAATTAAATTATTATACTTTCTAATTTGTCTTTCTTATTTTAAGATTAGGCCATAATATGGCTAGACAATTGAGCATCAAAAAACTTTCTTTCTACTACAACCTGTCTGCCCTGGATCTCCACACGTTTCTTACTATACACTTTGAATCTATCTACCACCTAGCTCTAATATTAAACCATAAATCATATAAAATATTATTTCATGGAACTCTTTGATTGATTATAATTATTTATCAAATAATTCCTAAGGTAGATTTACAAAGACAGTTACAAGAGAGTGGTTTTAAATGATAATAAAAAAATAAATAAAATATATATCTTTCCATGACATCTTGAATTAATCATATCAAATTAATAAAATCTATTTTAATTTTATATCTTTTATAATAACTACTATTACCTTATGCATATCTCAAGGTTCTTACTTGTTTCAATATGATAACCTAATAATTCCTCTATTTAAGATAATTGAATAATAAGAGGGATTTTACTAAGATCCAATCATCTTAATCATAACTACATCTAACATTACAATATATTTTAATTAATTTCATTAGAATTAATATATCTTTTTAACAAGAATAATAAATTCCCAATTATAACTCATCATCATATTTTCTAACAATTAATATAATTATAACTTATAAATAACTACTACTTATAAAATGAACTACTTTTATTATCATCTTAAAATATAATCATTATTCAAAATAACTTTCATTTTAACTTTAGTCAGGATAATCAACTTGTTTGGTTTTATATACCCTGTTAACTTTAATTAGATTATCTAAAATATTCTCATATCAATATCTGATACTCATATACTCTTCTGAATGTATTTGAAATGAACCCAAATATATTTTCATAACAAATTTCCATGTGACTATAAAGATATAACCATTTTTAAATTAAACTATAATGCTATTAAATGTTTTCATTCAAGTAATAGTGATTGAATTTAATAAACAATTAAATCAATCAGTTTTGTTCTATATAATACTCCCCATAATTTGTGTGTTTGGATATGACAAAGTGGTGAAAATAATTCCAAATTGAAACAAAGACTTCACTCAATCACTATATTTATAATAATATTTTCCAAAGACTTTATCATGTAATTGAGTGTTAGTATTCATTCATTTATAGTTAAAATCTTCAAAGCGCATGTGCAACAGCATAATGCTGTGTTAAATATTATAGTTTACAAACATCGCGCTATAAAAAATGATTTATTTACATACATTTAATAATAGTTTATTTACATGAATAACAATAATTATTAACAGAATTTTAAATAGTATGTAGAATAACAACAAAATATAACACATAATTTCTTTAACATTTGTACAATTACATACAATAATGAAAACCGCTGACTTACTCCTATCTACTAAACAATAAAATTTTAAACTCATAGGAATCTATTTTTCCTATTTTTCAATTTTTAAGAATCATTGCGAATAATATTGTTATTATTATTATAATATATATTTTTTTAACTATAGGTTCCATATTTTATGTATATTTCTTATTTAAGATACACATTATTATTATCCTTATGAATGCAAAACAATCACATCACGTATTGTCATAATGTGATTATTTTTATCACCTAAAAATCTATAAAATTAATACTCATAATAAAACCTAAGATACAATACCATTTGATCATCACTCATTCCATTCATTTTTCTTTTGTTTTCATTATTGATCCCATTTGTTTTTATTTTCATATAGTGTCACTTTAAGATTAATTACTTAATGCAACCTTTGTTTTGTATTTACATTTTATTTTCCATTTAAAACATTTTCCACACTTAGATAAACCATTATACTCTTTTTATAAATCCACCTATATACCATGCCTGCCTTATTTTCTTCATAATTAACATTCTGTAGATAAGAACCTGATGTCTACTGGACTCAAATGCTACAAATATACAATGGAGGTCTTATATACCTTTCCAAATAAGGTGTGCCCTTATGGCAAGTAATCATTTATTCCTCATGATACTATCTTAATATCCAAGCTTTTCCATTAAGCTCTTATGGATTTGATCACCTTCATCTTATGGAAATTCCTGACATTATAACACCCAACTACATATATGAGTATCACTCAGATTAACCTCATTATGTTCTTATCAGTTCTTCAGGAAATTACAATTTATCACATTGACTATCCCCTGGAAAGACAACCTATCTAATCATAAAAAGGATCACAGGCATACATTATGCAATAAATCAGCATAACTATATAATAATATTATCTTTCCATTAATTATTTCCTAATCTCCTGGTAATATACTACAAAACAAAGTGTCAGTATAATTTGACAATAGTCAATATTTATTTATTTATTTTTAACTTGGGATCATAAGTTTATTTATTGTATCATATAGTTTATCATCCACCCATCTTTAATCCTTTCAGATTACTTTTCTTCACACTTCATTATCATACATTTGGTTATTTTCACTATTATATTACTAGCTTCTTTAACATTACCTTATATTAATCAACTTACATTTTAAAATATATCATACATTAATCTTACCTTAATATGATTTTATAATAAAAACTTAGAACATTATTTTACCCATTTCACTCTTCTATTTACTTCGCATCTATAATGTTCTCATTTGGAATATATCTAAAATTATAACTTAAACATTAACATATAAAACAATTTTTAACATAATGAAGATTAACTTCTTAACAAAAACAAAAAATGTATAAAGTTAGCCATTATCTACTTTCTATCCAAAGAATAGAAAATTATTATTTAGTTTCTTGTTTTTTTTTTTTTTTTATGATTAATCTATATGTATGTAAAGCTGATAGTTCAAATTTTCTTCTAGTATACTTTGAATGCATTTGTCAATTATCTAATAGATTACCTCTTCAATATTTGAAAAACGATGCAGTTATAATAAAACAAGGATTTTATTATTATTACTTTTTTTTGTAAAGTTTAAATGTTCTCTGAAACCATTTAATCATCAGTGATTTTAGTATTCCATTATTATAAATTTACTGGAATTGGTAGATTAATGGATTATGTCAAAGATAACTATTCAAGTGCTTGTAAAGTGTTGATCAAAACCATTTAACATAAATAAGTTTGTCGTTTTATTTCTATGTTTATATTACAGTTTATTGACATCAAGTCTCATAATCTGTATTTTTTTTTTTCTATGGAACAATTTTAACTCCTATGAGTTATTTTGCATTTATTATTAACTATTCCATATAAACATTTATAAGTCAGTTAAAGAAAATCATTCCTATTTACACTACTATAGGTATATCTTCTTACAAAAATATTGTAGGATCAGTTTTAATAATGTAAATCAATTTAATTATTATTCCTATTATTTGTCTTCCACATTTCTGTAAGTTATTCTTTAAATATTTTTTTATTATTCTGACTTTAATTTAGTTTTCTTTAGATCATAAAGTTAAATTATCTTTTAAATATATAATGAAGTATAGATAACTGAAACTGTTTTAACTTCTAACCGCTTGAAATGAATCAATATTATCCTTATATATTTGACTGTTCACCATAATAATAAGATCCACTGGCAACTTTTTATGCATTAGCATTTTTTTTTTAGAATTGTAATTTGATCTCCTAAACTATGACTTTGTGATCCAAGGAAGAAATTAATTATTTACTGCATGATATAATTATTTATCCAACCATATTATCTTGATTTTTATTAATATAAATTAAATTACTGTTATGGCACAAAATTATCTTTATAATCGTCTAAATTTTATCAAATATTTCTGATGGCTTAATTACTTAATAGCTTCATTTTTCTTTTTCTTTCTTTCTCCTTTTTTTTATCGTTTGTCTTTTTATCCAAAATTCCAGCCAATAGTACAGGAAAGTTGTCTCAATTACTGAGCATTTTAATTTTTAACATAAAAAATAATATTTCAAAACTAATTAAATTTTACCTTTTAATTTTAACATAAAATAATGTTTTTAGTCATCTTTATAAAAATATTTTACTATTAAAATTATCAATCTTTTATTATTATAATTATTTAAAAAAAATATTATTATAAAATTATTTATAGACTTAAAAAAAAAACAATCACAAATGTATAAAAACAATAGTATGTTTATAATATCTTTTACAGTCTTACTAAAATTATCTATCAAGTTATTAATGCCAGTTATATTTTTAAAATTTTAAATTTTGGATGATTAAGTACATCTTATTACGGTAATTTACGGTGAACTAATCAAAAGGTCACAATATATATGTGTGTGGAAAATCAGCTGAAAACCCAAAATACTGAATACCAATAAATAAATAAAAACCATGTCCAGATTATTGAGCATGACAGTCATAAACTGAATATAATTTTTATTTACTATTTATATATTAATATTTGAATACAAGTTTAATACATATACTTGGAATTTTAAATGTAATTATATAAGGGACTTGTTCACAAACTTTCAAGCTGTCTTCAGCTATCTGCTCTATCTCATATAATCAACACACATGACCCCACACAAATGATCTTCAATATATTTATTTCCTGCTGAACCAGCATTCATCAGTTGACCCAGATCATTGTCTCCCACACATGTATATAATCAGTGCTCAGTTTATATTAAGATAGCAAATTTTCAAACTTTAATGGATAGTCTTCAGTATACTTCACCCTCCAACTCTTCAGCCATCCGCAACACTGAAAATCTGATGATGTAATACCCAAATCCCTTATTGATGCCAAGTAGATTGAAGCATGTCCATTAAAGTTTGAAGAATTTCTATATTAATATAAACTGAGCACTGATTATATATGTATGGGAGGTGATGATCTGGACCAACTGATGAGTGTTGGTTCAGTACAAAATACATATATTGGAGATTGTTTATCTTTTTCACATGTGTGTGGTCATGTGTATCAGTTATATGAGATAGTGTGGATAGCTGAAGAATTATTTTATATGCATACTGTTTTACTATATGCAGATGGGCATAGATAGGGGTACTGCATATTTTATATAAAGTGCAGCTGGTAAGTTACTTTAAATAATTTCTTTAGTGAAAATGATATTTAAAATCCACAATTTAAAATAAAACAAATAAATAATTTTGCTTGAATTAAAAGTTGTTTCATAGAGAATTTTTTTTTTAAAAAAGTAAACTCCAAAAATTTTTTTAGACTAAGAACAAAAAACTTGCTAGAGTATTTTTTTAAAAAGATATTTATAATTAATCAAGAGTAATATTACTTTTTTTTTAAAAAAAAAAGAAAGAAAATCTTTATGAAGAATCATCAAAGAATTCATATTACTTTTAAAAAAATGAAGATAATGAATAATTTAGTAACAGATTTATATATACACATGCATGTGTGAATTTTATGTATGGTTTCAACATAGAATTAATTGTGAAAAATGTATTTTTTCATAATTTTATTATTTTGACAAATGAAAATATCATGATATAAACATCAGTGTGCACACACATTTCTTTGGATACCCACATATAGATGTAAAAACAGTCATTATTTATGTATCATTAAAATGTGATAACTTATTTTATTATTATTATTATATGACAATTCCCATATGATACAGCATGTCTGTGTGCTTAGATAGATGCATGTCAGGTAGACACATATATGTTAAAATTAATCATATTTATTATTATTATATGACAATTAAAATATGTTCATAAATTGTAACACTGCACATCTGTGTGATTATATATGTGTGTTTCAGGTAAATCTATTGAGGTATTTGTAAATAACAATGTGATAGCTAATTGTATATTAATCAAAATCAGAGTGCTGAATTTATATTTATCACCTACTCAGCAGAATTTAATTTTATTTTAATTGTTATTAATAAATTGATATTTCATTGTTAAAGTTATTTCAGTGAATTTACTCAATCCTAAATAGTTTTAAAAGATTATATGTTAAGATTATATTTTTTGATCAAAAGTAACAGTTATAAAGTTTTTGTTCCTGAGCTAGATTCATGCATAATGGTTTGTTATATAAAAGAGGTTTATATTTAATGTTTATGCACATCCAATTGATAATTCTAAATTAGTTCAAAGAGAATATCTGTTAAAGTCTATGCATTACATTTTATTTAGTTTGGTATTTATTAGAAATTATGTTTAAAGTTGGTCAGTACATTAATGGTACTAAGTGGCCAGAGCATTGATGATGATCAGCACATTTTAGTATCCTATCATTATTTTTTTTACTATTGTATTCTTATGGATTAGCACATAAGTTTGTGCATCCAAATTAATGTTTAAATAATTGCCCCAAGCTGGCAAGGGCTTAATAATTAGCCTAGTCTATAGTAGACCCATTTTCAGTTCAGTCACAAGATGGACTGTTGATTTATTTTTATTGTTGATTATTTATAATGATGAATGATTGTTACTTTTGAGTAATTTTAGTGAACTTATAGTTAGTTCTGTTTTGATCTCTCATGCTCATTCCTTTTATATTTAATATTTCAAATTTTGAGTCTTTGACTTGGGATTAATGATGATGTTGAGTGCCATCATCCCAGTTTTACCTCATGAATTTTATTACAATATTTATATAGGAACAATAAAAGTTGCCCTACAAGTTTGGACAGCATTTTATAGTAGAAATGAAAAGATGATGATGAAATAACCTTCATAATTACCCTTAAACTTAGGATGATATTTGTAACAGATAGGATATGAAAAGGCCATGATGGAGTGACCTGTTTAATTAAGCACTGCAAATTGCAGTGTCATTTATAACAGAAAATGTGCAATAAGAAATAATTAATATAGCCTGAATAAAATATATCTCAATCATTGGTCACCCTATGTAACAGAATGAAAATGAGTCTTGAAGTTGGACATCCTTGAAGTTGGAAATCATTTGTAACTGAATAAAATATAAATCAAAGAAAAATAATACTAATTTTGTAATACCCATGAATAATAGTATCATTCATAATAGAATGATTGTAATAAACTGAACCTAATGAATACCAATCAATAAATAATTATTCAGTACTTAATATAACTCTTTGTCTAATCACATATCCAACTGTTAACTATACCAAAACAAAACAGTGATGATAATTTTTATTATAGCAACATGAGTTCAGACAGCATTTAGAATAAACAGAAAATGGACACAATCATCACTTCAAATACCCTAAATACAAACCAAATATCACTATCTCAAAACAATGATATATGCATAAGATATATTTCATTATAACCATGCAAATATTAGATTATAATTACTATATAAAGTTTATATCCAGTCAGATTATGATTACTATATAAAGTTTATATTCAGTCAGATAATACCTATTGAATTCAATACAAAAAAATAATATAACCATACTCACCAATCCTGTAACTTGATTTCTAAATTATGTGATATAATTATTTCAAATAAATTTATTAATATAATCAGTTTATCTTATCTCATTTGAATGTTATTAATCAATGAATCCATGATGCACAATTGGACAATAATCAGACAAGTTTATTTGTTTTAAATTAAATTACAATTTAATAATAAATGAATATTAATTATATAATAAAAAATATATACATGTATGATGAATAGCTCATAAACTATTGATAAGTACACCCACAATCTAATTGCATGTATAATAGATGATCAATTGACATTAATTTCAGATTTAAATATGTGATTACCTATTAATATCCAATTATTTAATAGCAAATGTGAAACACATGTCCATGTTATACAAATATTGCAAAATGTTCATACTTTATAAGATACAAGAGAGTTCAAGATATTTTATCTTTTATACTTTATATAAAAAATTATATATATATACACACACACAAAGATGAATCTACTTGCTTGTTAATATAAATCTAAGAGAGAAAAATAAAGTGAATATTTATGGTGATAAAATATTTTTTGAACTTCTAATATAAGTGATATATCTGAAGTTAATTTAAAATCAATAAATAAAAAAAAAGAATATTTTTAAATATTAAAATAATAAAAAGATATAAGTTTAAACTTGGGAAAATGTAACTTTTACATTTTTGAATAATATTATTATTTAACTTAAAATTATATACTATTTATCAATAAAATTTATATATACATTTTAAATAAAGAAGGACAAAAAATATCATTACAATGGTAAATATAAACAAATGATCTGAATGAGAGATGTTAAATAATGTATTTCCAGAATGGCATCACAATTCTGATGTCTATTTCAAACTACAAACCAATAGTATGTCCTTGTTACAGAGAAGATATAATATATTCCCAAAAAACTTTTAAATTCAAAGTACATTTTATCGATTCTGATGTTTATATATGTATATATATATATATGCAAATTTAAATTCTAATGAATTTAAATTAGAACTTACAAATTGGTTTCAAGTATTAGTAGAATTTGAATATGATTCAGATTTGAATGAAATTAATATGAAAATAACTGATACAATTTTAAAAACTGCAACAAAGATAGCTGGTAGAAAAAAGCAGCAATTGACCAATAAAATTTCTACTGAGACTAGAGAATTTATGAAGAAAAGAAGGAATATGAAGATATACAAAAATGATGCATTAAAAATGATTGAATATCTCGAATTTTGTAAAATGGTGTGGAAAAGAGTTGAAAATGATATAAGAAAGTATGTGTGAACTAGCAAGGAAAGCTGTAGAAGAGAATAAAAGTCTCAAGAGTGAAAAACAACCTATTGGTATTGGTAGGAAATTTATATCTTCAATAAGAAAAAAAAAAGGAATTATTACTAAAAAGAGAAATGACATCATGAAATGGGTAGAATACTTTTATCAACAATTATATAGTAATAAAGAACAAGTACTGCCTATTACTATTACATCGTGTCAGAATTGCCCAGAATTTTAAATGAAGAAGTGAGACATGGAATTAAATGTATGAAGAAAGGAAAGGCTCCAGGCAATGATGGAATTGTAATTGATATATTAAAAGAAACAGGTGAAGAAATAGAATTTTTTTTAGCAAAGTTTTATACCAAATGTCTAAATGATAAAGATGTACCAGATAATTGGAAGAATGCAGTATTAATATTAATATTTGAAAAAGGTGAAAAAGAAGATATTAGAAATTACAGACCTATCAGCTTTTATCAGTTTTATACAAAATTTTTACCAAGATAATTACAACTCATTTACAGAGACACATTGGATTTCCACCAACCAAGAGAACAAGCTGGATTTAAAAGTGGTTTTAGTACTGTAGATCATATCCAGGTATTGAGAGAAGTTATAGAAAGGACAAATGAATATGAGTTGCCATTATGTTTTGGATTTGTAGATTATGAAAAGATATTTGATTCTATAAACATTTTTTCAGTGATTAAAGCATTGGATCATCAAGGTATAGATCCAGGATATTGTCATATTTTAAAGAATATTTATAAAAATGCAACAGCAACAATTAGATTACATAAGGATACTGGGAAAGTCAATATTGAGAAGGGTGTAAGACAGGGTGACTCCATATCTCCAAAATTTTTTACAGCAGTGCTGCAAGAAGTATTTTGTGGATTAAAATGGGAAGCTAAAGGAGTGTAAGTAAATGGAGATTATTTGAGTTATTTAGATTTTGCAGATGATGTAGTTGTTTTTGCAAATAATGCTTTAGAGCTGCAGAAAATGTTGCAGGAGTTATCAGATGAAAGTAGAAAAGATAAATGTTAAAAAGACTAAAGTAATGTTTAATGGATTTTTTCAAAATATGAAAATAAAGATTGATTATGATGAGTTAGAAGAAGTTAACAATTACAAATATCTTGGTCAGATTATTAATACAGATGGAAACATAATGGTTGAAATTAATCATAGAATTAAACTTGGTTGGAGTGCTTTTGGTAGAAATAACTTGATACTAAAAGGAAATATGCCTATGAGTTTGAAAAGGAAGGTTTTTAATAAATGTGTTTTACCAGTTCTTACTTATGGATCTGAGACTTGGACATTTAATAGAAGAGCAATACAGAGACTTCAGACCACTCAAAGAAGTATGGAGAGATGCATGTTGAGAGTAACAAGAAGAGATCGAAAACGCAATATATGGATACTGACCTCATTGAAAAAATTAAAAGACTGAAATGGAGTTGGGCTGGACATATTGCTAGAAGAGATGATAATAGATGGACAATTGAAATCTTAAACTGGATTCCAAGAGATTGTAAAAGACCAAGAAAGAGACCACATGTGAGATGGATGGATGAAATAAGAAAATGTGCAGGGGTGATATGAAGAAAAACTAAAGATTGGAGGAGATGGATTGAACTTGGAAAGACTTTCATCCTGCAGTGCATTGATAATGGTTGATAATGATGATATGCAAATTATTCTTTCAAATAGTAGTTTTGTTTTATATGATGTTACACACTGAAGTTCTAGTTTATTTTCATGTTGATATTATTTTAAAATATTACAAATGAATAGATGCTAGCTTTATCTATGATGCTATAATGGAAAATTAAACTGATTCATATCTTAGATAAAATTGATCAATCAACCTACTAAAATTACACAAGCAGGTAGATATGACTTTTGTACACTTTTTGATGTTTGTATTCCATCTTTAAAATGTAGGTAACATCCATTTTAAAGGATAAAAATATTCTGTTGGTTTATAACGTAATGAAGTAATTTTGATGATTTTTCATTTTATAATAAATTGTCGTTTTCCCATAAAATTTTCTCAACATAATGCCCAGTTCATGGACAGATAATGTTACTTCTTATCTTTATATTTTGTTTAATTAACTATATAATTTTAAAGTAAATAAGAAATCATATCAAGAATTTTCTATGTGCTTCTGTTTAGAGCCAAAATAAAACAGAGAATGAATTAAAACTATTCAGTTCTATTTATAAGGTTTTTCATTCATATTAGTGTAACTATAGAAATCTTCTATATTCACTCTTTAAGCAATTTCCATCAGCATCTTTGTAATACAAATTGTCAACAAATAAAAATAAATATTTTAGAATTATTATATACAACAAAAATTTACATTTCACAATAACAATATTTTTTTAATTCTACATTAGAAATATTTTTCATACATATCTTCCCAGTATAATATTACATAAATAAAAAGAACAAATGTATTTGAAATATTAATTATTTATTTGTATTTATTATTGTTTATTATTGTGAATACAGTAACAAAAACTATACACATAAAAGAATAATAATTTTATCTAAACTATATGCTTTATTATTCACATATTCATTTTCTTTTTTAAAATGAATAAAATTAATTTATAATCCTACAATACAATTAATAATAAACAATTTTATACCATTGTCATCGCAATACAGTTTAATGCTTCATAAGTTATCATATTCACCATCTTGCTACATATAATCCTTCTAAACAATTTTCTTCTTCCTTTATTTCTGCTATCTTCATATACAATATTGCAATTCAAATAATTTTTCTTACACTTTTTCAGCAAAAACCTATTATTATTACAGTTTTGACTGTACCTTGCAGCCTTTATGAGATCTACAAAATTCAAATACATATAACAATATAACCATTACATAATACATTTCATATTTTAAACAAATTTATCAATTCTCAAAATTATTAATTTTTTATTAACTTCTTAAAATTCTTTAATACATATTACATCTCTTATATACAATTACTTTTCTAATTTTTAATTATTAATTACTCTTTCCTATTATTCTAATATCCATAATATTTTATTTTATACGTATTATCTTTTATATATATATATATGATAACAGATGGCGTTCTACCAAAAACATCGTCAAGCGTAGTTTTCTGTTTACATAAACGTCGGAGCGAGCATTCACTATCTCTAACTTTAATTCCACTTTCAGATCATGATTTCAAGCTATTTGCTATCATCAGTGAAAGACAGGAATAAGAAACTAGATCTAAACACAAACTCTGAGCATTTATGAAACAGTTTCTATTCAGCTTGCAAGTGTAAATCTTTTAGACACATTAATGTCTTCAAACTCAGCATAGCAAGCCAGATGCTTACATGGGTCTGATCTCAGTTCAGCATCACCACATAGTAGAAGCCTCTGCAATATACATCATTGCAAGAAAGACCTCAAAGGTACATTTATGAAAAACAAAAAAAACACAAGTTAAAAAACTTGCTAATGCTTGTATTTATGATAACAGATGGCGTTCTACCAAAAACACCGTCAAGCATAGTTTTCTGTTTACATAAACATCAGAGCGAGCATTCACTATCTCTAACTTTAATTCCACTTTCAGATCATGATTTCAAGCTATTTGCTATCGTCAGTGAAAGACAGGAATAAGAAACTAGATCTAAACACAAACTCTGAGCATTTATGAAACAGTTTCTATTCAGCTTGCAAGCGTGAATCTTTTAGACACGTTAATGTCTTCAAACTCAGCATAGCAAGCCAGATAGCTACATGGGTCTGATTTCAGTTCAGCATCACCACATAGTAGAAGCCTCTCAATATACTATGTGGTGATGCTGAACTGAGATCAGACCCATGTAGGTATCTGGCTTGCTATGCTGAGTTTGAAGACATTAACATGTCTAAAAGATTCATGCTTGCAAGCTGAATAGAAACTGTTTCATAAATGCTCAGAGTTTGTGTTTAGATCTAGTTTCTTATTCCTGTCTTTCACTGACGATAGCAAATAGCTTGAAATCATGATCTGAAAGTGGAATTAAAGTTAGAGATAGTGAATGCTCGCTCTGACGTTTATGTAAACAGAAAACTACGCTTGATGGTGTTTTTGGTAGAACACCATCTGTTATCATAAATACAAGCGTTAGCAAGTTTTTTAACTTGTGTTTTTTTGTTTTTCATAAATGTACTTTTGAGGTCTTTCTTGCAATGATGTATATTGCAGAGGTTTCTATTCTGTGGTGATGCTGAACTGAGATCAGACCCATGTAGCTATCTGGCTTGCTATGCTGAGTTTGAAGACATTAACGTGTCTAAAAGATTCACGCTTGCAAGCTGAATAGAAACTGTTTCATAAATGCTCAGAGTTTGTGTTTAGATCTAGTTTCTTATTCCTGTTTTTCACTGACGATAGCAAATAGCTTGAAATCATGATCTGAAAGTGGAATTAAAGTTAGAGATACTGAATGCTCACTCTGACGTTTATGTAAACAGAAAACTATGCTTGACGGTGTTTTTGGTAGAACACCATCTGTTATCATAAATATAAGCGTTAGCAAGTTTTTTAACTTGTGTTTTTTGTTTTTCATAAATATACCTTTGAGGTCTTTCTTGCAATGATGTATATTGCAGAGGCTTCTACTATGTGGTGATGCTGAACTGAAATCAGACCCATGTAGCTATCTGGCTTGCTATGCTGAGTTTGAAGACATTAACGTGTCTAAAAGATTCACGCTTGCAAGCTGAATAGAAACTGTTTCATAAATGCTCAGAGTTTGTGTTTAGATCTAGTTTCTTATTCCTGTCTTTCACTGACGATAGCAAATACCTTGAAATCATGATCTGAAAGTGGAATTAAAGTTAGAGATTGTGAATGCTCACTCTGACGTTCATGTAAACAGAAAACTATGCTTGATGGTGTTTTTGGTAGAACGGCATCTGTTATCATAAATACAAGCGTTAGCAAGTTTTTTAACTTGTGTTTTTTTGTTTTATATATATATATTGTAACGGTATATAAATATGCCATTACTTTATTTTAAAACTAAAAAAGATCGCGAAGAAAAATTGATTTATTAAAATGAAAAAAAAAAAAACTTAACTCAAAAACTGAAAATTAAAAGTTGGGTAACGTATATAGATCGCACAGATAGGAAACTTTGAAGGCTTTTACAGATAAAAGCATTTGAAAGTATTTTTTTTGTAAAAAAGTAAAAATATAAAGATTGATTTTTAAAAATAGAAATAATGTTGATTTCTATAGTCTTAGAAAATGGAAGTGGTTGTCTTATTAATTAAATGATTGTTCAAAAGCAAACTAACTCGTGAGGCATGTAAAATAAATTAAATGTTCAGATAAGAGAATACAAAGGAATTAAATGACCAATGCAAACACGAAAATGACAGCATGGACCATAACTGAAACACGAATGGATTAGTGACATCTTGCTCTTTGAATCCAAAGATTGGATGATAAGAGACTAATAAAAATATAAAAGCCAAATTATTCTGAGGATTGTTATCTGAGAGCTGACTATGAATATGTCGTTATAACTGGCTATATTGCAGATTTTCACGATGTGGAAGTCTGCAA
The DNA here is from genome assembly GCA_028023455.1 of Epiperipatus broadwayi. NCBI lineage: Eukaryota > Metazoa > Onychophora > Udeonychophora > Euonychophora > Peripatidae > Epiperipatus > Epiperipatus broadwayi. The sequence goes on from JAQFVV010000003.1 coordinate 9,831,311, forward strand.
TAAGTTTGATTTTCCGGACAACCAGCTGAGGCCTCTGGATGACAGTTCCTGACCAAATGAATGGCAAGTAGTGGTTTCATTTCAAAGAATGACAAAATCTACGAAAGCGATCACGAAGATGAATCCCTAAAATCTGCTCAATCTGTAATGTATGAACTATAGTGTCTATTTAATAAGAACTTTCCTAAAAATTGCAATTAATTAATAGCTGAAAATAAGAACTCTTATCTGATTTAAAAATGCAAAATCAATGATTAATATTTTTTTATGCAGATGTTTAAGCAATCATTTCCATTTCATTTTTTTTTGTGTGTGTATATATTATGTTCTAATTAAAAGTTACGTTAAAGTTGGGAGGGTTCAATTTCATTACCTGATATGTATGTGTTTTGCTGTCGGTTGCTTCACTTACCCCTTTGAATGACTCGATTTGTTTTCGGGAAAACTTCTTTTAAGGGTTGAATGACTCGATTTGTTTTCGGGAAAACTTCGTATGGGAAGGACCGTTAGTAGCACATGCGTCTCAGTAAAAAAATTTACCCTCGGAAATATCCATCTGTGCGGTCTATTTAAAGAGTAATTTGAATTTAAATTAAAAAAAAAATTATTAATGTAAAATCTAAAATAAATTTATTCCTCAATTTTAAATGTGCGTTAATAAAAATCTATTTGTGTTAATTATTGGCAGTGGCTTATTTTATTTATTTCTTTTAATATTGAAATATAATTGGATAAGAATTTTATATTATATTAATCTCTGCATCTCCTTGAGCTAGTGGCAAGGGCAAATGGTCAATAAAAGAAAAGTTGGATTTTTAACAGCGCGTATCTGCCTACTTTATAAATTTTTCTAGGTTCGAATGGCCTAGATGGCACCCTGTCAGCAGATACTTTAAGACCAAATTTCAGTGACCGTTAAAAAATATATATATATAATCTTTTATATATCATACACTAACATTACCTTTTTTTACTACCCCAATTTTATTACCCTTATGATTATTAATATATCATTCTTTATTCTTAACTTTTAATTTTATCTATTTATACTTAATACATTTTTACCTTATTATTACCTCAATTATGTTTCAAAGAATTTTATTAAACAAATGTTACATAGAATTACAAAAAAGGATTGCATTCTGTTACATAGGCAATCATGTAAACTTTGGAATAAGTTCTACATTTTAAGTTCAATTGTATTTTACAGTTTATATAATCTTTATTTGATGGTGATTGTGTTATTGGTTTGATGGTTGTCTTATGAGTGACCATATTGCTGCTACAATGTCTGGAGGGTTAATTTTGTAATCACATTCTTTTATTACACATAAATTTTACCTTTTTCTCTTCTTCTTCTCTCCATTCTCCATTTTCTATAGAAATTTAACTTCCTTTTTTTTTACAATATTTTACCACATACTGAAACACATCTCAAATTTCAGTAGGTACAGTATATATATAATGATAAGTGAAATTGAAGTAGTACCAAATGACATAGTTTGCTACAAATCCTGGATGTAAATTGTTAATATAAAACTAAAATGATCATCCTTATAAAAAAGAACAAACTGCTATTAAAATTCTGGCAGAAAACATCTGAAGTAAAAAGTACAATATTATGAAAATGAATTTGCTCTGATGCAATTAAATATATGCTTAAAAAAAAGTTGCATCTTATAAAATAATTATGTATTTGAACCACTAAACATCACATCCTGTATGGAGAGTTTTACCTGTTTTAATTATAGATTTGTTTAACATGGGAAATGAAAATTTTTAGGAATTCTTTTATAAGATTCGGATATATAAGATTTCAGAATTAAGTGCGAGTAAATAAAATTTTTAAGCAGAAGCACAGAATTAGTTGTAAAAAACTGTTAATATAGTCTTGCATTGGTGGTCGAGAGGTCAGCGCGACTGCCTTGCACTTGCAGGCAGTTGTCCGGGTTGCGGGTTCGCGTCCCGGCCAATGCTATGACACTTAAAAAAAAACAACAACAACTGTTAATAATTATTTAATAGTAAATTTGCACTTGCCCAATTATTAAAAGAATAAAATAGAATGTATCATGTTAAAATATATGTTAAATAAATTTTAAAAAAGAATAAATTCATAATCAGCATTCTATTTTTTGTCTTTGTAAAAGAATGACAGAATTTAGTTAGCATTGAAGATGTAGGGAGAGCCCGTTAGTATTTATATAAAATAGTAAATTTTTCAAATAATTTTATGTTATTACCACCAGTAATATTTATGTGTCCTCTTAGTAGATCACAATCTTTAATTTGAAAAGCTCAACTTTTGATTATGTCTTAATTGCTATTTCATATGAACTCATTACTTAATTATATTGCATTAACTGGAATTTACTGGAATAGCTATCGATTTTAAAGATTTATTTCAGAAAGATAATTTTTCTGCTGAGGAAATTAAAAGACAATATTGAAAGCAATTTAAAGACAACATCGTAAAATATCAAATAACATATTCTGTACGAGGACGTATTTATGGTCAATGATTGATTTATATGGTCATAACAAACTCATTCTTTAAAGAAATTTTTTCTCTCTATCTTTATTTCTTTTCTTCTTTTTGAGTTAGAATGGCCACACTAATTTATGAATGGCTATTTATTACTATTTTATTAATATTATAACAGGCACATAATTGCTGAAATAAGTTAACTTTTAAGACTATGTAAATCTTCATTTTTGTCTCAGTTATAAAATAGTCACAAATAATTATTAGAAACTATTCAATAACAAGATTTTTATCACTAATCATGAAAATTAATACTATTTTAAGATTGTACTCTTTGAAGTAAAAAAAAAAAAAAAGATAAAGCTTTTGTCAGGCAGAACTGAAGAATTCAAAATATATGTAAACTTATGTATAAAAGAAATATTGTTAGTTATTAATCAGATATTAACTATATATATTTTTAAGCATTTCAACCAAATTTATGATTTGTTACTATAGAAACATTGCAATTTATATACACATAAATACATTAAATGTTTAAGGGTTGAATTAAATTAAATAAAGTTGTCAGAAGTTTACAATCAATAAATATTTAAAACATAAATTATAAATAATATAAATAAAATCATATTAAGATGAAATGACATGACTATAATAACTTTTCATTTTACTTAATAAATTTTGAAATGAGAAGCATAACATTATCCTAAGTCTATTTTTTCATTTACTTATGATTTATTTAATATATATATACAAACTGATAGAATAGTCTAATTAGTGAGAACTTACCTGTAATTTAATATTACCAAATCCAATGGTGATTCAATTTCCATGCTAACTATTACAGATCAGGCTAACAACACCGGAAAAAGAGAATAGAATATCACCAAATTGTTGTATTCCTCCATATTAACCTATATTTTATTCCTAATAGTTGAAATGAATATATTTTGAAAAATATAAATAATATTTGAGTGATGGCAGTCTAACATATAACTACAAGTGAAATGCTAAATTTTTTAGATATTAGAAGAGTCTAAAGTCATAAACTAATTTATGTAATCAAAATAAGAGTCATATATCACATGACCCTATCTCTTAAGCTTGTAAGTTATAAACAATGAGAATTGCCAATTCCTCTACAAGCTTTATGATAAATGCTAAGCCAGAGCCAGCACTTAAAATATCCCTGTCAGGAACCCCTCCCCAAACCCCTGTAATGTATTTATTAATCTAAATGTTTATAATTGTTTATTGTATAAGCAGTGTCTTTAAAATATAACATTTTAATTTAAAACAATATTTGGAAATATTTTTTATGTAAATCTCAATAGTATAAGTTACAGATGAGCCAGTTAGAATACCATTAAATTTTTTTAGCATATTATTGTAGAGACACAAAGTTAAAAAGCTGCTGGTCATATTAAAGTTTTGCTCAGGAAGATTATTTAAATGGTGATATATTTTTTTACATGACTTTGATTACATAGTCATATCTTTGGTCTTTCTTTTTATTGAAATTACTAAAAACAATAAAAATATGTTTGAATAAAAAGTAAATAAAAGTGATTATCTTCTTAATTTAATTTGCTAATAATTATTACTAACATTTTATTATCATCATCATTTTCAATAATTGCTGATTCATTGCAGGATAATTTCTTCAAATTTAATCCAGTTTCTCTGATTTCTAGCCTCTGTTTCCACATCACACCAGCAAACTTTTTTTATTTCATCCATCCATCTTATAAGTGGTCTCTTACTAAATCTTTTACAATCTTTTGGAATACAGTTTAAGACTTCAACTATCCATCTATTATCACTTTTAGTAATATAGCCAGCCCAATTGTATTTTAATCTTTTAATTTTATCAATATCTGTATCTCACTCATGTATTTTATTTTTGATTCCTTCTTGTTATTCCTAACATACATTTTTCCAAATTTCATTGATTAGTCTGAAATCTTTGTATTGTTTTTCTGAGTTGAGTCAGATTGATAAGAAAGAAGCAATAAAACTCATTTACAAAAACATATTTCCTTTTGACAGTAAGTTATTTTCATTAAAATCACTATAACTGAATATAATTCTATAATATGATTCCATCTGTATTAATAATCTGAACAAGATGTTTATAGTTGTTAACTTGTATTAATTCATCATTAGCAGTCTTTATTTTGTTTTGTAAAAATCCATTGAACATTACTACTGTCTTTTTAATTTATATATTTAAACATTTTAAGCTTTTAATTAAGAAAAGGTAATGCAGTTTTTATTATTGTTCTAATTTGCTGAGCATGCTTTCAACATTGACAATCAGATTCATGGCAACATTTTGCCGCAGGTAGCAATACAACATTTATGCTGTGCCACCTTCATGACAATTTTTGCAAGTCATCCCCCATAATACACCATGTAGCAAGAGAAATTGATGCATCTGATTTTATATGCAACTTGTAATCTGTTTAGCATTTATCTTTACTCCTACCTTCTTACTTTCACCTAAAAACTCTTGCAACATTTTCTGAAGCTTTGAAGCATTATTTGCAAAACAACCCCAGAAACTGCACAACATAGATGATTTTAATTTTTATCCACAAAATTATAAAACTGCTGTAAAAAGTTTTGAAAATAATGAATCATCCTGCCATACATCTTCTCAATGTTATCTTCTTAGTATTATAATGTAATTTATTAGGGATAAAAAAAAATTCAAAATTTGAATTGAGGAAAATATGATGTTGTTTGATATTATAAACATGCTATACTAATAATTAATAATTAAAAAAAACGACTACAGAAATATAAGGTAACAGTGACAATGATTATAATAGTTGGATGTGTTGGTATTACTGTATACATTTTAAGAATTACAAAAAAAGTCATACAAATAAATAATAATAGAATTAACATTTCTATTATGCAATGATATTGTTTTAAATTTATTTATTGGGTGATTGAGCTTTAAATGTAATTGTGAACTTACACATACATGCCAAAAGTTGTATTTACATGGATATGTTTTAAGAGTAATAAATAGATAATGAAAATACGGCTGTTTTATTAATGAAATATACAAAATTTTGTTTCTGGTATTGCTATGTTCCAAGGGTATTAATTAGATATCTGTTAGAAAAGCACCAATAACTTTAAATAAATTAACTCAAATTAAGTAACAAAACAATTTATTTAACAATAATAAATAAGAAATAAATAATTTGGAATTACGTAAGAAATAAAGTTAGTTAATTATTAATCCTGTAGTTGTGTGTTTCGCTTTTCACACACACACATTGGATAATATTATAAGCACATTTTTAGGTGTTTTAATTACAAAGTCTTTTACACTCATGTGTTCGTTACTTGTTAAATATGCGATTATGCTTCCAAAACAATTACGCTTCAGGCAATTCAATATTTTAGTTTTGCCGACAATCTGTTAGTAAAAGTAATAGTTGATACTCTCTCTAAGTTTTCTTTGTGGTTTCTTAGTACACACACTTTTCATGCACTAATTAATTATATCTCTACCAATCCTAGATTTAGACTATTTTTTTTTAATATGAGTTCGATCTTTTGCATATAAATGATTAATTTACATAATAGTTTGCAAATTATTAATAGTGAATGTAGATTTTTCTAAAGTATTAACATAAGATAATTAATTCAGGAACAATCTGTGTATATTTATATAATTATGAAATTCATTTTATATACAATCTATGTAATATATGGACAGACATTCCAACTCTCCCTTATTCTAAAAATAATGCTTTCTGTTACATATATAATCAATTTGTCTAGGTTTTTTTATGTATATATGCCTTTCTAGGAGAATGCCTTTTTTCTTCTTGTGAAGTTGTGATAGTTTGTTTTTTTTTTGTTGTAGCAGTGTAATAATAATGCAATCGTTTTTAGGCTCATTTATTTGATACATTCTGTGATCATTCATTTCTGCTTGGTCTCCGTCAATTTTTTGTTTAGCAAAGCATTTTTTTTGCTCCTCTTCCTTCATATCGGAATTTTTTTCATTATTTGCTAATTTACTTTCAAAAACTTCAACATTATGTGTCTCATTTTTTATTTATTTTATTTTTTATTTTTAACAGTTGTAATTGTCTCGGTAAAGTTTTCAATATTGCTCCTGACATCCATTTCTTTTTTTAAAATATAACATATTTACATGTTTTGTCCATTTTCACATTCAAAACTATCCTTAAATTTTTTCAGTTATAGTTGACAACAACTTAGTAAGGTGAGTGTGAAAATGTCAGTGAATTAATAATTTGGCTGGTGCTTTGTTAGTTATTGTACATGGAGTAAAGTTTTGATAGAATATAGCATCAGATAATGCTTCTGGTATTTCCTTATAGCAAGTTTTGTTCTACATGAGCTTCAAATGTTGAACAGCTTTCTTTGCTGTCATTATTCTCAAGATGATAAGATGGCAAAGAATGTGTTGTATTTTTTTATCATCTGAATAATCCATAAATTGCTGCAAGGCAAGACTTGTCCTATTATTGGTTAAAATAATCTCTGGATAACCATGTATAGCAAAAAATTTTCTGTACTCATTTTTTTACTATCTGACATTCAATCCAATGAGAAAACATAGCAACTATCAAAATTATAGATCCATGCACTGGTCCTGCATGGTCTAAATGTAAATGTTTTCATAGTTTCATAGACTTAAACTATGCTTCAAGTTTTTTAAATGGCAATTTGGGAGTTCACTGACAATTTACACATTTCTTTACCATTTGTTCTATTCCATAAATCAAATCTGGCCACCAGATATATGATCTACCTAAAGTGTTTATATGCCCAACTCCAGTGATGGCTTTGATGATGTAAATATGTGATTTTAGTCTTCTGATGCTATGAGTATACAGTCATTAATACACAATCATTGCAAGGTAAACTATCTTGTTAAGTTCCAAGTGGACTTCACAACTTCACTTGGACATTTTTCTGGTCAGTCTCATCTTTCATCTATTTCAATAACTTAATATAATCTTGGTGTTGTTTAATCTACTTAGTGATTATTGTAACTATCAAATGAATGAGAATTCATAGTGTCTATATAATTTAATCTTCCTAACATCATATTGTCTTTCTTTAGTGGTGTCTGCATGTCCAATATGCTTTTCTGGTTATATACTAGTTCATAGTTGTATCGTGATAATATATTTATTTAGAACATCAGATGTTTGACTCATATGTTCGAGGATTTTTTCTTTCAGTGCCAAATATTCCTAACAGCAGATAATGATTCATGTAGATTTGAAATTTTTATTCGTAAATATACTAATGAAATTTCTTTAAGGAGAAAATAATTACTAACACTTCTTTATTAACCTGGATGTAATTTTTTTCAGTTGCCAACAATGTTCTCAAGGTGTAGGCTATAGGGCATTCATATCCATAGCAAGGATGGGAGATTACAGCTCCAACACCATATTCTGATACACCCATAGTAATAATAATATCCTAATTACTAAAGATAGTGTATCAGGAGTTGATTTGAATTTAAAAATCTTTGACTTTTTTAAAAATCAAATTTTTTGTAACTTAGACCATTCTCAGGGTTGTCTTCTTTTTAACAATTGATACAATGATGATAGCAAATGAGACTTTCCTTTAAGGAAGCTCTCACAAAATTTTAACAGTCTTAACAATGCTTGCAATTCTTTTACATTTATTGATTTTGCAGCATTTTTTATGATCTTTACCTTGTCTGGATACTTTACATTTATATTTATAATGTGTTCAAGAATCTTTATCTCATTTGTAGTCAAGATACATTTTGATGTATTTGGCACCTACTTTATCCAATTTTGAACAAACTGCATTTTCATACCTTTTTAATTCCAGCTCTGATTCTGCAATAAAAGATTATCCATTTTGCCTGAAAAATATTCAGTATTATCATAATTTCATATGGCAATTTATTGCACTTATGTGGTATGTGCTCAATGGTAATAATTTTGCTCTTTTTTCTGTCATAGGAATTTGGTAAAATGCAGCTTTGGAGTCTATTTTTATTAAGTACAAAGCTTTATGCAATGAAGCCAATACTTTAAGTATGCTAGGAATTGATTAGGCACCTTTATTAATAAACTTATTCAAAATAACATGGTATTCTTCATACAGTCTAAGATTTCCATTTGGTTTCATAATAATACCTATAATCATAGCCCACAGAACTAATCTTATACCAGTTTTAATATTCCCTTTTATATCATCTTGTTGATAGGTTTTTCTGCTTTCTCATTAAGGGCAATGGAACTTCACTTGGCTTGTAAAATAATGGATTGTATATCTTTTATCAATTCAACATTGACTGTTTGTGTCTTTAACTTCACTGATCCAAACTTATACAACCTGAGGTACTTCTTCCACACTATAGTTTCCAATTGAATTCTTATGATGTTTATATGGATTTCCAAAGGGCAAAATCAATTTCATCCAAATAGCAGACTAAAATCTTTGTTAACTATATACAATGAGAGAAATTTGATCCTTGAATTTAGTTTTGCATGCATAGTTACTTTTCCATGAATATTAATCTTACTGCCCTTAATATCTGTTGTGATAGTATCCATTTTTGCAAGTATTATTTTTTTACAATAACCACTGATTTTCAGCCAATTTTTATATTGTTATATTTTGATTTACAAGTGTTAAACTCACTTCTCCCATAACAATGACACCATTCACTTCAGATAAATACAGTAATAATTATCATTAATCATTTACTAAATTAGAAATTGTCTCTAGCACAGATATAAACTGTAAATCTGAGTTAAAGATTAATATATCTGATTTTTTAAAATTAAAGACATAAATATAGAGTTATTCACATTTCTCTTTCTCATGTGTAACATATTTATAAATATATTAAATAATTTCCACATTACCACACATATTTTTTAAAAATCATGAATAAAGATACAATAAAAGACAAATGATTTTCAAGATGCATTGTGTGCTGAACCAGTATTACTATCCACCTCTATTGTTAATTTTTAATCACAGATATCTACATCAAGACATATGTGGTCATTGTTTGTGTAGTTAAACTTTTTCACATTATAATTACTATTTATTCTTCACTCCTTCAGATTTGTAGGTCAATGTTTACTTAATTTTGATATTGCATTATTTACTGTGATAGATGCTTGCTAAATTCCCTCTTTTCTTGCAAATAGTACACATTTTACTTTTATGTTTTCAGTTTTTACAAAATGTTCAGATTTACCACAACAGTAGTACATTATAATATATTTTATTCTACTGGGGGTTATGTTTTTAATAATGAGATTTTATTCAGGTGTTGTAACAATGAAAATTCTAAAGCATTGTCAAGCATGGTCTCTTGCAAAATGCATTTGTCTATAGCACACTTATAACTGAAGTCTTAAGCAATGTCCATTTACTTTTACTTCCTTGGCTTCAAAATTTTAATCCACAATTTTTTTTAGCAAAACTGCTGTAAAAGTTTTGAATAGATGGACTCATCCTGTCATATATCTTCTCAATGTTAATCTTAGTATCAATATCTAATCTCATTATTGCTGTTGTATTTTGATAAATATTCTTTAAAATTTGAGATGTACATCTTGATGATTCAATGCTTTAATCACTGAAAAAAATGTGTGTATAAAACCAATTGTTTTTTCATAATCTACAAATACAAATTATAATGGTTACTCTTAAACATTAATTATTTCTTTATATTTTTTTTCAATACTTAGATGTGATCTACTGTGCTAAAATCACTTTTAAATCCAGTTTGTTCTTTTGATTAGTTAGAATCCTAAGTTCACTGGAGATGAATTGTAATTATCTTAGTAAAGATTTTGTATTAGAATTAATAAAATACTAACAAATCTGTAATTTTTAATAATCTCATTCTTAAATATCAATATTATTACTGAATTTTCCCAATCAACTGGTATATCTTTATTATTATATAGTTCATATATAACTTTGCCAATATTTTTTTTATTTCTTCACCTGTTTCTTTTAAAATATTAACTATAATTTCATTATTATTTGGATCTTTTTGCTTCTTTACAAATATAAGTGCATATCTCATGTAATTTCAAATGATGTTCTATTCATAAGATATAGTAAATTATAGGGGATACTTTTTTTTTTGTTCTTTATTGCTATATAATTTTTTATAATCCACATATTTCATGATGACATTTCTCTTTTTAGTAATAGTTTTATCTTTTTTATATTGCTAGAACAACTTTGTTATCAGTACTAAAATCTTGCTTTATACTTTAAAGACTTTCATTCTCTTCCATAGATTTCTTGCTAATTCACAGTTAAATTATCTTCTATCATTAACACTTTTATCACATTATTTACATAATTCTAGACATTCAATTCTTTTTAATGAATCATTTTTATATATTTTCATATTCTTTTTTTCTTCTATACATTGTCTTATCTCACCAAAATCTTTACTGGTAAATTGCTGTATTTTTATACAAGCTATCTTTTTTTGCTTCCTAAATTATCTTACTATTAATTTCATTTAGATATGAAATATTTGAAAAAATCGATTAATATTTTAAAACAATTTGCAGGTTCTAATTTAAATTAAATGTTTCTGAAGGTTAGGAATATCAACTGTGAATACAATTTTTTTAATATTTTTTGTTTCTCTAGTTTTATATTAACATATATCTTAGATCTGACTAATTGATGATCATTTTCTGTGCTGAATCTATTAAGAACATTACAATCTTGAAATACATATTAGTCAAAATACCTAATTTTGCTGTACTTTCATTGTAGCACTTTTTTCTCAAAGAAATAATTCATAATATATAGTTTTTCTTTTTCTGCAAACTTCATAAATTTGTCCGTCTCTCAATTTTATTACTATAACCAAATTTATTCACAGCACATTCATCTTTCAATCATTTAACAATTCTAACATTAAAGTCTCCCATGGTAATTTAAATTTTTTTTTTCTTTTGATCAAAAGCCTTTTGTATATCTACATAAAGTTTACTATTTCATCACAATGAAAACTTGTTGGCAAATATTTCTGAATTATCAGCTTTTGGTAACTTCCATTAAGTTGAATAACTAATCTTGCCATACTATTTGATACACTATAAATCTCCAAAATGTTATTCCACTTTTTATTTATAATTAATCTCGTTCCATTTGTGTTTTCAATATTTATGTCTTTGTAGTAAAATACATGTCAATTTTTGAAATCAATTGTGTTTTCATCTTTTCTTCTATTTAACTTCACAAAGTCCATCCATGTTCCATTTAATACTAGACAGTTTTTTTCAATTCATATAATCTTCTTTCACTTGAAAATGATCTGCAGTTGTAAATACCTAATAAAAGATAATAATCAAATGGCAACCTGGGTCCACAATTACAGAAATCTTAGCACCCACTAGCTTTGATCATCAAATGCTGCCTTTACTAGCAACTTTAAACCTTTTTTTGAATAAGGGTCATAATTTAGTTTTGTCTGTCATGGTTGTAAATATTTATTTACAAAACATCCACACACCATTCTATATTCAAGAAAACTCATTTAATAATGTCTATCATGATTGTAAATATTTATTGAAAAGTTCATTTACACACATATTCATTCTACTTTCAAGAAAACTCAATTAATAGTTCATTTAAGAACTATCATGCAGCAATTGAGAAGAAAGACAATGTGTTTCTTGATTTTAAACTCAGAGATAAAAAGGCAATAAACTCACTACATTGACTGATGATATGTGGTGAATAGTTCATCCATGTTTATATACTATATGAATGATTGCACAGTAATAACAGCAGCTATAATGGCAAGAATCTGTAAAATAGACATTAGGAATTTGCCCTGCTCAGTTCAGTTCCTTTAACAACCTCAAAAAGAAATAAAATGTCTTTTTTTCAATTAGCAGCAAAGCCCTTTCTGCAGCCACTAATAAGTTAACTATTTTTTTCTCTCATTCTATCTACATTTTTTTAATACTTTAATTGCCTTTAGTGTTTTAATTTAGCACTGATTGTTATGAGATTTTAATGCTATTAATCATTGTCCAATACTTATTTTGGAATGATACTGTGTTTGTATAACCCATGTTCACTTTTAATTTTATGCTTAGAAATTTTGACTCCAGCCGTTTTTTTTCTATGGTCATATTGTTTGCATTGGCTGCTATGATGATCTTTTTTTGTTTTTATTTCAGAATTATTAATATATTCTAAATTTTGCAGAGATAAAAAAGTAAGGTTAGTTTTTGTATTTAGATGTTAAATTTAATTATCTTAAATATTTAATAAAATTACATTTTTGGTTGATGCATAATTTTTGACCTTCCGGTATCAGAGCAAATATTCAGATGCTATGACTGAAAATTAGGACTAATTTGAGATGGCAAGTGCAAAAAGGAGACATAATATTTTTAAAATGTATATTTTTCATTTAATTAGAAACAAAAAATATCAAAATATTATAAAAAAGATTCAAGAATATTTTTCTTGGAGAAAAATACCCCCCCTCCCTCTTTTTTTAATCAAAAATTGGTAAATTCTCTAAAGAAAATTTTTATTCCCTTAAATTGTTCTGACTAATGTTTTAATACACAAGTATGTGTTAGCAGAAATGTAAACAAAAGAATTGAGATGATCTTTTAATTTAGTTATGAAACAAAATAATTTTTAACTAGTGTCAATATATTAAAACTTACAAGTAATAAAAATTATGTATCTAGAATGTTGTTAAAAACTAAAACTAAAAAATGTTATTGCAAATGTATAATCAGAATCAACTTTAAACTTATTTAATTCAGCTTTGTTTCACTTGTTGAAGGAAAAATCATATAGCATTGCAAGTAATACAACAAGAAATGGATTTCAGCTATTCTCAAAATAAAATTTTGTAAAAAAAAATTGTAATATACTTTAATTGACTGACCTTAATGTGATTTTAACTGTTTTGTGTATTTTTTAAAAAAATACTATTTTATATTTCTGAATTTATTTATTAATAAGTATATAATTGTGTCCATACTTCTCTGAGTGGTCTGAAGTCTCTGCATTGCTCTTCTATTAAGTGTCCAAGTCTCAGATCCATAAGTAAGAACTGGTAAAACACATTTGTTAAAAACCTTCCTTTTCAAACACATAGGTATATTTCCTTTTAGTTTCAAGTTATTTCTACCAAAAGCATTCCAACCAAGTTTAATTCTATGATTAATTTCATCCATTATGTTTTTATCTGCATGTTGGGAGTAAAAAGAAGAGATTGAAAACGCAATGTATGGGTAAGAGAACAAACAGGTGTAATATTGACCTCATTGAAAAAAATTAAAAGATTGAAGTGGAGTTGGGCTGGACATAATGCTAGAAGAGATGATAGTAGATAGAAATTAAAGTCGTAAACCGGATGCCAAGAGATTGTAAAAGACCCAGAAAAAGACCACATGTGAGATGGATGGATGAAATTAGAAAGTGTGCAGGGGTGATGTGGAGAAGAGAAGTTAAAGAAGATGGATTTAACTTGGAGAAACCTTCATCCTTGCAGTGGATTGATAATGGATAATGATGATGATATATATAATTGTTTTAATTCTTCCACATTTGAACATTTTTTTTGCATCATTTCCTAGTGGCAGTTTTAATGAGTAGTTCAACATTTTATTTTAGTATTGAAACTTATATATTATATTATGAATCAATAATTTTTTTTGGATTTATTAAAAATGTAAATTTACAAGCAAAAATCATTATAAAAAATTACATTTGAAAAAATAATAAAGTGAAATACATAATGAGAACAATATTTTTTTTTCTTCATGAGCAATTATAACAAAGTCAATAAAAAAAATTAATGAAATCTTTCTTGATTGATTTTGTTATAAAATTTAAAATTATGTTTATAATTATTAAAACATGACAAAAGTTTAAAGTTGTAGTTTTCTTTTTATCATTACTACAAAATTTCTTAACTTGTATTTTTAAAACAACATTTTTAAAAAAAATTGAAATCTAAGGGTAAACATGAAACTATTTATTTTTAAATAATTACTATACAAATATTTTGTAAAAATAATCATAAATATTTAATAGTAATAATAACAAGTCAGATGTCACATGACTTATATATAGCTTGCACTTACAAATATGTAAAATTTAAATAAATTAAAGGGAAATATACATTTTTTTTGCTCATTGCTAACAACTAGTGAAGAGGAATTTACAAATCTGTTTATGCGCCCAAGAACAAAGAGTCTACAATCAGTGATATGTCTAGGCTTTTGTCAGCTCTTTTGTAGTACTTCTCTGTAAACTCTTAACATCTTTAGCTTTTTTTTTAAAACTAATAAATCAATATTTTAATTCCAATTATCAAGTGAATGTAAAACTGGCAGAATAATGCTAAAAGTAGCCACCAGAGAGTATTTTAAAGCTGAAATACTGCAGCACCATCACAATACTTTATGATGTTAATCATTGAGTTAGTTAAAATAATTAATTATTTTTAGGATATTCATAAGTGTATTTGGAAAGGTAAAATAAAGAAACAGAAAAGAAAACTGAATAATTAAATAATTGATTATAGAAAAAAAACAGTTTGCCTTAATTTCAACTAACCAATTCATATTTAAAAGTTCTGATATTTTATTAGTGTGACTAGCAGCTGAGAATCTGTCAGAATAGAAATAATCAATTAAAAAAACATGTAAATTTAAAATTATAGCAAAAATGTACATAAGTTAGTGTTTATAATTATTTTTTATTCAATGATTTTTGAATTTATATTTGATTTTGATTAAACCACAATTGATCAATTAATTCATTAAACTTTTAATAATAAAATACTAAATACAATTTATCCAAACTTCAAACACTTTTTAGCAAAACTTTATTTGTACATACACCTATGTTTCGACTGACCTGCAGTCTTCTTCAGAGCTATGATATAATGAACAAAATAAAAAAAAACATAACTATATAATAACACCATAAAAATTTTAAACAATAAAAAACTAAAAACAACATAAAATATATATATTAAAAAACTGAAATAAATAATCAAACCCAAATAAAACAATTAATATAAAATAAAATGTACTACATAAATAAAAAATAAATATAAATTATACTTGTATATTCTTAACTTTATACATATATACATTCAAGGACAACTATTAATCTAAATATTATCTATTTTATTATTATTAACAATCTACTAATTATCTGTATTCTTCATAAACTTAAACTTTATGATTAGTAACTAAAATTCTTTTAATTTTAAATCATAATATTTATTATTTTCTTACTCATTCTTCTTTTAAAATTAATATTTCATATTTATTATTATTGCTGAATATTTAAAACCTATAAACTTTATAATCTTTACACTTACCAAGGTTATTTTGATCTTCTAAATAAAAAAATGAAAAAATTGTTTTTTTCAAAAAAATATCTTATATCCTAGCTCCCTCTATTACATATTATTTAAACTAAATATATATCCCCTACAACTCTTTATTTATATATTTTTTTATTTTATTTTTACACTTTAACTTTTATTATTATTATATAATACTCATAAATTTATATTATACTTCTTTATATGTTTTTATATATATATATTCCCTACAACTTTATTTACATATATATTTTTTTATTTTATATACTTTAACTTTTATCATTATTTTTATATAATTCTTATAAATTTTTATTATACTATTTTATATGTAAATATTATGCTAAGTTTATTAATTTATTAATTTATTTTTTTATTTTATTATTATTTAGTATCTATAAATATACCCAAATTTATACTCCTATTTAACCTAACCATTTTTTATCATCCCCAACTTATTTATAAACAATTATCTCTTTACATATTTACCTTTATATATCTTATTTAATAACTATAACTATATCAATCTCATCCTAATCCCAGAATCTCTATTAAATTCTGGTTTTATCTTTCTTATTAATATAGCTTCTTTTATTTTATTTTCTTTAATACTTTTTGTATATAACTTCATTTTTATTGAACTTTGTGTAAATTTGTGTCCTGTTTCTTTTGAATGTACAAAAGAAACAGGACACAAATTTACACAAAGTTCAATAAAAATGAAGTTATATACAAAAAGTATTAAAGAAAATAAAATAAAAGAAGCTATATTAATAAGAAAGATAAAACCAGAATTTAATAGAGATTCTGGGATTAGGATGAGATTGGTATAGTTATAGTTATTAAATAAGATATATAGAGGTAAATATGTAAAGAGATAATTGTTTATAAATAAGTTGGGGATGATAAAAAATGGTTAGGTTAAATAGGAGTATAAATTTGGGTATATTTATAGATACTAAATAATAATAAAATAAATAAATAAATTAATAAACTTAGCATAATATTTACATATAAAATAGTATAATAAAAATTTATAAGAATTATATAAAAATAATGATAAAAGTTAAAGTATATAAAATAAAAAAATATATATGTAAATAAAGTTGTAGGGAATATATACATAAACATATAAAGAAGTATAATATAAATTTATGAGTATTATATAATAATAATAAAAGTTAAAGTGTAAAAATAAAATAAAAAAAATATATAAATAAAGAGTTGTAGAGGATATATATTTAGTTTAAATAATATGTAATAGAGGGAACTAGGATATAAGATATTTTTTTTGAAAAAAAAACAACAATTTTTTTCATTTAGAAGATCAAAATAACCTTGGTAAGTGTAAAGATTATAAAGTTTATAGGTTTTAAATATTCAGCAATAATAATAAATATGAAATATTAATTTTAAAAGAAGAATGAGTAAGAAAATAATAAATATTATGATTTAAAATTAAAAGAATTTTAGTTACTAATCATAAAGTTTAAGTTTATGAAGAATACAGATAATTAGTAGATTATTATTAATAATAAAATAGATAATATTTAGATTAATAGTTGTCCTTGAATGTATATATGTATAAAGTTAAGAATACACATGTATAATTTATATTTATTTTTTATATATGTAGTACATTTTATTTTATATTAATTGTTTTATTTGGGTTTGATTATTTATTTCAGTTTTTTAATATATATATTTTATGTTGTTTTTAGTTTTTTATTGTTTAAAATTTTTATGGTGTTCTTATATAGTTATGTTTTTTAGTTTTTTATTTTGTTCATTATATCATAGCTCTGAAGAAGACTGCAGATCAGTCAAAATGTAGGTGTATGTACAAATAAAGTTTTGCTAAAAAGTGTTTGAAGTTTGGATAAATTGTATTTATATGATATTATGGCAAACATAAAGAAAAATGTGATTTTGGTAATAAAATACTAAGTTATTTATGATATTATTATTGAATCATGCATTAGTTATTTATGAGTTTCAATATTATTATTAATTTTTATATTAAATAATTTACATTAAAATTATCAAAATTATCAAAAAACTTACCTTCAACTAATGGACTAGTCCAGATTCCATCTTATCTCAATTGGATTGACCATTTATCACCAAGGAACCAATGATATGAATAGACAACATATATCCATTAGTAGAAACCTGCCAATGGGTGATGATGCTTAGTGAATCTACTTTCATTTTGGATGTGGATCTGCTTATAGTCAACCTAGTTGAAGGTAAGATTTGAATAACAGTATGCATGCTTTCCATCTTATGGTTAAAGCAGTGAGACAAATTCTTGTTAGAACTGGAAGCTGTTAGAACCTAAATCAGACATGAGGCAAGCTATCACAGAACAGCCAGAAGTATCACCATATCTAATTGTAAGGCAAGCCATCACAGTAACTGGTAGACAAATTTAGATTACCTGAAGTTTTAATTAATAGTTGCATGGCAACTAGATGCTATATCTTGTTAATGATATCAGACAAAAGTATAACAGTTGTATAAATTATAAATATGTATTTGTATATTTGTTTTAATTACTAAATATTTAATTCTATTTTTATGAGTCTGTGTTTAATATAATCACATATAAAAGCAACAGTTTGATGCAGTCACAAAAGGATCTTATCTCCATTGTTGTCTAGATCTTTGTCATTACATGCCAAAAATTTATTGTTTACATTATTAGCATTTTAATAAAAAAATCAAAAGTTAAATGAGTAACCACTCATTGACTATAAAGACAGGATCTTCTCCTCTGTGGATTGTTTAGATTTGTATTAATAAAATTGACAACTAACATTATTAGTGTGTTAATAGAAAGTTAGAAAAAGAAAATGAAATTGTAAAGAAGGGTCAGGATTTTTTTTTCACAGCAGTCAAAAGATCAAAATGGCTAAAGTTGACTCTTTAGAAGAGTTCAATTTAGCTTATCCTAAAAATTGGCCATCCTATATACATCAATTGCTTCTTTATATACAAGTTAAAATCAAAGAGCCTGACTTAAAAGTATCCACATTTGTGTCTGAATATGAATCTCAGACCTACAAAATATTACAAAACTTAAAAAATATTAAAACTTTGCTATTATTAAATCAAGGCATACACACTGCCCATTCATAGAACAGATAGCTGGATGAATTGAGACATTAAAACTTATTTTTTAACTGATTAATCAAATCAAATAAAAAATAACATGATAATTCAAACTTAAATATACTTTATTAAAAATATAATGTCCTATAGCTAATATGATAAACCAGTTGATTTTATTTATTAAATTAATTAAATTTTACATTTATTAAGTCATTTCCTTTTCAATAATTAAAATTGGAAAACAACTTTTCACAATCAGAGATAAATAAATTGTAAATTAGCTAAAATCTCTATTTATAATTTTTGAGGAAAATCAAATGAATAAAGAAAGCATTTCAAAATTAAATGTTAAATTAATAAAATTTATTCAATTACTACCAACTATTATTTCTATGAGTCTTTTTTAATATATAAATGTAGATATAATATGCAAATTAAATATCTTTTATCATAGATTTATTTTTATTTTGAGTCCTCTTTTGGCAGTTGTAATTTTAAGTTTTCCATGATGGTTTTCTTCCTGAAGGTGTGTTTTATAACCCCCATTTTTAGGCTAAGGTATATAGTTAATTTATTCATTTTTGCCATACAATATTTTTGGTATCACATGATAAACACAGAAAGAATTTATCCATTTTTGTAAAAATCTAATGATTTTTCAGGTCAGGTTAAAACACAGAAAGATACTCATGATCTTGGATGAAGACAATGTTGTGGATTGTTTCAGGGGTTTTCTTCATTTTCTTTAGTGGGCAAGTTATATGATGGAGGTTAGATGAAAGTCAGCTCTTAGATAAACTTAATATGTGAATTTTCATAACTCCATTTTCTTTTACTTGTTAGTGTTCTTTCCACAGCTGACTATTTGCTTCAGTCTTCTTCAACATGTGAATCAAGAATCTCTGCTGCTACAAAATTCTTCAATAACTCAATCAAGACTAACTGTTTTTAATAGAATACTGAGGTCTACTGATTTACCCACTTTCCTATATTATGTTTTTGAAACAATCCTGTTTCCATCCAATCACATCTGGATTCTAACCTGACAAAATTTAACCCCAAACAATTGGGTTTCTTTTTATAAAAGATTATTTCCAGTTTTTAAAATTAAAATTGCAAAACATATCAAAGATAGCTGGAAAAGAAAGTAAATTCCAATCATAAAAAATTCTCTCTGTAGTTATTTTTTGTGCCAAAACAAAAACACGATAAACAGGTGATTATACTGATTTGATAAACACTTCTTAAAGAGAAATGAAAGAAAATCAAAATCTGTTCAGCAAACTTTTTCAGAACTTATTGAAGAGAAAAAATTTCTCCAAGTGTTATATTTTCTTAAAATTAAAATCAAAACTGTTACTTGTTTCCCTCATTTATAATGCTTAATAAATTATGATAATCTTCACATTAATATTTTAAAAATGTTTTAAATAATTTAAGAAATAAAAGATTTAAATAAATCACTATTTATGATTATTAAAAAATGTATGACAAGTTTATTATTATTTCCCCATCATTTACATATATTTTTAATTTAAGAAGCTTGTAATATTTGACATGACCAGAGTTTGCCACTGTCTACAATATTAAAATGTATATCCATATACTATGTATACATATGTTATATAATATTAAAGTCTCCTTTTTACACTTTGCTATGCATTTGTAAGTAGTAACAATATATGCTCATATGTATTTGATTTTTTGTAGTTTTATTTTAGAATTATGCAGATGATGCTTAATTATCATTAGCATAATTGATATTACCAAAAGTTTTCTTTAAAAGTCCATATATATTATGATATTAATAACTATTTGAAGAATAATTATCATTACTGTAGTAATAATCACTGGATTTATTTACATGTAATTGCTTTTATGAGCAATTGCAAATGCTATGCTGACTTGAAGAAAAATATAATAATACACCAAAGTTAGTAGATAAAGCAGTTTCCTTCATACATCCTCAGATATCCTATATGTGTATCCATTTTATATATTTTTCCATATTTTTCCTCAATTTTGAACCTTTGCAATTGTCTATCTAATATAAATATTGTAATTTTTTCAGATTAACATTATTATGATTGATAAAGACTATAAATAAATAATCAAAATGTTCTATTTTTAGTTATTATTTATATACAGTGGAGCTATGAACTATTGCACTGGTCAAAAATGTATGTCCATCCAACAAAATTTAGAATCTAAGCAAAAGTACCTCAAATCCAATCATGTGTGAGATACACAGGTCAGGAGCAATCATGAATTCTAACTTATTTGCCCATTCCCCAAATCTATAACATTATGAACAACACCTATGGTGATACCACATAAATTCATTTCATCCTGGCCCAGTGCTACAACGTTTTACATGAGACTCAACTGGTGATGATGATGAGAGATTGAGTGAACCCAAGATATTACGTTACGAGTATACATAAATATAAATATTAATAATGAGATTCGAACAACTGGATTAAATTTAAATATAAATATTTATTTTGAACATAATTAAAGATGAATTTTAGATACATAATTGACTCTACTCTTATAAAACTTTGTTTTATTATAAATATTAAAGAATATTATTAAGATTATGTTGATTTTGACAAATATTAAGTTAGTGTGGCGGTTATAAGAGATGGATTTATCGGAGTGGTTTGGTGGCCGTTTTATACATAAAAATACATTTATAAAGATAGGATCGAGTTTCGCTAATTAAAAGATTTTAATACATAAGTTTATTTTTTTATTTAGATATTTCATTTATAATAATTACAATGTGGATACATTTTTGATCGGCAGCATAAAAAATTATTTATTTTATATTTTCAACATTTAACGATGGGATATAGCGAAAACTCAATTGTTGCAAGAAAGGTTTATTTCAGTAAAGAGGGAGAGCAGCTTCGCGAGAAGTTGGGTTTAAACACCAACAAATAAAGAGAAAATAGAAGGTTTTATTACCACATATCATTACAATTTACTTTGCTAAACAGGATGGAAACTAACTGTAAGAAATGGTGGTGCTAGCATAATATCAGCGAGAGGAAATGGCAATTTCTGTAACGATGGTACACACCAGCTTTCTGCTGAGACAGTACAAAAAGAGAAGGTTCTAGAAGTAAAATTAGACTTTTTTTATGAATGAGGATACGAACGATGAGGCTTTGAATCCCTGGAATGAGGTACAGGCAATTCAAGCAGTATATATTATATATACTTGGAGTAGAAGAATGACTAACGAAATGATCGTGACTCCCTGGAGTAAGGTACAGGCGAATCAGATCGAAGCCTTATGCGGCTTATGAATAATTGGACATATGCTAGCAATGCTATTATAATAATATAAAATCAATAAATTTAACTATTAAAGAAAAGCCTTAAATGGTTTAACAAATACGTAATAACATGCGAGTATAATGACCTACGTAATCTACAGTCATTGATTATAAATTAACTAGCATTAATGAAGCTTGCATTGCTCCCCCCTTCCTGAATCAATATTTTAACATAGGAAGCAAAACTACCAGAGTGCAAATTATCAAACAAATTTAAGTCACCAGTCTTTGTGGTGATGATGATCAATAAGAAATTTTAGAAAACTAACGGACACCAATAGCCACTCTGGATTGCAAAAATATTTATAAATTTGGTATAAATTTATGATAAAACATTTAGATAAAAAAAATATTCATTTAAAATATAACCCAAACTTACGAAGTATTTAAAATTAATAAGAACTCATTTTCCCCACCCCTTCCCTTTTTAATAGAAGTTCGTAAGATTAAGTTTTTAGTGGCATTTATGAACAAAGTAAGAAAATATAAAAATATTATTAAACTTAAATCATAACCACACTAACTGATAAAAATAATAAGAAGCGTGAGTTGGATGACATAATAATTAGGCAGCAAAGAATTGATATAAACGGTTAACAAAGCTTTAAAAAAAC
Source organism: Epiperipatus broadwayi (assembly GCA_028023455.1). Classification (NCBI taxonomy): domain Eukaryota; kingdom Metazoa; phylum Onychophora; class Udeonychophora; order Euonychophora; family Peripatidae; genus Epiperipatus; species Epiperipatus broadwayi. The sequence continues at coordinate 9,854,285 of JAQFVV010000003.1, forward strand.
ATTAAATAGAATGAAATTATTGGCTTACAAATTAAATTACATAGTTAAAAGTGGATAAGGTGGTTATACAGTCTTTTGGCTGGTTACCTCAGGATTCTTTGGAAGTACTGGCGAATCTTCTGCGGCAGGCGGAATTCTTTGGGGCTACATTGTGGCAAGGGTCGGCTGAAGACGGCAGATGGCAACTTGGCTCTCCAAAATTTCAAACGGACATGAAGTCACCTAGCAACGACTGACCCAACTCTAACATAATAGATTTTTAGCTCTATATATATTAGTTTTTGGCCTCTCAGAGAATATTTATTCTAAACTAGATTTCCTGCCTCTAATGGATCTCTATTTTAGCAGAATCTTTACTCTATTGTTAGTAAAGATTCAGTTTTAAGATAACTGTCTAAAATCAATTCAAATCAATTTCCTGTTTGGAAATGGATTTGAATAAAACAATGTTGATAGCTAACTAAAATCCATTAGCTTTGTTTTAGTTCTTACTTTTTAATTTTAATTTACAATTTCCCTTTTTTAAAATCATGAGACAAACTCTCCACCCCTTTAATTATTTCAGACAGTTATCTTGAATTTATATTTTGTTTTATGAAAAAAATTATAACTTATTAAAATAATAATAAGACAATTTTAGAAGACACAATATTATCTAATATCTATAATATACATTTTACATCAACAAAAAAAAAAGAAAAATGGAGCATGATGACACGTGGACTGTGAAACTCGACCTTGAACTAAGGTCGTGTTTCACTATGCTATATTTTATTCTAAGCCTTTCTCATATTTTATTGATAAAGTGATTTGAATAGAATACATTTTGTTTATTGAATCACAAGTGTATAATACTTTTAAACACATTCACACATATATAACACAGATACTTTTTATACATATAATAGTAATATAAATCAAGATTATAGCACAAAATGAAATTTTAAAAGTAATATTATAGTTTTTAAATAATAAGTTGAGGGGCATATTTATATATATTTTATTGAATGTGTGTTCTCTCATGCATTCACTGAAGTATATAGATAACTACCATATTATTATTTTTAAAGTAAATATTGAAATGTCTAAGTTGCAAAATTATTAAATATGTTCTAGGTAATTGTTTAATAACTTTTTTCTCTTATAGAATCATAATAATGATTTTGTTATCAAGAAATTGAGATCTCTAATTATTTTGACATTTTAATAATAAAGATAATTTTTTTTATCTATTAAATGTTTTTATTGATTGTGCATTAAAAAGGAAAAAAAAAAATGTTTCTTCAACCACAATTAGGGTTTTAGATTTAACTTGAAATAAAAGCATGAGGGTCCAGAAATTAATTAAGTCCATCCCTTGTTATAAAAAACAGTGATTGACTGAAATAATTTCTGTACCTGCATGCTTATATTTCAAGTTAAATCTAAAACCCCAATTGTGGTTGAATAAACATTTTTTTTTTTTGCTTTTTAGTGCATGATCAATATAAAAAAAAATTGTCTATTATTTTTAAGTTTTTGATATTGGCACAGTAAATGAAATGTAAAATTATTTCATACTTTAAATTGACTGGATACTTATAGTTGATATATATATATTGTACATGGGGAAACAATAGTCATAAATAGGGATCAACATGTAAATTATGAATTGTGGTTAATCAAGGAATCAGGAAAACCTCAGGGTTTTTTACTACTACAATTTATGCTAACAATAAAGAGTGCTTTAAGAATAATTATGATAATAGTCATCATTAAACAGTATGAAGTACAACTGAATAAAATTTTAAGAGGAGGAGAAATTTCAATTCACTCATGCAAAACTTTTAGAGCTCCCAATATTTATAGCACCCATCATGAAGTAGCAAAGTTATAATAATTTCTTTACTTATAATAAAATTTCTTTCATTATCTCTCTTCAGTATAGTCTTACATCTCCAACTCTCTCTTTATCATCTTATTGCCATGATCAGATTCATATTTTAATAAAGTAATCATGTTTTATAAATCTTATTGATTTGTTTATGCCACTTTGTTCTTTCTTTGATAGATTAACTCCCCCACATAAGTAATCATATAATAGGTACAAAATTAGATTATGTCATGTTAAAATAAGAACTAAAAAACAATAAGAAAATGTTTTTTGTATACAATGCTGGGATCAATTGATAAGAGTACTTCATGTGGAATGTTCATATACAAGTAATAGAGTTCCTTAGGACTGATCAAATATTTAAACAAGTTTACCATTCAGAAAGAAATAGATACTCAACTGTTTAAGTAGCAGTAAAACAAATGTTATAAACCTCACATAAGAGCAGGTTTAATGCTATTAAACACATACATGCATATATGACATTCACAGAAGATACTTATATATAGTAATGATCAGATCCCTAATTAACATCATCATACTAACATATGACTAAAACAACAATTTTAAAAAAATCAGATTAAAAGAAAATTTTAATCTGAAATAACCACAAATCTAAAGATCACTAAATATACCAAAAAAATAAACTTGAGAATTAAAATAAATATATTTATTTTAATCTCTCAAATAGGGGGGACTGTAAGAGATGATACATTTAAACTGACCACACACTCATTACTACTAACAATCATCAAAAGCATATTATTAATTATATATTAATAATTTTGTGTAAAATTGTCAGTTAAAATTATACTCTTGACAATACTAATTTATATGTATACCAAAGCTTTAAATGCAAGCAAGCAAAATCTCGAAAAACAAAAAAGAAATCATTAATGTTAAATTCTTTGTGTTTATTATTCCAACATAAAATTCTATAGAGATCAAAATGACATCAACAATGAAAATAAAAGCATGAACTTGAAACTTATGCATGGATAAATCAAATATAAGACAATATAGAAAAACTTTGTTCTTTTTAAGAAAAAATGAAGACAAATATATCAAGAAAATTTACTTTTTAAATTCCTAAAATTATTTTATTCATCATATTAACTATCCTCAACATTAGAGCTTATAAGCTCTACAATTGCAACTTCAGAAAGTTGATTAAAGAATCACCACCAATTTCATAAAGCTTATATTTTGATCCAAGTTATAAGCTTGGGAAGAACAAATCATGTGTGGCTACAAAGTGAAAAAACATCATGGGGATGAAGCTGCTAATCATGCAACCAAGAGTTTTTGATATGATTATCATTTAAAATTAACATCCATGATGACCATGTTAACAACAAGATCTACAATGTGCTACAGTCAAGTAAAGAAATTATCTCACAGGACAGGAAAGATATTTTATAAAAGGAGTCACCACCAAAATTTACAATGTGCTATAGTCAAGTAAAGAAATTATCTCAGGACAGGAATGATATTTTATAAAAGGAGTCACCACCATGAAGATCAAATGGCAACCAAATACAATCAGATAAACTACCATCCAGTGCACTTTTTTAAAGGAAAAGATACTCTGACATTCTACAATATGAACTATAATATTTTGTCCTGGCTAGGCTACACTTGATTAATATCTCATTATGTTTTATAATTTTGCTTGTTAAATTGATTTCTTTCTTTTGAAACAGAGTCAATTCATCCAACCATCAATTAGTCTACAGGGAAGAGGAGTCATCAATTTTAATTTTAATTTTTTGTTTAATAATAAAATATAGGTGCAGACTCCTGAGCTTGCTTACTAATAGACCAAATATTCTAATGACTTGAAAAGAGAGACTTTGTTTTTATATAATACTAAGGACTCATACTTTGATAATTACAATATTTGATGTTCATGTTTGTGTTCAATTAACTTAATTATTAATTATTTATTTGGAATGCATGACTAAATCCTTGAATGAATGGTCTGTTCTATCATAGATCTATATGACAGCAGAATAGGAGAGGGTTCAGAATATAAAAGCAAGCTTCAACAAATGTAAAATATAAATAGGTGGATCAGAACTTAATAATCAAATGATGACAGAAAGTTTAGTTAGCAAAGAGTTAATTGTTAAAATATAGTTTTCAAATTGTATTCAATGTAAATTTGAAATTATTAAGTTAGAATGGTGGATGACAATCCTTTATGGGGATCAAGGGTATAGGTTATTCAATAGTTGATGAATATAAATGAATCATGCCTATACAAGTATTAAATTAAGCAAACACATTTTTGTTATAAAACAATCATGAATAGAAACTATCATCAAAATTAATTTATGAAACATTAAATGTTGAATTAAATTGGTTGGTTGTCATTTTATTTATTTATTTTCTGATTAATCACACAATATGGATGTCCAATGCACATGTCAGTCATGAAATAATCATACCTTGAAATAGACTACATGTACATTCTCCCTGAGTTTGAATTGTGAGGTAACAAGGATGAAGAAGAGGTCAAGTAAGGGAAGTTATGCAGATGTGAATTCCATCCCATTCAATCAGTAATCATCATGGGACTGCTTCATAAAATTTAGTAATTATCAATCTTGGGGACCCAATGGGTGACCATAGTTAAATGCATCTCATGGAGAAAAAGGCCATCTCATTACATCTGACATAAGCAATCATTGGGCTTGAAACATTTCAATAGTGCATCACCAAACTGTCCTGTTATATATGGCATCCAATGATTGGGCTATTTTGTTTTCCTATTGCATGTTTTCAATGTTTCAATTGCGTCCCATTACATATGCTGCCCAAATTTGTGGAGCTGTTATATAAAAGCTTAGGACATATTTTGTCCCATTACATACACCACAGCCAATCATAGGGCTCTTAAATAAGAGCATGGCAGTATATATTCCATCCCATTAACAATATATATATATATATATATATATATATACATATATATATGTATAATATATATATATATATATATATATATATTGTAACCTAGTGTTATTGACACTTGGTTTACTTGGCATTATTTATGCAGGAAAACAATGCTATTCTTTAAAGAAATAAAAAGATAAAATAACAATAGTAATAATTAATTAATAAAGTATGCTATTCACTCACTTTGGCATGTTTTGGGTGAATAACTAATAGATTTAATAACTCAGTGTCATTTTTAAAGAGAGACCATGAATAATTTAATTGAGATATTAATAATTAGAGCAAATTAATATGGTATAAAAGCTAAACAGTAATTGATTTTGGATGGGTAGAGGGGAGAGTGGATGAGTGTCTTATCATAAAGAACAATAACTTCTGGTAATTTCATTTGTAGAAAATGAGTTATAAATTACTGATAATTATCATTAATTAAATGTATTTTTTATTTTTTATTGTCAAATCACTTTGTAATCTATTTAAATAATACTAAAACTATATGATTGTAATAGGTTTTTCCTTTCTTTTGTTTATGTTATAATCAAATGATTATTTTTCTGGAAGAGGTCGCTAAAGTCAAGATCATTTTTTTGAAAAAAAAAATATAGTCTGCTTTTAGTTTTCAAGGAAGGAACAGTGCTGAAATTTGGTAACTCAATTTTTCATTTTATTTTGCAGAAATAAATGTAATCAAAGTAAAATTTTAATAATATCATGTGTGGCTAAATTTTTTTGATAAGATATCCTGATTTCCTGTGCCATCTGCCTATTTAAAAACCTTTTATACTTGAAATTTTATCGTCTCGTGCTAAAGTTCAAAAATGACAGAATTAACTAAGGGAATCACGAAAAGTGTTATTATGTCTAAATTAAGGAAGATAAATGATTTCCAAATGAGAAATAATTATTTAGTAACTTTGTATCACTTGTTAATATTTTTTTGGTATAGAAAAAAAAAAAATAATTGAAAGAAATATTTGAAACCAAGGAAAATCAACTAGAAACATTTTCGCGCTCTTTCTCAATATTGTCTGCCTTTACAAGTAATGTAGTTACATACGTTAAAATATGTTTTATTCACCAAGAATTGTCTGGAAATAATAATAATGATAAATAAGATTAAATTATGCACATGTATATTTTTTGGAAAAAAAATATAAACTTTCTCAGAGTAAATATAGGAAGAGTTATATAGGGGCATTCTTACGGAGAAGTTACCATTAAAAAATTTATAATTCCTAAAGTATGAACAAAACCAAATATCTTAGTGACTTAATGATAAAAATAAATGATATCTTATATTACACATCAGTTGGATTTATTAAAACTTCCTATACATGTAAATCAGCTGCAGTTATTATCAGAATAATCTCGGAAAAATTGCGTATTTTCGTCCATAAGTAAGCTAGCTAATATGAATTGTACGTATCGTCAATAATAAAAAAGAAAAGAATTGTGTATGTTTATCGTCTATCGTCAACTGTTCGTTATGTTAGAATATGTATATTTTATTTTCTATGGATCCCAAAATTGTAGCAGTTTAATTCAAGTAAGAATTAATCTTCAATTCTGCTATATTTTTCTTTACCTAATTTATTAAACGCACAAAATAAGAGAAAACTTTTATTTAAAGGAAATAATACCATGCGTTTATTGTTTTTAAACTTGCTTCGTGAAATACGACTGGATAGAGCTCTTCACCTGGACCAATTATTCAACAGAAAAACATTTTCTAATGAGAGAGTATGCACTTGTTAATTAATGATTGTTTAAAACTAAGTTATAAATGATATGTATTTTTTTTGTTATATCACATAGGTTAAAGTCTGTATTGTCAAGTGATATTTAATAGCCTTGTAATGACAAAGGTATGTTTTAATATAATTATTATAGGTTAAGTTGATATTTAACACGAAAGAAAAAAAATCTATAAAATATGTTTTAATTATTACATACAACTGTAGGTAGAAATTTTTGTATGTTAGATACGTAAAAGAAAAATATTTAGATATTTAAGGGGTAAAATAAATATTGAAAATTATCAGAAGTAACTAAAAAAAAAGAAAAAAAATGCTATAACAAAATATTTCTTGTTAAAGTTTTGAAACGAATTTATACTGTATTAATTGAGGAATTTATTCCTAATTATTCTTAAATAACACATCCACTTTATTTAGTTTAAGATAGTATGCTACCAACTATTTTTGAATGTTCCTTTATTAAAATTAAAATTATTATACTTTTATTCTATGATGTCCATTGATTTCAGATGTTGATCAAAGTATACACGGTAACATAAGTTTATTATAATCAGTGTATTTACTTATCCTGCCCAGATATAGCATTGGTATATGCTTAATATTCGCATAGGTAATAATTATAATGTATTTATTTTGTGGGATGAAAAATGATCTCCCCAAAAGCTTTGTTTTCCATGAGAGGAAGATTTTAAATATAATGTTCGGGTATGTTTATAGCCCAAGTGATCGATTCTCATAGATAGGACGATCAAGAATTTATCTAGCATTTAGTATGCTTCATTCGTTTAAATCCCAGGAGAGGATTGTATTTGGTGTGTGTTCATTGTATGCCCAAGTAAGAGGCAAGAAACCACCAAAATATTTTAATGTAGTAGATTACTCTACAGACCTTCGTGGTTATTCCATATTCCTCATGTGAAAATAAAGATAGCTCCACCATGGAAGGTGTTGATTATTGTGCTTAATTTTGAAAGTTCGGGCAAGATAAAGGTTATATTGGAGGTGTTAGTTCCTCAAGATCCACTTTAGTATAAATAGTGCGTTAGTAACTAAGATCAATATCTGTATTGTGCTGCTAAATATTGCTAGTATTTGACAAGTAAATCAATGGAGAAAGTAATTAAAATTGCGTAATTTAAAACGCTTATTTACTGAAGGAATATTCAAATGCAATATTTAATTCTGGTTAGTAATTAAATAATACTCATATTTAAAATTATACGTATGAATAAAATTTGTATCATAACTTAAGTTAGCATTAAGTTAAATGTAAGATGGTAAGTGTAACTTCTGATAACTGGCCTATAATTAGAATAGGTTATCCCATTAAAGACCATAAATAAAGTAAATGTATTAGAAATAAATTTAATATTTTGCGTATTGCATATGATTGGATTAATCTTTTTTTTTTTAAAAAAAAAAAAGAAAACAAAAATAGTTAGTCAATAATTTTGAATAAAAGCTTCTACAAGGTTACCAAAATTTAATAAACAATGTATTGGTAATGAAATGTACTTTTAGTTAATCAATCCATATGATTGCATATAGGAGAAGTAGTAACCTCTAGTCCATAACCAAAAGAGTATACAGATTAATGTCAGTTATATTTTATATTTTTGTATTACTATGGGATTAGTGAATAAATGTTCATATGTTTTTTTTTGCGATAATAATAAATTATAGTCTTGTTAAAATTTGTTGTAGATTCATTTTTTTTGTTTTTGTATGCTAAATATAAGTGTTTGCACAATATTTGCAAAACCTTTTCTTGAGTCCGAAATCATTCCAAATTCTTAAAAACTTAATATACCAGATAAATAAAGTTAAGCAGATCGGAATATGTCATTATATTTTAGTTTAATGATAATTATTTATGGAGTTGCAAACTTCAGACTAAACATTTTTTTTTGTGTGTGTAAAAATGAATTTATTCCCAAACCATTAACTTTGACTGCACATTATTCCATTCACATTTAGTTAATTTGTCTAAGTAATAAATCTTAGTTATATTATTGTCTTGTCATGGATGATGGAAGGACACAAAAAGCACCCTTGTCTTTTTATTATTCTGACTGAGATTCTGGAAAAAAGGACTGTGTTATTCAAAATTATACGTCATTATTGAATAGAATTATCATCTCTTTAAATAATATAGCAGTTGATATGAGAGATGAAGACACATTGAATTTAAGTAAAATAAATGTTTCCTATAGCCGACCAGAATGCCAGTCATATGCGACAACACAATACCGCCTAGCATTTCCTCACATGAAACAAAGAACCCTGAGATTAATATTATTATAATTATTCTTTAAATTAATAAGTGATCAATTATTGTTGTTATTACAATCGTGGCATGGCTTAAGAGAATTGAATGTACAATTGTATTATGTGAAAAGTATTTTAGATCATATTGGAAAATTAATGGATATGTTGCTTTATTTTTTGGTTGCCTTAATTTCCAACAACCTGAAAAATTGGTGTCAACAAGTGCAGACAAAATAACCTAATTCAGCTCAGAGTATGATTAGTGTTTAAGTGCAAACTAAACTAATATAAAATTACAGAATAAATACAGAATAAATATTAGGTTAGAATATATATATATTATAACCTAATGGACCAACCAAATCCTCTTCGGTTGATTTTATTTCCAGATGAGCATATTGCAGGAAGGAACTATTGACTGGCATTCCCCAATGCTGATGCCACACCACTTACAACACTTTCATGCTCATCAAAGGATGTAGCATCATAGAGACTAGAAACATCTAGAAATTTATGTGTTTGGTTTCTCAAACTACACCACTTTTTCATAAGCATAATTTTATTTAACAATAATATTTGGGGTTCTTAAAAAAAAAAAGAAAAATTTTATTGACAGTCTCTACTTGGGCTGTCTTCATATTCATGTGCACATTACGATTGTTCTCCCTGATTCTTCCTGAGTGGAAATTGTCCTTGGTTTGATGTTCCCTCATCTGCATAGATACATATCCATGTGTATAGAAGTATTTGTTTTATCCAAGTATCTAGAAGGTATCTAGAAATATTTGTTTTATCCAGGTATATAAAAGTATTTGTTTTTATCCAGGTATATAGAAGTATTTAATTTTATCCAGGTACATAGAAGAATTTGTTTTTATCCAGGTATCTAGAAGCACTTAATTCTATCCAGCTATACAGAAGCATCTGATTTATTCAGGTATATAAAAGTATTTGTTTTTATCCAGGTATACAGAAACATCTGATTTATCCAGATATGTAAAAGTATTTGTTTTATCCAGGTATCTATAAGCACTTAATTCTATCTGGGTATACAAAAGCATCTGATTTATCTAAGTATATAAAAGTATTTATTTTTATCCACATATACAGAAGCATCTGATTGATTCAGATATGGAAAAGTATTTGTTTTTATCCAGGTATATAGAAGCACTTAATTCTATCCATGTATACAGAAACATTTGTTTTATCCAGGCATATAGAAAAAATTGTTTTATACAGTATCTAGAAGTACCTTTATTTTTATTTAACATATTATCCAAATTTGGGTTTGAACCATTTACTCATTATATAGGTGTGATTTGGAGTTATTATTTGATTGTATTTTGTTATATAACATATTATACCAGTGTGGGTTTGAACCACTTATTCATCATATAGATGCAGTTTGGAGTCAGTATTTGATAGTATTTATTGTTAAATAACATTATATTGGTGTGGGTTTGAACCACTTACTCATCATATAGATGTAATTTGGAGTAATTATCTGATAGTATTTTATTGTTATATAACATATTATACCACTGTGGGTTTGAACCATTTACTCATCATATAGGTGCAGTTTAGAGTCATTATTTGGAAGTATTTTATTATTATTTATTCAGGTATGTGGGTACATATTCATCTTTATTCATGTATACAATATATCAGTTTGTAACCTATAATTTCTTATTCACTTATATAGACATTTCCTTAATTTATGTATGTGTGGAATCAGATTTAATTCATTCTATCAAAGCATTTTGTAAAATAATAAATGTCACTGTCTTGATCAATAATTTCATTTATGTAGATACAAATTAGTACGAATTTCATTATAGAATTATTTTCAGATTAGCAAAATCATTTTTGCATCTTCAGTTCATCTTTTAATAATGCATAGATCATCTTATTACTCCAGAATACTCCACATAAAAATTAGCCATTTAAAATAAACGTGTTTTCATTTTGCATTATTTTATAATTAATCGACCCAGAAAATGACATTTCATTAAATCATAAATTATTTTAATAAATGCATCTTATAAAATATTTTCAATTTATCTATTACTCCAATGCATTCCATTTTAAATATATTTCTTTTTGTATTACTTTACAATCAATCAATTTATAAAGTAACATTTCATTATTTTATAATTTAACTTAATGAATTTGTTTTACAAAATATTTTCAAGTATTATAAAAGGTGCACAAATTTCCTTAACTGAACCTTTATCTGTTGGTTGTTCTCCATAAATTTTCCAATTAATAAGGGATGTTCTGAGAGCTTAATGAGTCGATGGACAGTTCACAGGCTTCGTTTTTATTTTACTTCATTGATGAACCAGGTGACAGAAGAGAGAGAAAAGCTGTTTTCTATTCAGACAGACATTCAAAGGTATAATATTTTAACCACTTGTTTCTTCATTTTTTATTAGTTACAGGTTCCTTCTTTTTATTACTCATGGTGCTCCAAGCTTTGTTGGGTCGATATTCATATAATCTATTTCACTAGTCTACTAGTAACAGTCTTGATGCTTTCTAACGATATGTCTGCTAAAAAATCTCCATAAGCAATCTCTACTCTCCTATTTAACTTCTCATGCTTTTCTTATCAATTCTTCTTCGGATCAATCTAGTACCAATTACATAGGTGATCATGATCTTTGTCTGAGGCCCATGTGCTTTTTTTCATCATTATTGGTCATCCACTTTTAGCGTGAACAAATTGTAATAACACTTATCTGATGTTTTTGAAAAACGCCTCTTGATCTTTTATGCCCATGGCAATCTTTTTTAATTAGTTGTTAATTATAACGTTCTTTTTCTAATCTGAAAACATTAAACTTTCGCAAAATAATACATTTTAATGGTAATTTTAATTTTTAAAATATCGATTTTAAATTGCTGTCATCCTTTTATTTCTTTTTTTTAACTTTTATACATTGAAAACAAAATCAGCTTTTATTTTAATCTCAACAGTTTTTAAATTGGAGGGCGGGGGAAGAACTTCAAATTATATATACAAAATGTGTCTGTTTCATTATCACCTGCTGAATTTTGGGATGAAATTGCTGTGATACACAATTTTATTCTACACACTAAGTATTTCTATATTATTGTTGGGTATTTTCTTGGGTGAGATAGGCTGATGAAATAGGTATGATGAGATGGGGGAAAAGGGAATATGTGAACTGCAGCGTCCAATGTCAGGATAAGTGGATGGCTAAGCATGGACTACCAGTATGCAATGCCCTATGATGTTAGAAAATATCTTATTTAAACACTACCTCTCTGATACCTGAGACAGAAAACATATTTGGCCTGAGCCAGCCCTGCTCATCTCCTATGAGTCTTAAGGACTTATCCATGTGGTGATTCATGAGACCTATTAATACTGCTGGATTACTCTAGGAGCTCACTCATCTAGGTCTGGATAGTGCTGAGCATATACTTCTGAGCATCATGAACGCAATGCATCCAAGCAGCCTTGCTCAACCATCTACCCACCACAACATGAAAAACACAAATTCATGCATCACTACATCCCATTTATAAACTTCTGCCATCAGTTATCTCTGCTTCATTGTTTCGAAGTGTAACTACATCCAGGTTTGGAAGTCCAAGGATCATGATCATTTCTCTGGTACAACTCTTTTGGGTTATGTGGTGATGTACTTCTGGATTATCATTTTTTTGTGAGTTTCTCAGGCTAGACATCATCATGGTGGCTTGCTTTTTTGTTTTAATATTGTCTTTGGAGCTCATTGTTACTGCTTGATCTTCTAATCACTCAGATCTGGTATGGACCATGAATACCATCTGTGGACTTTCTCCTTTTCTTCTTCCATGGTGGTACTTCATTTTTAGGAATAAATAGATATTCATTTTTAAGTGTTTTTTTTGCCATAGCAACCTTTTTTTCTTTTTTTTTTTTTATTATTTGTAGAAGTTTCTTGTTGCTTAATTTTTTTTACATTCACAAATTCAAAGTTTTCAGATTTTTTTTTGTTTTTTTTTTATTCTGCAGTAGTAAGTTTATTTTTAACAAATGTCTTTATAACTTCCTTTGCAGTACTCAATATCTGACTTTGATTGATTAAACTTTTGTTTATGTCTTTTGTATGTGGCTGAGATCTAACATGCTTTTCTTCCAGATTTATGGTTTCTTTTTTTAATTTTGTTATTGTTTCAGAGCATATATCAGGTAATTTTTCTGAAATATTTTCTTCTATAGTGAACAGTTCCTTAGTGATATGAGGGTCAAGCTTTTCACTATCTTCATTTTTATGTTTTACATTTTTTTGAAGATCAGAAGATTTTAATTTTGTTTTAGTAGATTAATTTTCATCAGTTTTCATTATTACTGTTGGTTGGATTGGAATAGTTTCAGGAAATTATTCAGCAGCCTTATTTTTTGGAAGTTGTTCTTCTTCATCCAATTTTTTTGACTGAGTTATTTCTTTTAAATTATTGTATAAAGATACATTTTTTAAAGCTGATCTAAAGTTTCTATGATTCATTTTCCCAAACTTTGGTATGATTCTATTATTTGTTTTTTATCCACTTCTCTTTGTTCTCTCTTTTTTTGTTTTCTTCTCTTTGTTCATCTCTTTTTTTGTTATCTTCTTTTCTTTGTTTATCTCTTCTTTTATTTTCTTCTCTTGTTTATGGATTTTTTCTCTTCGTTCTTTCATTATCTCTAATAGCTGCCTTAACATGGATATCTTCTCTGTTTTCTGAGCTTCTTCTACTTGTTGCTCACCAACTTCTTTTGGATTATTATTTTCTTGTTCTTCCTCAGGAAGATTCCTCTCAGTTTCTGTGCTCATCATCATTTTTCTTTTTGTTCTGATTATTATCTATATCCAAGCTACAATTTGTTCTTTTGGTATATTTTCTCTTTGACAAATCTTTATTATTGACTTCCTTTGTTTTATCATTTAGTAAGCTTTTCTCTCTCTTTCTCTCTCCACACCATGGTTTAGCTTCATCTTCTTTCTCATGCCTGTTTTATTATTATTTACCATTTACTTTACTTGGCTCTCTTCATTTCCCCTACCTGTTTTATTCTTATTTTTCATTTTCTTCACTTAGCTCTCTTCATTTCCTCTTTCTCTCTTTTTTCACTTCATATTTCCATACTATGTGCACTGTTCACACCCACAGAATCATAATTGCATCTGCCTTGCACACTTCTTGTTCAGCTGTTTTCTTCTTTTATGTCTATAGGCAGACTATCTAGATCAGGCCTCACAATTAGGGTGACAAATGTAACCTGACAGGGCAACCAATCCCTCTTTTGGTTGATTTTATTTCCTGATCAGCATATTGCAGGAAGGAACTATCAATAGGCATTCCCCTATGCTGATGTCATCCCACATACAACAATATTTCCTGCTCATCAGAGGTTGTAGTGCCATAGAAAATGGAAACATCTAGAAATTTATGTTTGGTTCCCAAATGATACCATTCGCATTCCATCTCACTACAACCTTACTTTTTCACATTGAGTTATTCTGGACATAGCTCAGGTGACATGAGATTCCTGTGAACTAATGCATTAATTGATGAGTGATGTGAATTGAAACTGACAAGAGGTATTATTTTTTTGTAACAATAATTTTATTTAACAATAATATTTGGGTTCTTAAAAAAAAGAAAAAGTTTATTGACAGTCTCTACTCTGGTTGTCTTCATATCCATGTGCACACTCCAGATGTTCTCCCTGATTCTTCCTGAATGGGATTTATCCTTCTTGGTTTGAAGTTCCCTCATCTGCATTGATACGTATCCATGTGTATAGAAATATTTGTTTTATCCAGGTATATAAAAGTATTTGTTTTTATTAAGGTATATAGAAGTATTTAATTTTATCCAGGTACATAGAAGTATTTGTTTTTATCCAGGTATCTAGAAGCATTTAATTTTATCCAGGTACACAGAAGCATCTAATTTATCCTGGTATATAAAAGTCTTTGTTTTTATCCAGGTATACAGAAGCATCTGATTTATCCAGGTATATAAAAGTATTTGTTTTTATCCAAGTATACAGAAGCATCTGATTTATCCAGGTATGTAAAAGTATTTGTTTTTATCCAGGTATCTAGAAGCACTTAATTCTATCCAGGTATACAGAAACATATTGTTTTATTCAGGCATATAGAAGCAATTGTTTTATCCAGGTATCTAGAAGTACCTTTATTTTCATTTAATATATACAAATGTGGGTTTGAACTACTTACTCATCATATAGGTGCAATTTGGAGTCATTATTTTATAGTATTTTATTGTTATATAACATATTATACAGGTGTGGGTTTGAACCACTTACTCATATAGGTGCAGTTTGGAGTCATTATTTGATAGTATTTTATTGTTAGATAACATATTATACTGATATGGATTTGAACCACTTACTCATCATATAGGTGTGATTTAGAGTAATTATCTGGTAGTATTTTATTGTTATATTACATATTATACCAGTGTGGGTTTGAACCACTTATTCATCATATAGGTGTAGTTTGAAGTCATTATTTGGAAGTATTTTATTATTATTTATTCAGGTATGTGGGTACATGTTCATCATTATTCGTGTATACAATATATCAATTTAATAATAAATTGAAAGTATGCTAGCCTTTCTCGCATGAAAGCTTTCAAGCTAAGATGCTTAAGACTGGCTTATATATATAAAAGTTAAGTTTAGAAAAGGTTGGTATCAACTTTTTCTATCAAAATCTCTGTCTTGTGTCTAAGCTTGATTATTTATTAGATATCTGTTTAAAATCTGATTGGCTTTCTCTGTTATAATTGCGCATGTGAGAAAGGCTAGCATACTTTCAATTTATTATCAATTTTCAACATGCGATTTAGATAAATATTGTTTACAAACGTTGCTGCTATGAAAATTGCGGTATAGTAAATCTGAGATTTCATGCCGTAATATATTATATTTATAACACAATGAATGATAATTGTATTTGTTTATATATTTAAAGCTTTCAAGCTAAGATGCTTAAGACTGGCTTATATATATAAAAGTTAAGTTTAGAAAAGGTTGGTATCAACCTTTTCTATCAAAATCTCTGTCTCGTGTCTAAGCTTGATTATTTATTAGATATCTGTTTAAAATCTGATTGGCTTTCTCTGTTATAATTGTGCATGTGAGAAAGGCTAGCATACTTTCAATTTATTATCAATTTTCAACATGCGATTTAGATAAATATTGTTTACAAACGTTGCTGCTATGAAAATTGCGGTATAGTAAATCTGAGATTTCGTGCCGTAATATATTATATTTATAACACAATGAATGATAATTGTATTTGTTTATATATTTAAAGCTTTCAAGCTAAGATGCTTAAGACTGGCTTATATATATAAAAGTTAAGTTTAGAAAAGGTTGGTATCAACCTTTTCTATCAAAATCTCTGTCTCGTGTCTAAGCTTGATTATTTATTAGATATCTGTTTAAAATCTGATTGGCTTTCTCTGTTATAATTGCGCATGTGAGAAAGGCTAGCATACTTTCAATTTATTATCAATTTTCAACATGCGATTTAGATAAATATTGTTTACAAATGTTGCTGCTATGAAAATTGCGGTATAGTAAATCTGAGATTTCGTGCCGTAATATATTATATTTATAACACAATGAATGATAATTGTATTTGTTTATATATTTAAAGCTTTCAAGCTAAGATGCTTAAGACTGGCTTATATATATAAAAGTTAAGTTTAGAAAAGGTTGGTATCAACCTTTTCTATCAAAATCTCTGTCTCGTGTCTAAGCTTGATTATTTATTAGATATCTGTTTAAAATCTGATTGGCTTTCTCTGTTATAATTGCGCATGTGAGAAAGGCTAGCATACTTTCAATTTATTATCAATTTTCAACATGCGATTTAGATAAATATTGTTTACAAATGTTGCTAATATGAAAATTGCGGTATAGTAAATCTGAGATTTCGTGCCGTAATATATTATATTTATAACACAATGAATGATAATTGTATTTGTTTATATATTTAAAGCTTTCAAGCTAAGATGCTTAAGACTGGCTTATATATATAAAAGTTAAGTTTAGAAAAGGTTGGTATCAACCTTTTCTATCAAAATCTCTGTCTCGTGTCTAAGCTTGATTATTTATTAGATATCTGTTTAAAATCTGATTGGCTTTCTCTGTTATAATTGCGCATGTGAGAAAGGCTAGCATACTTTCAATTTATTATCAATTTTCAACATGCGATTTAGATAAATATTGTTTACAAACGTTGCTGCTATGAAAATTGCGGTATAGTAAATCTGAGATTTCGTGCCGTAATATATTATATTTATAACACAATGAATGATAATTGTATTTGTTTATATATTTAAAGCTTTCAAGCTAAGATGCTTAAGACTGGCTTATATATATAAAAGTTAAGTTTAGAAAAGGTTGGTATCAACCTTTTCTATCAAAATCTCTGTCTCGTGAAGTTTGATTATTTATTAGCTATCTGTTTAAAATCTGATTGGCTTTCTCTGTTATAATTGCGCATGTGAGAAAGGCTAGCATACTTTCAATTTATTATCAATTTTCAACATGCGATTTAGATAAATATATCAATTTGTAATCTATAATTTCTTATTTCCTTTTATAAACATTTTTTAAATTTATGTGTGTGTGGATTCAGATTTAATTTATTCTATCAAAGCATTTTGTAAAATAATAAATGTCACTTCCATAATCAATAATTTCATTTATGTAGATACAAATTAGTATGAATTTTATTATAGAATTATTTTCAGTTAGCAAAATCATTTTTGCATCTTCAGTTCATCTTTTAATAATGTGTAGATCATCTTATTACTCCAGAACGCTCCACATAAAAATTAGTCATTTAAAATAAACGTGTTTTCATTTTGCATTATTTTATAATCAATTGACCTAGAAAATGACATTCCATTAAATCATAAATTATTTTAATAAACGCATCTTACAAAGTATTTTTAATTCACCTATTACTCCAATGTATTCCATTTTTAAATATATTTCCTTTTGTATTACGTTACAATCCATCAATTTAAAAAGTAACATTTCATTATTTTATAATTTAACAATATGTTTTACAAAATATTTTCAAGTATTATAAAAGGCGTACAAAGGTCCTTACCTGAATCTTCATCTGTTGGTGGTTCTCTATAAATTTTCCAATTAATAAGGGGTGTTCCAAGAGCTTAACGATTCGATGGTCAGTTCACAGGCCTTGTTTTCATTTTACTTCATTGCTGAACCAGGTGACAGAGGAGAGTGAAAAGCTGTTTTCTATTCAGCCAGACATTCGAAGGTATAATATTTTAACCACTTGTTTTTTCATTTGTTTTATTAGTTACAGGTTCCCTCTTTTTATAACTCATGGTGCTCCGAGCTTTGTTGGGCTGGTATTCATATAATTTGGATTTCACTAGTCCACTAGTAAAAGTCTTGATGCTTTCTAACAATATGTCTGCGAAAAAATCTTCATAAGCAATCTCTACTCCCCTATTTATTTTTTTATGCTTTGCTTATCAATCCTCATTTGGATCGATCTCTAGCACCAATTACATAGGCGATGATGATCTTTCTCTGAGGCTCTTGTGCTTATTTTCATTGTTATTGGCCATTCACTTTTAATGGGAACAAATTCTAATAACACTTATCTGATGTTTTTGAAAAACATCTCTTGACCTTTTATGCCGACAGCAATCTTTTTTAATTAGTTGCTAATTGCAGCCTTTTTTTAAATATGAAAACATTAAACTTTTGCAAAATACATTTTAATGGTAATTTTAATATTTTAAAATATTGATTTTAAATTACTGTCATCCTTTTATTTCTTTTTTTTAACTTTTATACATCGAAAACTATATCAGCTTTTATTTTAATCTCAACAGTTTTTAAACTGGGGAGTGGGCGAAAAACTTCAAATTATATATGTGAATCAACATGTCTGTTCAATATATATATATATATATTGTAACGGGCTGGTAGATTACATAAGAGATAGGGGGAACGCATCTTACTATGGTCGGACTTTGGGTCTTTAGATAGGATGCAAGTGATTACGCGATGAAATACATAACCTATGATTGTACCTACTTCCAATAGACTAGCTCTACCTATTTTTATTAACCTAGATACAATTTGGGTCAGTTCATCCAATTCTCACCCCTTTCTAGCCGCGTTATACCCCAGTATTCAAACTCAGGGAGTAATTGCCTGAGCTCTCTTATCAGGGAATGAGATCACACTAATAGTAGTTATTGCACTTCTATATAAGTGATAATTAATTACCAAAAATCAATTAAGCATAAGATATATAAAAAAAAATATGTATGTGCAGTATAAGTATATATGTATTAAAAGCTATAATAAATGACTTAAATATGTATGTGTATTTCCTCTATCATAGTAATAATATTAATAGGTGTAAAACTAAATAAGATTATAATGTTTATAATGGGTATGTGCATAATGAAGAACTATAAAGCTGGTGATGGATATTGAAATAATGATGAGTTAGAGACCAAATTAAAATAACAAATTATATAAACATTTATTGATTGACAAATAAAAAAAAAAATGCAATATGAATAACACTTAAATCTGATATATATAATTTATTTTGTCAGGATGAAATTCTACCATATCGATAACTATAATGATATTCATAAAATAAAACCCTTGCCATAAACCCAATGGTAGAAGTTCATGTACTTGACTAATTATTTACAATAACGAATATGGAAAATTATAATATGTATATGTGATTGCGAATTTAGCTGACTAATTTTAAATGTGTATACAAACATAACAACAATAAAAAGACCTCTGTTTTCTAGATACCTCAATGGTTATAAATCATTGATTTATAAAAGCAATACAAAAGTAAGCTTAATTAATAATAGTAAAAAATATATATATCATTGTATTTTGCTTACTATAAGATAATATTAAAATTTCTTACCTCCTAATTTTGTCAAAAGTCAAAACTATTATTTTTTTTTATACAATTAGAGATGATGAAAATATATGTATATAAATCTAATTTTTCCCCCCTTATTACTCTCATACAGAGCAACTCCAAAATTATACACATCAGCTTCCATTTGTAGAAACGAAAATAATACATAAAATTTACAATAGAGAAAATAATAAAACAAAAATTACAATTCTTATCCCATTATGTTAATTAAAGTTCGATAAGTCTTCTGGAAATTGTTCATTTATTAAATAAATT
Organism: Epiperipatus broadwayi; assembly: GCA_028023455.1. Classification (NCBI taxonomy): domain Eukaryota; kingdom Metazoa; phylum Onychophora; class Udeonychophora; order Euonychophora; family Peripatidae; genus Epiperipatus; species Epiperipatus broadwayi. Next base: position 9,874,408 of record JAQFVV010000003.1, read on the forward strand.
CCTAGGAATGGAGATGAAGTTTTGCTCCCACGAAGAATAGAAGTTTCTTGTCTGAGTCAAAAATTAATAATGTTCTCCAATTATCCTGTCTTGGATTTGTTTAGGCATTTTATTTAAAGCAAAGATGGTTTTTAAGTTTCTCCTAAATGGGCAGGTAAAATCTTTAAACTTTCATGGCTTTATCGATGACGTATTATTACCCCATGGTAAAAACTTTTCAGCAAGCAATCATGATATAAAAATAATATATATTTATTGATTCATTTGCTGCTCAAGATTTCAATGACGATATTATTATTTATCAAAACAATTATTTATTGAATATTACTGCAACGCTTAAATTTAGCTAAAATTTATCTAATCAGCAAATAATTTAAAACTTCTTACTTTCAAATCATTTCTTTCCCTTCAAATGATTGCTTTAAAATTTTAGCTTTTGATCACTTTGATTAATATTTTAAAAAAAATATTTATATATTTGAATTCGAATATTCAGATCCATTTTGTATTCGAAAACTATTTTTTTAAACAGAAAAAAATAATAATGTTCTCTCTTAAAAAAAAAAACAGAAGACAATTATAACAATTAATCCTGCGTTTCGGTCGCGTGAAGTTATTTTAAACATTTTAACCTTGACATTTCCTATTGTTTAAATGACGTAATATAAATAAATGGGATTATAACTAAAAATAATAATTTATAAATATTTTAAATTTCATTTCTACAAATTTCATCTCCACAAATGGGGCCATGTGTTTAGGTTTAGGTTTTAATTCAGTCATTGTTTTTATTTTATTTTTAAGTTTATGTGTAAGTTTCTATTTTATTTTTATAGTCATCCCCAATTATTAACATATAATACTCTTTTATTCCAATGTTAATATACCTATCTGTTTCTCTCTAGTAATTTAATGGCTTTTATTACCTCCTTAAAAATAAAAAGATGTTTATACACATGTATATGTTGGAAAGAAAAAAAAAAATGTTAATATGTCAATTTGCTTAGCAACTTATTGGTTAAGCTAATATATTACAAGGCTCCAATTGGTAGAGTGTCTTAAATAACTGGATGGTGTGGCAGTTTGTAGCTCATCACTACAATATATATATATAGTAAAGGTTGGAAGGATCCATCATTAACATCAATTGTAGTCTTATATTTAGAAAAAAAAAGGAGAAAAGGACATATATATTGTAATGGTATGGGAATTTCCCTAAGGAAATGTCAAGACAGTGACATCTCACTATGATCAGATTTTTGGGTCTTCACATAGAATGCTGTGAATAAGATGATCTAAATTTAATCCAAAATTAAATCTACTTCAATAGTAATAATTTAATATTAAATATCTAATATAGATTCAATATAGAATAAATCATTCAACCTTCACCTATACTAATTGTTCCATTATGCTCAGAATTCAAACTCAGGGAGAAGTTGCAGTTAACTCTTTTCAGGGATTTCCATCAGTTTTTTTAGTAATAACTATACTCAATATAATCTCAATATCTTTTTTTTAATTTATTTCAACTAAGTTATTAGGATATTAAATAATTATAATAGATGTGTGTGGGGTATATATATTTGACTTTATTTCGGTTTCGTAAAATGAATACATCAAACAAATAAATTAGAAACTTCTTTAAATTTAAAATAAACATTAACAATATTTATTAACGAATAACAATTCAAATTTATTTAATATAACAAAAATCATTATAAGGATTTCTTTCCATCTCTACTATTTTATAATAGTTAATGTCTCTCCATATTTTCATAATAGAGATTTATTATAACATGAACAGATTCTAATAATGTATTACATAATAAACAAATTTTTATAATTTACAAAAAAGAAATTATAAAAATGCTTAACTAGCTAATATTAATTTAATATATATACAAATAAATAATAATATTATTTTATACAATCCATATGAGAGAATTCCAACTGCACAAGACTATTCCTATGTAAAGTCATCATTAAGAAATATAAAATCTTTCATACAGGATATTTGTCATTTACACAACTAATAACAAACAAACTTTATCATGTTAATTAAATTAGTAACAATAATGTTCTGTCAATGTCATAAATAAATCCAATATGAAGAATAATAAACTTACCTTCATATTAAGTTTACTTTTGTAGCTCAGTTTAAACTCTTGTCAAGTTGCTTTCATAGAAGACTTAATTTTATTAAATTTTATAAAAAAATTGACTTCATGATCTTCTGTTCATCTTCATTTAATCTTTCATAAATGAATTATTCCAAAGACAAAGAATTTTAATAACAAAGGAAATAAAAGCAAATGTTTTTAACTGACACTTCACAAAGACAATGTAATATAATGAAAGTTCATATTACTGTCCTATTCATTTCTATGTTTGAGAAGTAATGTTCATTAAGAATAAAGTTCTTTATTCCTTGGAAGTTGATCATTGACAAGCTAATTAGGTATTCAATTGTTCCTAAACCTTCTTATTGCATGATGCTGGCATCCTCTTCGACAAATGATTTCAATACTAATTGGAGTTTCATTTAGATCTAGCATGTCAAACTGGCGTCCCGTGGGCCACATGCGGCCCTCGAAAGGATTTTTCATGGCCGCGACTAAGATGCTATGCAATAAAATGAAAACAGAACGATATGTTGCAAACAATAAATTAATTTTTTAAAAAAAGCTCTTATATTTAATTACATGAACTAAAATATATACAGTAATTGTTGTCTAATTACATAGCTAATTTATAATTCTCGGTTACATGCATAGCTAAATATTTTTGATGACATGCCTTTATGATGATGAAGCATTTGAGATATGTGAATACCAAAGCTGGCAACGTTAATAATGTGCTGCTGTGCTTCCGAGAACATAAATACATTAGTCAGCTATTCACGCCACCAATGTAGCAATCCTATCAGCGGATGTTGGGTTTTTCTTAGAATTGTAACAAAAGGCAGTTGTTCTAGTTTCTTTATCCGGATTGGTGTGTTAAAAATTTGTGGGTTGTTTCCTTTTATAACTCATTCAAAAAATATAAGTAAACTGCTATATCCGAGAGTTTCTGCCTTTCTGAAACTAGTCAGACAGCATAAGAAATAACGAGCATGCATTTGACATTTTGTTATATAATATTTTAATTATAATCAAACATGAGAAATAATATTTTACATATAAGTTAGTAACGATTACAATTCAGTTTGAAAAACACTAAAAGTTCTACAATTTTACCAGTCTGTTTGGCCTTGGGGAACTTTAATGGCTTTGACCATTTCTAATCTACGGCCTTATGCATAGCTTTTTTCTTTATCACATCTCTATCTTAATTGCTCCATGCTGGGAAGTCTGGACTGAGAGAGAGAGAGAAAACATAATCCGTACCTTTTATAGCTACCTCCATTTATCGAGCGAAGCTTATCGTAGTTGCAATTTTTTAAAATTTTAAAAATTTAAATCTAAAGCTCTATTTTTATTACAGAAAATGCCACCACTTCCAACGCTAAATAAAAAATGAAAGATTGATGATGAGAGAAGAACATTTCAAGAAAGGTGAGAACTGAATTATTTTTGTTTGGAAGTGAACAATAAGATTATGTGCTTAATTTGCGAAGAAGCTATTAGTGTTGCTAAAGAATACAATATTAAGCGACATTATAGCACTAATCACGAAAAACAATTTTCGTGTTTTGAAGCTAAAATAAGAGAAGAAAAATTAAAAACAATGAAGAATTCATTAAGTAGCCAGCAAGGAGTGCTTACAAAATTTATAAAAAGTAATGAATCAGTAACAATAGCTAGTTATGAAATAAGCTATTTATTAGCAAAACATTCAAAATCATTCACCGATGGTTCTTTAATCAAGGAATGTATGATAAAAGCTGCCGAATTTGTCTGTCCAGAAAAAGTACAAGCATTTCGAGACATATCATTATCAAGAAATACAGTATCAGATAGAATTACTGAAATAACAGATGACATCACTTCGCAATTACAGAAAATATCTACCAAAATCCAGTTCTTTTCAATTGTGATTGATGAAAGTACGGATATAAGAGATGTTGCACAAGTTGCGTTTTTTTTCGTGGTTGCGATAATAACATGAGGATCATCGAAGAATTGTTGGAATTCATCCCTCTTCAAACAACAACTGGTGAAGATATTTTTGATGCCGTATGGACCTTTTTAGAAAAACTTAATTTGCCTCTTGACAAGCTTGTTTCTGTTACAACCGATGGTGCTAAATCGATGACAGGTGAAACTAAAGGTTTTGCATCACGACTAGCAAGGAAATTACAAGATGAATATCCAAATAAACTGAAAATCAAAACTTTTCATTGCCTCATTCACCAACAAGTTCTCTATTTAAAATTATTAAAAATGGACCAAGTACTTAAAACAGTTACAAAGATAGTCAACTTTATTCCATCAAGAGCGCTTAACCATTGCCAATTTACTTCATTCCTTAAAGATTTAGAATCCGAATTCGAAGATCTTCCTTATTATACAGAAGTTCGTTGGTTGTCCTCACAATGTCTTAAAGAGCTTCTATCTGCTTTTGGGGAAATAATATTATTTTTTGAAATGAAAGATGAAAACAACGAAAATATATCAATTATAAAAGATCCATTGTGGGTACAAGACCTAGCATTTTTAATAGATATTAAAGGCCATCTGAATAATCTTAATATTACATTGCAAGGCAAAGATCAATTGATAATGAATATGTATGATGCAGTTGCAGGCTTTGTACAAAAACTGAATTTGTTTAAAAATCATTTGCAAAAGAACGTTTTGACGTATTTTCCTATGTGTGAGCAGTTAAAAGCACAAAATCAAAGTTGCTCATTTTCACAACACTCTGCAAAAATTGAAAAAATTAAAGACGAATTCGATAAACGTTTTGATGATTTCAAGGAGTTCAAAATTTTTTCTCTTTTCACAGGACCATTTGCCTTTGAAATTGAAAAGGTTCCGACTTCGATACAACTGGAATTAATTGATTTCCAGAATGATTCGATTTTAAAAACCAAATATCGAGAAGTAAGAACTCCCAAAATATATTCCTATTTAGGTGAAAGATACTCAGAAATTAAAAAATTTGCTGCACAAATTTTAAGCTTTTTTGGAAGTACATACTTATGTGAGCAATTATTTTCATGCATGAAATTAAATAAATCAGCTTACAGATCAAGATTAACTGATAAACATCTATCTGCCATAATGAAAATTGCTTGTTCTCAGTCTTTGAATCCAGATATTGAAAAACTAGTAGGAGGAAAACGCTGGCAAGTTTCCAGTAAAAACAATAAATTGTAGTTTTATAAATATGTAATCAGATAAAATAAATGTTTAAATAAAAGCAATACTATATCAATTGTATATTATTGAACTGAATTCACTAAACTACATAATATGCTTTAATTATCCTATCTATATTCCTGCATTCTCACTTCAAAATACAATTTTAAGAAAATTTCTGTGATGTGGCCCACGAGAATCTTACCAGTAGCATAAAATGGCCCATTGTTTGAATGAGTTTGACATGCCTGATTTAGATTATATAGATGAATTTCTGTAGGAATAAGCAATTACATTTATCCTTGATTAAAACAATAGCATTATATATCCTATGACAAGTGAAGGTTATTTACAAGGCATTTCTTTATTGATATAATCTTCCTAAAAAAATCTTGGTTTGAATATATAAAGGTCTTCTGAAAAAGTTTATCTGTTTCAGAATTACAATTTAGAATGATTTTATAAGCTTTTTAATTAATAAAAAAATATAATTTCATCTAGAAACTATGAATAATATTAATAGAGTAATTTATTTACTCTTATATTTGAGTAATATTATAGTTTGTTTTCTAATAAAACTTTTCTTCAATATGCAAATGGTTCAAATTATTGATCTATCTTTTATAAATATTTTATATTTGAACACAGTAAAAATTATTGTACGAAGTAGCTAGTACATCGACAAAAGTTAAAATTTTTAATAAAAAATTTAATTCAGTATTTATAGCAGAATCAACTTCCGGTAGCATATACTGCATATGTCACTTGGTTTTCATGATTTTTACATTTTATAATTATTAATTACATTTAATAATGAATAATTGAATTTGTAATTGCATTTCCTTTGTATTAGTTGCTAGGCTGTGACTTGACTTTAAAGATTATCTCTATGTCAATGTTTTGGTTAATGAATTTTATTAGTTTAAACAATGGTATTATATCATTGAATGAAAAATAGTTATTACTACTTGTTTTAATTTTATTAAAACTATAAAAATAATAAAGTATATACTAATTATATATACTTGTGTAATAATATTGCGTACTCTCACAATATATATATATCTTTGGAGAAAAGGAGATTCCTTCATTCTATTATATGATATTTGAATTGTCTATTAGCACAGCATGATGATGTTTATTATTTTGGGGCACTTCTATATATTTCATTTATAGATTTTGATGATTCATAAGATGTCATGATCTTTTGTTTTAGCTTATGACAAGAAAATATTGCAAAATTTTTTTCTTTGTTCACAGTCTCCATTTGATTTTGGTATATATTTTTTTGCTGTTGTTATTATTTAATTTTTTTTTCACCTTCTTTTGTGTTATATATATGTATTCATGATTCTGAAATTTGGCAATAGTTGTGGTACTGTATAGAGTAAAAGCAACAACTATGGATCATTGTAGAAATCTCAATTTATTTTTAAAATTATTTATGTTTGACAATATTAATGTTTAAGATATTGATTTCTAAAAATATTAAATTGTGTTTACATTATAGATTTATATATATTTTTATATACATCATAAACTATTATATGTACCTAGAACATATGTGTGTATAATTTTTTTAACCATTGTAAACCATTAAGAATTTTGAAGATCAATAGTTATGCTAACAATAGAGATGATGTCAATGGTGCATGAAAGGCTAAGCTAGATGCCATAGTAATCAACAGAGAGTAACTGTCAATTGTCATTGAAAGAAAGATAAATTCTGCTGCCATCAATTTATTCATTTCCCTTTACCTTGATATAATTGCAAAATTTTTATTGGGCCAATTCTATTAAAGAATGGCAGAGTAGAGAAAAAGTTCCTGCTCCATCCTTCCCAATAATTATCATTCATTTAAAGAAAGGGAAATCATCAACAGGGATTCTTTTAAAAAGAAGTCAACCAAAAATGAATAGCTATTCATATCCTAGAAATCAACATAAGGATTATGTAAAACATATGAAATAATTATGTCATCTTCAGTTAGTTAATGTATACCTAACCAAGATAAGAGAACACTTTGAGAAAATCAACCTCAAATGGTTCATCACTAGAAGCTGTCTTACATATTGATTCAGTATATGCAAGGCTGAATAAAGGTGCATCAGATAACTGTCAATTTTAAAAACAAAAAAATGATATTAAATGGTAATTAATCTGACTGTTTGTTTTTTTTTAAATTAAAGTACTCCTGGGTCTCATTTTATGCAGTAGATATGTACTACAGAAAATCTGCATTAAAAAAATCACACAAAAATACTTAATTTACCTTGAAAAATGGGGAATAGGTTGTATAATTTTCAGAAATGGCATGAAAGCAAAACAACAAAGAAAAATGTCTTTAAAATTTGCATTAAAAAATAAGGAAATAAAATATGACTAATAAAAAATATCAAGTATTTGAAAAAAATTGATGCAAGACAAACTTCTTTTACTTTTTTTATTAACTACAATATTTAATTTTACATTTTTCATACATATTTTAATCATTATCGCTATTTGACGATATGCGGTTCATTTGTAAACTGGTAAGAAATCAGATTCATCACAAGTGGAAGTACAACTAGAGCCACTTTCAGTCTTGTGCTATGTTAATGGTTTTCTGTTGACAATGTAATTGGTGATTAAACTTTGAGATGATGATTTTACTAATAGTTTATAAAGTTTGCAATATCCAGACATATAACTATTTAGCTCTTGTTGGAATTTAAGCGAGGAAACTGTCAGATTTCAGCATTTTCTGATGTTTGTTTTTGTCTCACACATCAACCTAAAATCTATGACTAACCGATTTTTACTACTGAAATAAATTTTAAATGTTCACATTTTGTTTCTATATTAAAAAAATGAGATCACAATCAAAACAAAAAGATTATACATTATCATTAGAAAGATTTTTTTCAGTTTGCAAAATCAATAAAATCTTCGTTATTTATTTTAAAAATCTAAGATTATTTATTTCTGTTATATCTAACAAAATACTTTTTAAAAGTTTAAAATTTTTGAATATTTATTGCGATATTTTTATACATAAGTATAAATCTATTATTATTATTTACTCATTAGTATAAGTAGGTTATTTACATAGAAGCTAAGATTCTAAATACAGCTTCAGGCCATATTTACATTAGCTACTAATATAATGTTTTATTTTTGAAAAAAAAAAGTATTTCAAGTCAAAATAAATTATTAATAATTTAAATTTCTTGATATCTAATAAATATAGTAAAATATGAAAGATACTAAGAAGAAACATGAATTGCATAACTTCAAAATCGCATTAAAATAATTCACATAAAATGAGACCCAGGTGTATACACTATTGGTGTTAAAATCTGATTCATCAGGATAAATAATATGACACTAGATATCACTTATTGTTAAAATTTTTTGTTGTTGTTTTAATTTATGTGCATTATATATGTATGCTATATTCATAGTACACAATGAATATTTGAAATTAAATTTACTATTGCTTGTTTTCATGAAGACCATTTATAGGTATATACATAATGTATTGTTATTAGTGTTAAAGTTTATTTAAATTTTCTTTCAGGAAATAATTTATAGCTTCATCATAAGATATATTTGAAAGGTAGACCAGTATATTGATATTTCATATATATGTCACGGTATGTGAGATAAGGATTTTTTTTTTCATTCATGGAAGTTTAGCATATTAGAAGTTGTATAGTCTAGTAATAAACACTTATTGAATGCTCAGAATTAGCAGTGACATAGTATAACATATTAATTCTTTTAGCCATAACTGAATTCTTCTTGTAAATAATTAATTCAAAGAATTAGCATAAGAGAAGTATAGTTTTAACAAAAAAGGGGGTATATGCATATTCAGCACAGTATGAAGAGAGTGTTTATAATTTTTGAATGAAAGTTAAGGAGATCTTACCTTAAAGAAAGTACTTATGATTTTGAACCATGCTATTTTAAGAAAATATGATCATTATTATTTTATATATTATTATATTTTCTTTATTTTAAAAAGTAGGTAGTCCTCACTCACATACAAATGTCATTTCATATATATTGTCAACAAATATTGTGAATAAATGATATTGAAGTAAAGTGAAAACTTAGAAAAGAAATAGATATTATATGTTGTTTAATTATCACTATTGTCATTTCAAAAGAAGAGTAAATATCAATCACAATAAAAGATATACTCTTGTTTCACTTAAAGTGACTTTGTAATTTATTTAAAGTTTTCTTTTATCACTTATCAGTACATTGGTCATTGTGCAATATTTGATGCTATGAATTTAATCAGATTTTTTTTTTGAGAACCTTTAAACACTCATGATTACTTGCATAAATGCTAACAAATAGCTGCTGCAGTGGTTAACATTAAAAATTTAGAAGCATTAAGAAATTATTATAGTTAGTCCTTTGCAAATATAAATTAAATTCAGTAAAACATTCCCTTTGTTTCTAATTTATATTTTGGTGAGTAATCAAGTCACACTAGTTATGTTAAATTCTGAGAGTAGGTTAATTAAGTGTTGCGAGTGGTTGTAAAATTGTATACATTCTTTTGTTTATGTTATGAATTCGATTTATGTAATCATAAGATATTATTACAAAAGCTAACCCACTATTACATTAATTGTTAATAAATTTGAACATATAAGTCAGAAAATCTCCTGTTCTCTATTTATTTACTTTGTAAGTAAAATATCATTTTCTATAATGATTCATAGGTCTAGGATTTAAAGAACTAACTCATTTTCTCTCTCTTTCACTCTAATTGCATGCTGTTTCAATCTGAAGTATTGACATCTTAATATTTTGTTATTACAAATTTGGAGATTGTAATTCATGGAGAATGCTGAAATCTCCCTTCATCACCCCTTGGTACCTATGCATACCAACAAATTTTACTGCTCAAAACTGTGGGGCAATTGTTAGGTTAGCCAGCCTAGCTAGCTCAGCCAAATATGTACCATTACAATATATATAATATATATATTGTAATAGAACATAATACTGTATTTATCTCCATCCTCATAAACGAATCATAATGAATCAAGCTTCACGTTTTAGGCGTCAATTGTATTAGTACGTATAATATGACATTTCATATTTATATATATGTAATCATATGAGAAGAAAATAATGCTCCAAACGTTAGCTGACAATTGTAATAGTAAATATATAAAATCAATATAAATGAAGAAAGATGAATAACTAGTGGATAATCAATGTAGCATGTCAAATATGCCATCAAAAAATGATATGGCCTAAATTATTGAGCAGCATTTATAATGAAAAATATAATTTGAAACTCTATATGTAATCAACAATCATTAATTGACTAAGACTCATGATGACACAACATTTATAATGAAATGTGTTATCTCTTAAATTATTTGATTTATAAATTCAATTTATAAATTGCACCATTTATAATGGATAAATTAGATTAGAAATAAAGAAAAGATTTGGATAAGATATACTTATGAGGCACCCACAAATTAATCAGGTTTATATTAACTGGCAAATTATAATAAAATGTATGTACCATGCAAGGAGAAAGAACATAACTTCCACCATTCAACTTAATATAAATATAATACAGATAAGAAGTGTAATACCAATTTAATAGCATGTTATACATATATTAAGATAAAATAAATTGCCTCAAAATGAATATATTAAACTATAATATTACCACGGCTAACTATATAAGACAAACTTAATAATATTGAGCATTGACTGGAATATATTGCTAATTAGTTCTCAGGGTTAATTTAAACTACAATTAATTATATATCAAATATAATTTGGAACAAAAGGAATTTTATTGAATCCAAAATATATTTCTTCAATTGAAATTACCAATAATTTAATACCTTTATATTGGCTAGCTTGTAGAACTGATGTACTAAAATAGAGAAAAATAAAATTAATAAATCTCAAACAAAACTCAAAATCATTCTTTTATATAAAATAACTGATATAGCTTTATTTTAACATTGCAACTTTAGATTTATAATGGCATACATATACATATATACATATTTGGAAAACACAATAATAGTTTTGCTTTGCAAATACTCAATTTTCTATATGTAAATTAAGTATCAGGTTTAATAGTAACACTTATAATTTGCAATTTATATTTACATAGGAACTGTATAAGCTGTTATGAAGTTAAAGAAATATACAAATAAATAAACAAGTTGGAGATATCTTGTTGCATTAATAATCTAAGTTATAAATGTATTTCTTTAATATATATTTTTAAAATAAATACTAATTTGAAATAGCAAATAACTAAATGACTGAATTAAGCAAATATTAAATGGATTCAATGAATGAGGCATTTATCAAAAGTCACTTATACACATATAAGTTATAAATTCATTGTCCATATAATATAAATCATCTAAATAAACATTTAAAAATAACTAAGTGATTTACATCTACATTGGAAAAGTTCTGGATGATTATAACATATACATAACGTGTGGATTATATTAACTGGCCATATGCTTATAAATTCAAACATTTATAATTAAAAAATATTGTTGGTTGGTTTGTAAATGATTACAAATCATGATACCACAAAGCACAGACATTCTTATACTTTGAAGCACTAACATAATTAAGTGCATCCTAAAGGAATCACCTTCTTTAAACAAACTTATCTTGACATTACATACTAAAATACAAGCATCCTCACCTAATATGGTGGAAAATTTAAATTAAATCTCATGAGTGATAAATCCAAAAAGAGGACTTTATAATGCGACTAGCATAAATATATCAAAAGCATGGTGGCTTCCAAGATAACACCTACATTTGAGGCAAACTAAGATGCCTGGACCTTTTGTCTCACTGCACTAGGAAAATATATGGAGAGGCTCACCGAAAACCACAGCACTAGGTATCTAGAAATATGTGATTACAATCACTGGAAATATAAGTATTATCAACTCATGGATAACTAATATGGATGGGAAATTTATCTACTCCATCCAGCAATAATGCTAATTGTAATAAATAAGGCCTGACATACTAAGGCTATTCTACAACTAATAATATCAAGATAAAAATTTCACAATAATGGACTAAAGTTATAACTATAATTTTAACCTCAATAAACAATAAGTAATGTCTGCACCAACAAATAAGTTTAAAAGTCAATTGACTTACATATAAATAAAGATAGTGACTAGCATATGAAATATTGGCATTAATATATATAATGCACACGGGTATGAAATATTAAATATCTTAACTTATAAGACTTGATGGATATGAATAAATGCAACTAGATTATTAGAATAATAACTGAATAACTAAGATAATTATTAAACAATGATATTACTTATAAATACAGTTCTATAAATTTGTACATCTGTACAATTCCTATGCACTGAAATATAATTTATTGCTTTCTAATTTAAATTGACAAATGACCTTTATTATTTAATACACCTGTATGCAAAATGGGAATCAAATAAAAAAAAATGGAAAAAATAAATAAATATTATATATATTTATAATTACAACATATTAGCATAGTTTAAGCTATACAATGTCTTTAAAATAAATAAACAAACATATATACTAAAAACGACCTTCATCATTCCTAAAATTTTACCATTGAAAATTAATTTGTAGGTTAGTTTCTGAATATTTTAATTGTATATTCTTTCATAAAGATATATTACATGTTATATAAAAATAATAAAAAAAATAGACAATATAAAGAAAAATAAGATAAAGTTTTTTTTTTTACCCTATATTTGCACTAGTGTTCAATCATTGAAAAGTCAGCTAGTTATCTCCAGCACTTTTTATTCATCCTACAATGGCTTGAAGTGATGCAAATATGTACATATTGAAAGCAAATTAAGAGATTTGCTTTTTGTTGTTAAAACCATTAATGTTAATTATTTCCTGGATACTCCATTATATATGGCGATGAATCTGAATATTATTTTTGGATCACTAAGTAATTTGGAAGTTATAATAGAATGGATCAGTCAATTATGATAGATATTTTTTAAACTTTTTGAAGAACAGCCGGTTTACTTTTGAGGTCCTGTGTTTTACTGAAGTTTCCAATGTTGATTAATGAACAACTAGGAAGGCAAACACCTTAAAAATGATAAAGTTGTATTTAGCACATTGTGTTTAGTATAAATGCTTAATCCAATAATTTTTTTAAACAAATTTATAAGAGAAATTTGAAGAAAAAGTCGAAGGAAAATAATGCAATCTTTTTTAATTTTTTTATTCACCTGCCGAATGATGACGAATCTAGCGTTCCAAAAATCACATGCTGATCTAAAAATAATCTTTAACATTATTATTTAGCATTAAAAAAAATTTTTTTTTTTAAGTAACAAAAAAAAAAAGAAATAATTTCAATAAAAAAAAAATACATATATATTACATCGAAAGATTTATGTTGTAATTCACAAATCAAATGAATATTTAAAAACAAAAATAACATTACTGTATCTTTTATAATTTTTAAAATAAATAAATAAATAAAGGTACAATATACTTATATTTATCAATTTAAATACTACCGCCAACGATTATTTCTTAATACATACTCTCATAATTATATACATATATTGCCATTATAATGATTTATCTCAAAACAAAGCATATATCATAACAAATAAATAAACCTGAACTAAATAATAATAAAACAATTACTAACAATACACTAACAACTTATTTACAAATCCTTAACTAAAATTATATCAAAGACATTTTTTTAAAACTATAGAGCTTCAAAAAAAAAAAAAAATAAGGATGGATTTTCTATCCTGTACAATATATATATTATCTTTATCACGTGGGAGAATTAAATATTTTTAATACTTAATGAGATATATATTTCTGCTCCGTTTTACGAATCTAATATTCAAATAAAAAGAATTTAAATTGTAAATATTAAATAAATATGGTTGATTATTGCAATTATTATTGTATAATAATAAATTTTAATAAAAGAGTTTGAAATAATGTTGCTTTAGAATATTACATAATGTTAACAGAAGTGAAATATACTTTTTAAGGTTGTAAAATTTATTATTAAAAATAGAGGCATGTATAATTATTAATTTATTATATTTATCTTTATTTATTTGGTGTTTGAATAATAATAGTTATATTGTATATTTGGTATAATAAAATCAGAATTGTTATCAATTGCCATGGTATCTTTGATCTCTAAATTTTATTTATGCTTTTATTTTACTTTGAAGTTATGCAAAATCTGTCAGTGATGGATATTGCATTGGATTGTTACTCATATCTTAAAATTATAATATAAAATTTTAATTAAACATTTATATTATGTTACATGCACATTGACTACAGGTTGTAAGATCATTGTAACTATATAAAGAAGTGCTACCCATATTGCTGTAAATGAAATATTTAGCTTGCATTGTGCTCATCATTATCAAATTATAAATGCTTGCAGGTTAGAATATATATGATATGCTCTGGATGCTATAACATAGCAAGGACATTTATTATTTCTTTTATTTATTCTATTGCACAATATAAAAGTAAATAATGTTTGATAAATATACCTTTTCTTACCATTTTCTAAATTATTTATTTTAAATTCACTAATTAATGTTAAATTCACATTAAGAATAATTAAATGAAATTATATATATCATTATAGTTTAAAGTTTGTGCATTTTGTTTATAGGCAGTTTTGTATAAGACTATTTATAAAAAATGTTACAAAAAAAAAAGCAAATATGAGTCAGAAAGAATGGAGGAGAGAGAGTATTAGAAACATTTTTTTGAACTGTACAATCAAATTTTGGTTCTAAAGTATACAATTTTAGAGATAAGGTATAATTTTTTTTTAGATGTTATTGTTTTATAATTTTTAAATTTATTTGCCACCTCAAAAACCATTATAAATGATGTAAAAGTGTTGATATTTCTGTTGGAAGTTTTAAAAGTACTGTATAGTACTTTTTAATACAATTGTGAAAATAAATCTAACAAACACATATGAAGATAATTAATATTGATTTTATCATTAGTGTTAGCAAGAGTTTCTAGTCAACAATAAAATATTCGTTAATTTCATATATATATATCATTTAAAATTTTATCACATTTTGTTAATCTGTACTTTGAAATTTCTATTTTTAGAGTAAGCTGGTCAATAAACTACAATTATTTATAAACAAAAATAGTGAATGTATTGATTTGAAAAGCAATCAATTGTTCTATTATATAAGTATATCTGGTCCAATGATAGTGATTTTATAATTCTTTTATTTTTTACTGTCAATATGATAACTATATATCTCAGACATTTGAATCATTTTTTTTAAATTTCATAGGATTAACTTGAAAAAAAATATTAAATTAAAAATTATTTAAGTGCATTTTCTGATAGAAATCAAATTTGTTGATTACAAATTGTTAACTGACAATATAATGTATACTAATATTTTAAGTAGTAAACTTACACATAAACCTTGATTTTGCAACAAACTAAATATTACAGATATAAGAAATTTCTGTATTTTCTGATAAAAGATAAACTTGTTGATTAAAAATAATCAACTGAAAATTTATATTATTATCTACTTACTCTTAACTTTATACATGTACACATATATGCACATATTTCAGATGTGAAAGGTCTCATCTATGTTAAGTATATCATGCACTTATGTGAATATGTATTTTTATTTATGTTGAGTGTAATAGAAAACAAAATGATGGATAAAAGATAATGGAAATCAATATATGAATTTACATTCCCGCTATTATATCAGTTACTTAAATTGACATCATTTGATATTATAATTTCTACTGTGAATAATTTCTAAAAATAGCAAATAAATTCCACATGACATCTTTCTATTTAGATTTTATCTGTTTGCAATATATCAAGAGAGTATTTGTTTGAAGTATAACTTGGTGTTAATATATCTGTCAGAAACTGGCCTTTTTATTGAACTGGAACTGTAGTTTTTGCAAAAAAAAAAAATCCTGAATAAAAATTAACAATAGATTATTTGCTCAGATAAATATTTATATATTAGATATTACAGTTTATCTTTACATAAAAATATATGTAAAATAAATCATAATTTATAACATAGATCAAAGCTGTTCATATTTGATGATTGCTATGTACTCATTAATCACAATGTTATTTTTCATTGCAAAGTGGAAGTTACTATCTCCCACTGAGTTATGTAATGTCAAAAACCAATGATATTTTAGTATGCACTCATGGCAATTTTGAATTATAAGAACCAACCAAAACCCTCGCTAGGACATCCAAGCAATAAATGACATCAATTGTCTACACATGGTCATGATATGACCATTTGTTACAAAATTGCAATTTTCATCAATAATTAAGAAATTAAAACACAAATTTCACAATTTTCATTGACAATTAAAAAATCAAAATACAATTTTCTTACAGTTATACTTGATCTAATTGCATGACTAAAATATAGTCACAATTCACATCAATAATTAAAAAAATCAAAATCCATTTTTCATAATATTTTGAAGTAACATATACTTGTTGATTTAAAAATATCTAGAAGCCCATTTATTAACTATTATCAGATGAAGATTATTTGATTGTCTTGCTATAAAAAAAAAATCTTGAGTGTTTGAGAAATTATCATTGAAAAGTATCTCACTTCTACATACGAAGTTCTGTTCATATAAATGTTATTTAATATATGAGTAGATATCTTTATCTTTCTGCATATGTAAGACTACTTTTTCTCAGAAATATTTTAAATATATTGTGTATATTGTCAGGTAACTATATATAAGGAAGGCATAACTTTCAGATTTTACAGATTTCCAATACTACTGCTATGCATCACCAGGCATACTGTAATACAGTAGTTTCTTTTTTTACTATGCCTATTTTTATATAGTTTTTTTTAACAGCCATGTTCTATGTTTTTCAGAGAATTTTTGAAGAAACACAGTATTCTTGATACATTCTGCTCTTATAAGATATTTTTACTGGCATCAGATTGATAGAGGTTATTGTAAAAATACTCGTTTTGATCTATTTTATATTCTATTCAACTGAAACCAAGTTATTAAGGATATAAAAATTGTAACTTGTAGTTAAAAAGATTTCAATCAAGTTGCATATCATTAGTGTTTATGTAAGTGTTCAAGTGTGTACTTGAGCACACAGGGACTTAAAATTTTATTTATCAATGGTTATAAATGAAAATACGTATAATGTTAAACAACCACTACCAATCATCTTTTTCCTTTTTTACATAAAATAAATTATAGTATCTGCTCTTTATATTCAGATTGTTTGTAATTAATGCATTCATTTATGATTATTTATTCAAAAATAACTATATAAAAATGATAAATTATTGAATAAATGTTTATTGTTTAACTGATATATTTGTATTGTCACCTATTTAATTTTGTACATTGTTTTAACTAACTTTTGGCTGTACACCAACCTTTATTCACATTATACAGCTTCAATAAAAAAAATATTATTACAGAGAGAAAGTCTGGGGCATTTGAAATGAAAGTTGATGTCAAAGAAATCATATGTACTTGCTTCAACATTGTTAATTTTTATGACAGTTGCCTTTGGATCTTCTAATAAGTGGCTTAATAAAACAGGGATTATGATGCAATACAGGTTTGATATGGAATTTTAAATTTGAAATCAAATTAAAAATGATTACAAAATTTTTATTTTTTTGAAATCTAAATTTACAGTATGCTGATGATTATACTATTTTTGCCAATTCAATAGAGATGATTTACAGAATGTACATAATGTTTTAAATGTAACATTTAAAACTCTTGGTTTATTAGTTAATGCGTAAACAAACTCAAACAGTTTTATCAGCCAGTGACAGAAGAAAAATTCTCAGCAACTTTTAGCTTGAATATTTATAAACTTGAGAATGAATACCATTTTAAATACCTTTATAGAATTAAAGTAGAAAGATGATCTTAGATGTTAAGATATAACACAGGTTCCAATATTGTTGCTGATGCTTTTAACTTTATTAAAAGATAGAGTATTTCACCACAGGAAAATAATTATGCCAATTAAATTAACTTTATATAGAGTTGTTATTTTATCTAATTTATTGTATAAAATAGAGATGTAGACACTTTTTCAAACACATATGGAGGCATTAGAAAAGTTTCATTTAATGATGCTCTCTAAAAATTTATATACTTCAAGTTGCTGAATGAAATACTTCAGACTCAGTTATTGTAAAATTACACCTTTGTTGGCTGGGACTTGTAAAATAAATGAAGAATGTACTTCCTAAAAGGGTGTTTTGTCATAAATTTGAGTGTAGTTTCCATGGTAAGGATAAATCTTGTCTACATTATTAAAGATTATCTCAAAGACATTCTAAATAAGTATCATGTCAATTGTTTTCATTGGGAGGATATGGCTGAGAATAGAATACACCAGAAAACTATAATTAGACATGGTGATGAAGTATTTTAGAAAAGAAAGTGTTTTTCTGAAGAATATTCACTCATGAGTAGCTGTTTTTTTATTTGTTACTAAACTAACTTTATTTAAAGATATATGTATATTTTAGTAGTACAATTTTTGTAATATATTTTAAATTTTAAATGAGGCATAAGGGTGTATGCACATTGTTTTTTCAAAATATTTAGTTATGGTGCAAACAGTGTAAATCGATCTTTTTTATTATTTATATTTCAGAGTATAGTATTGTAATAAAATTGAATAATTATATTTTATTTTGTATGCTTGGGTATTGTCATATATCTTAATTAAATGGTCTATATGATTCTCTGAATCATCCTTGTTTTCAATTACTTCTGGCAATCAATATCTTATGTAATTTGAGTTACAAATTTATCAGACTAGAGTAGATATAAACTCCAATCTCATTGCACGAAACATTTATCATTCATTACCATACCATATAAGAAACTTATCAATTGATCTATGGGATGTAAATAATTTCAGAAAGTTCTCTCCTATCAACTGCACACAGCAACAGCAATACTTCCATGAAAATATAGCAATTGTTCATCTTATAGTAGTGGTGGTGGCAGCAGCTGCAGCAGCAACAACAGTTTATTTAATTAAATATATCAAATAATATATAAGAAAGCACTTTAGAATGTGGTCTTAACCAGTTTAATATGAGCACTTGAAAATATTTGATAATTATAAAAATAATAATACAATATACATATATTCAAAATAATAATTTTGTTTTTTATTACTGTAGATTTTAGTATTTTTATATTTCTAGCAACAAAATTAATAGATGAGTGCCTCGAGATTAATAAGTTTGCTATTAGTAAAAATCTTGATTGCTAATGATGAAAGAGGGAATATATGAACAGTATATATTGTTTTTATATCAAAATATAAAAATAATAATTAAAAATTTTAGAAATTAAAATTAGACTGATCCTATTTATATATTCAGCTGACAACTTTTTATTCATTTTTGCATTAAAAAAAATAATTATATAATTAGTTTCTTAAGAGGTAACATAATATTCAAGCACTCAAATAATAGATTGAGTTCAATTGACTACTGTGAATTTTATTTTTTACTTCACTCAACTGACTCAATTTAGGAACCTTTAGTTTTTAAATTGTTTACTGTATCATTGTGTTAAAATGTTTTATAAGCATACTTATTTATTAACTTATTAACTTAATCACATAATGCTTTACTTTTTTAATTTTATAAAGTGATGAAAATTCTTTAATACTTGCAAGAATAAAACTTGTTGAGTTTAATGTTCTTAAATGTTTTGTGGTGAAATAAATAATCCAGATCAGTAATTTTTACTATTTCAAAATTGTGACTCATTTTCTATTATTTTGATGTTATGCTATGTGCCATTTGCAGATTATATTTAATTCTAATAATGGTTTATTTTTTTTGTATAGATTTAGTATATAGTATTATAAAATCATTAGTGTAATTGTTATTTTATACAAATGTAATTTGTTTACAAACAAAAACATTAATTAGGGTCCAAAAATCCATTACATTTGGATATATTAATTGTAAAAGCACTTATTGTTGGCTAAATTAAAAATTACATTTCTAAAATTTAAATAAAACTACAAATTAGAAAAAAAAATGGATGCTTATGATCCAACTGAATTAAGACTATATAGTTATTTAACTTTTTTTCAAATTGTTCTTTTAATATTATGATCATGGTTCTCTTAGTTCTGTTACATTAATTTCTTTCTTTTTTTTAATACCTAATTTAATTTACAGTTTTATTAATAATAGTACTTAATCATTATTTATGATGTATTTTTAAAATATTTTTAGTGCTAGTTTATCATTGTTTTAATTTTTTAACAAATTTATTATAACTGTAAATTAAAATATAGTTGTGAAATACTTTATACCATAACTTATCTTTTTTATATTTAAAATTTGGAAGAGTATATTTTTATATGAAATAATGAATTTTCCAAGATCTACCGTTCATATTTCCTTTCATCCAACTGATTTAAGATATTAATGCATCTATAAATAATCAGTAATTAAAATTATTCATTAAGTATTTGAAGACTATGTAATGGGCTTTTCTAGAGAGATGATAGAAAGTTTTTTTTTTCAATATTAAATTTTATAATTTAGGATCACATTTTTGGCATATTTAGTTATTTAGTGTATGGAATTATCAGTAGTCTATTTTTTATTAGTCTTGAGTTATTTATGCAAACGTAATTAATTATTGGGTATCAGATATTGAAGCAATCACTCTGTAGTCAGAGTGAGCTTCATGTTTTCCTACCTAAAAAACTAACAATCTACAAGGATTCAAACCCAGCAATATTTAAATTACTAACAGTGCCGTCATATATATATATATATTACAAATTTTTATGACATATATATATATATATGCCATAATAATTTGTAATAAAATGTATAAGATTTGCAGATGATATGGCTCTTATTGCTGAGGAAGAAAAGGATCTTCAGAATATGTTGAATAAATTGGAAGAAGGATGTATGGCATATGGAATGAAGATTAATATTGAAAAGACTAAGTGTTTATGGATAGGGAGAGATGCAAAAAGACTGCAGATTGGAATCCATGATGACATGGTGCAGCAGGTGAAGGGATTTAGATATTTGGGTTGTTGGTTGAGTGAGGATGGAAGAAGTGAAGATGAAGTTAAAAGAAGAATAGCATTGGCAAAGGTGACATTTGTAAAAAGAAAGAAGATATTCTGTGGACCTATGGAAAGAGAATTAAGGAAAAGATTAATTAAATGTTATGTGTGGAGTGTATTAATGTATGGTTGTGAGACATGGACATTGAGTAATAGAATTAAGAAACGACTGGAAGCTTTTGAGATGTGGACATGGAGAAAAATGGAAAAAATCAGTTGGGTGAATAAAATAACAAATGAAGAAGTTTTGAAAAGAGTTAATGAGGAAAGAAGATTGATTGAAAGTATCAAAGAGAGAAAGAGAAACTGGATTGGACATATACTAAGAAAAGATTATAGTTTAATGAAAGATGTTTTGGAAGGAATGGTGAGTGGAAATAAAAAGAAAGGACGGAAGAGATTGACATTATTGGATGATATACGAGATGGAAGGAGTTATGTGGAATTGAGGAAGTGGGCAAGGAAGAGAATGGAATGGAAGAATGGATGAACTGATGTAGTGACTACTCTCTGGACCTGTCTATTGGACAGACTACTATTGATGTTGATGATATATATATATATAATTTTTGATTCTGTTATTTTGATACTTTTGAATATTTTAAGCTTGTGTTGTTGTTTTTTTTGTAAAAAAAAAAGAAGAGAGAATTTGTTTAATCACATAAAGTTTGTCAGTTGTAAAAATTTATTTGCTTTTAATTTCAATTTTGTAAAAATTTTAAGGAAAGAAGATATAACCAAGATGGCAGGTTCAAATGAATCCATTGTGAAATTTTGCTTCACTAATTAAATATTTTAAAAGCTCGTCTTTCATTAATTGAAATATTCTTTTCTTATCAAAGTCATTTTTATTTTAACTAAAAATATTTCGTTAATGAAATATTTTTGTTTCATTTATATTAATTTAAATTCTTTCGAGCTGGAATATGATTTGAACCTTATCATCTTCTTATGTCTTTTTTTTTCATATGTCATAGCATCGTCCGGGAGGTGAACCCACAACCGTCTGCAACCAACTACTTACTTGCAAGGCGGCTGGGATGACCTCTCGGTTAACAACGCTTGACATCTTATGTCTTGTTTTTAATTAAAAAATGGGCTGTAATTTGTTAATTGCTTATCTGCCTCTGGGAAAATGAACTAAGACATTCCTATCATAGCTAGGAATGTATAAATAGGGTAGATTGGAGATAAAGGGGCTTTTGCTTTTTTGTGCTTTTTGCTTTTTGACTTTTCTTGTGCTTTTTCTCTTTGCTCATGAGTTTTTCCATAACAAGAAAAGAAGATAGTGTAATAGAATGTCAGTTGAGTAGGGGACCTGAATCATCTTTTCCCACTCTCAGGACTGCCTCCGGAATGCTTCCACCAATGAAGAAGCAGTAGTGACCAAGAGTGCTGACCACCCAGCTGATTATCCTAAACTGAAGCTCAGAGAGTGAACCATCCAGCCATTGACCCAGAGTATGCCAAGGTAACAGTCCAATATCCATGTAAAGTTGTCTGTGCTTGCATATAAATATTAATTAACGTGTTTTTTTATATTTAATCTTTGCATATAAGACTCTCTCTAATCCCATCAAATACATATATGTAAATGGTTGCATCTAATTTAAGTTTTAGATCCTGTATTTTCTTTTAGTGCGGTAGAATTTTATTATTATAATTGTTTGCTTTATATTTTACTAAATATATAATTTATATGCCAAGTTAACTCAACTCCGTGAGCCTATATTTTATTAGTCTTTTAAATCCGTAGCGCCTCAGGGACATTTTAATTACTACTTTAAATTATTTGTTTTAAAGCCATTTTTCGCTGGATTGAGAACTAATTAAATAATATCATTTCTGTTCTAGGCAGATTATTATTATAATACTGCCATAAGTATATATTTATTGATTATAAATTTAATGTTATTCAAGAACGCTATTGTTTAAATTACTGTTAAGATATTTTAAATAATAATGACCATTATTTTTTTAAATGTAATAATCATTTATATGTAGCGCCTTGAGCATTATAGTTTAAATAATGCTTATTGATTCCAAATGCACGTGGTACCCGTTTAATGAAGGGAAATGTAATAGTATGTCATTAAGACATTCATCTAGTTTTATATTTCAGCTATATAATGTGGTTTAGTATACAAGTCATGCCGTTATGCCCGATTAAAACTTTATATTTAGACCAGTAGTTATTTTGATGTCATTAAAGTTTGTATTATAATTTCATAGCATTGCCAGCATAGGTCAGCCATCATCGTTATTTGCTTTATCGTAATTTGAGGATCATCGGGAACTCCGAATCCTCCATCTTTACTTATATATGTTTTAGCTGGCATCGTAAATGCACTAGGACACTTTCGGAAAGAGTAGCGGAAGCTCTGCATTGGTAATCTGTGGACAATTGCATCTACCTACCTACCTCCTCTCCAGGTATAGCCCACCAGAAGAACAGACATACCATTTCTTTTTTCTCACTAAATGATGAAGTGTCTATTCGGCCAAAATGGACCGAATCTTATATTTTGCTGGCTTATGTTCGCACCATGATTTCTTATATTATTTTAGAATTATGCCTAAAACTAATCTGTAAGCCGTAACGCTGTGATATAACTAAACCATTTTGCTATTTATTAATGTATTATTTATATTTGGAATGTCACGAAAAGTTTGCAGTAAGCTATTTCCCTTAGACAAGTGACTCCCACATGCGTAAATGAATTTTCCTTATGTTATTTTATAATTCAAGAACTGAAATATAATGTTTGTCATATTGAATATGAAAATATTCGCGTATCCAAAATCACTGTTTTATAACTTTGTTGTTCAATAATTAATAAATGTAATGGATGTCAGAGACCAATTTACCTGGCATCATTAGTTACATACATGTAGATTTCTTGTGTGATCGAAGTGGCATCAATCATAGTTTGTTAAATACATGATATTAATTTATTCAAACATTAAAGTGTCTCTTGTGAATTCTTTTATCTAGGTTAGTATTTAATCGTATGATAAAATAGTGTTTCTTTTCTTAAATCCCTTTATGTAATTTTTTTTTTTAAACATTGGCATATAAATAAACCATACTATATATGTATTAGCGTGATATCCCATAATAATCACAGATGTGAGCATAATGAAACTATTCTAGCGTGAACTATATAAATAATGTACATTTAGAATAAATTGTTTTTATATAATATTAAATTAAAGTATCTTTTAATCCTATCCAGAGTTCGAATCTTTATTTTGGCGAGTTTTTAAAAATAAAAAGGTTTTATATAATGATGTATTATTTTAATTCCTATATCTCATTTGGGGATTCATCCTCAATAGTCCTAATTTGAGTCTCATGTCTCTTTACCACTGTCAGATATCCGGTACAATATTAATGTCAAACTGTTACCTAGATTAGTTTATGGATGCTCAATTTTTCAGTAGGGAGAACATTTTTGCACTAAAGCCACCCAGTTGTTATTTTTTATTTCAATATTATTATTAAATATAATGACAGCTGTTGAAGACTAATAAAATTAAATTTGAAATGTTATTGTATAGGGCAAAGATAAACACTCAAATATTGAAATAATATGAAGACTATATATAGTTTCAGCCAATGGTTATTGAGTCCAGAACTTTAGGATTTAAAAATTCAAGCCACTAATTTTAATAGTATAATAGAAGTAAAAAGTAGAGTGGATATATTGTAAATCTGTACTTCATATTGAGGAACAATCATACCTAGAACTAGTCAGAACCAATTGGCATCATCATTTAATATGTAGATAATTCAAGATTAGAGTGATCTGAAATATATTGTTGATATTTATATTTTAATGTTGTTATAAAAAATAATTTTGATCTAGTTTTTGATAGATATGTAAAATAAACTGGCTACCATTCAGTGTCTATTCTTAAGATATAGGTATTTGTATCAGTCTTTTGTTGTAGAAGATTATAACCATTTCACAAAATAATTGTCTATATTTTAAAAACTAATAATGAATTAGTAATAATATCTCTCAATCTTTGAATATTTTCAAAGCTATTATATTCATAGTGGCTAAAAGTAAGTCATATATCATGTAACTTAATTTAATAATCTTGTAATTATAAAAAGTAAAGAGTGAATAGCTCTAACTAGATTTATTGATAAATTCTGCAAGAGAAAGCATTTAAAAATTCTCTATCTAGAAATTATCCCTCCCTTCAGACTGTTTTCATGCTTTCCTCATTGAGGTGCTAGGATATTTCAGATACATAGATCTAAAATACCAACTCAAAGCCAGAACTTATCTGATAGTTAACTTTTAAGTAGACAATCTGAAATTTTCTGGCACCTACATATCTTCAAATCCAGCTATCCAACTTAAATAGCTATATGGGGCTGAGAATTCTTCAGCTATACCATATATTAATAATCTAGAAATTATCCCTATCCTCAGACCGGTTTCATGCTTTTGGAATTCCTTATTAATATTAATATTTGGAATGTCTGAAGACTTCTCAGCCCCATATAGCTATTTAAGTTGAGTAGCTGGGTTTGAATACATATAGGTGTCTGAAAATTTCAGATTGTCTACTTAAAATTTAACTATCAGATAGTGCCTCATTGAAGAATGCCAAGAGCATGAAATCAGTCTGAGAATAGGGATAATTTTTAGACAGAGATTTTTTAAATGCTTTCTCTTCTTACTATAAAATATTTAACAAAAGAACAATGACCATCAAAAAGTCTATTCCTTCAGATACTGAAAGCAATTTATTCCAAGATGAGTCAAAACAAGTAAATTTTTTTTAGATATATATCTAATAAAGAACAGAAAATGCTATCAAAATAATAAATCTCTTAATGATGCAAGAAAAAAGAATGAGACTATAAAAAAAAAAAAAACTTCATATGAAGGTATGAATGACAATTATCACCAACAATACTGCATATAGAAAATCTTTATTACAATCAACGAAATTTTCAATATCTAACTCTACAGCCAATATTTTAAAAAAAAAGTCAGAAAAATATTATTAAAACTCAATATTTTTCTAACTTGAAATTAGTAAATGCAGAAAATATTGATGAATTGGAATTAAGCCTCGAGTTACAAAAAAAATTCAAATCCTGATAATAGTCTCCCAGATATTTTTAAAAAAAATTAACATTCAAGAGGAAAAAAATGTGGTGACAAAATTAAACTATTACAAAATCTTTTGTAAAAATTTGGCATAAAAATAAAACTATACTAATCTAAAAAAAGAAAGATTAAAAAGAAAGTCATTTTATAATAGTATTGATTTTTCTACAAGATCTTTAAAAGAATAATCTTAACAAAGAATCATACCAAATAGTTGAAAATCATTTATCTTCAGAGATTAGGACAAAGATATTGAGAATAAGTCTATTTTAAATTACTAACACCAAATAAATAAACACTGCTATTATTACCTTTATCAATATTATTTACCTAATAACTGTTTTAATTAAGGAATGAACATTTTCTAAAAATTCTATAAAGTTTTTAAATGGAAGATAATGTTCTTCAACAGAATAACAATAAATCCAAAATTTTACTGTATAGTTTTTCAGTGACTTTATTAAAAAAAAAAAAAAGAATTCATTGGTTGCACTAAAAAAAAAAAATTGTAGGGAATAATAAAAAAAATGTCTCAATAAGAATATAATATCTTTGATAAAAAATGTCTCAATAAGAATATAATATCTTTGATAATATTCAAAGATTGAGAGATATCATTGCTAATTCATTACATTAGTATTTAAAATATAGACAATTAATTTGTGTAAAGTTATAATCTTTTATAACAAAAGGCTGATATAAATCACTATATATTATTGGATAGAGATTGAATGATAATCAATTTATTTTATTTATCTATCAAAGATTAGATCAAAAATTATTTCTAAAAACAACATCATTAATAATATCACATGATCACCATCTCATACTAGCACATAATTGTTTTGCCTTGCTCATTAATAATATATACTTCCAAAATAATTTTCTATTATTCTTATATTAAACATCAACAATATATTTCAGATCACTCTTTTTTGAATTATCTATATGTCAAATGATAATGCCAATTGATCCTAACTAGTACTAGTTATGATCTTTTCTCAATATATCCATTCTTTATATTCTTTATCTTCTTAATTAAACTGAATTTAAGTACAATGGAACTGTAATTAGTTTCATATGTTTCAAATGACTATAATATTTAACTAATAAAAAAATTAATTTCTAAAGCTATATAATTAATTACTCCCTATTCTTTCCACACAACATATGCATATATATTCACATACATTTATTTATGTAATTAATATTGACTCCCCTCATAATTAAAAAAGTTGGTTTTAATTTTAATTAATTTATAATGAAAATCTTTTATTCTATTATTTATCAAATTATTTATTATTTGCAAAGAGAATATATTTAATAAAGCAAACTTTTTTTGTTACTCACTTTAAATTTCTTAAAATCAATTCTAAACTCATTTTAATTTCTCTTAATACTATAACACATTTTTATCTAAAATTACACCTTAGGATCAATAAATCTAATATGTAAAAGAAAATATATTATTTTACTTTTTCAAATAAACATAATATTTAAATACATCAAATTTACATTTGAGAACTGGTAATATATTTTAAATTTTTATTCATGATCTAAGCCAAGATTTATTTATTACATATTCTGAAGAATGCTAACAGCATTCAAGTTATTCCCCTTTCTTTTATTAGGCATCCTGTGTTACAGTTATATTTTATATTCTGATCCTTGAACAACATGTAAAAAATTGTTTTACAGTAAGATAAGTATTTTTAATATATAATAAAAATTAAAATAAAGAAAAAAATTTAAACATACAATTATAAAATACAATTAAATATTCATTAATTTTTATTTATTTACAAAAGTTCTGCTAAGATTGAAATTTATATAAATAAATTACTTAATAGTTTTTTTTTTTTCTTTGAAATAAAATCTTTTATAAGTGAGCAGTGTAGCTTCTAATTATGGATGGATTTTTTAGACATTTTTTAAAACAATGACATAGAGCAGTGGCACACAACATTTTTACACTTGTGGCCTTCTTCCTTGGATGAAAATTTGATGTGTCTTTGTTTTTCTATGCTTAAATTATAAATATGAATATGTAAAGGTAAAATGATAGTAGCTTTAATTAATATACAAATTTATATTTTCTAATATTTTAATATTAAGCATGTATGATATGAAATGAAAATTTTGAAAAAAAATCATATACTTATTAAAAAAAAAATAAAGATATTATACAAAAACAACTTATTTTTAGGTGATTTTTATCTATTTTAAAAAATTAAATTCTTTCAAAAAAAAACTTATCATTATTTAAAACTTAAGAGACTTTCTTTAAAATGTTGTGACCCTTGACAATTTTATGTGACTCTCTAAGGGATTGCAACCCATGGTTTGCACATCTCTGATATAGTGCATCATCTTTGAATCATGAAAAATTTTACATTTTGAAAACATTTTTTATAGTGATTTTCTTGAGTACAGTACCATTTCATGTCTAATTTAATTTTTTTTTTAATTTTTTACAAACTTTGACAAACACTTTCATTATTGTAAAATATTAAATTAAAACTCAAACAAACTTGAATTACACTTTTTATTTTCAGCAATAAAATTAGATTATGTTATGGATTTGTTATCATATGTATAAATCAATCAATAAAATATTTACCAGGCAGACAACATAGAATATTATTCAGAAATAGTAGCATACAGTCAAAGAGAGATTAAAAATTTTTAAATTATAATTTGTTTTAATCAGCTAATACAGGGGTCCCCAACCTTTTTGCACTTAAGAGCACATTCTATAATACCGGCCAGTTGGCAGGCATCATTTATTTTTTCAACCAGGGGGCGGGCACTATTTCTTTTTTCAATGTAAATTTATAGTTGGATATTGTTAATAATACACATAATGTCCAAAAAAATATTTATTTCAAAAATAAAATTTTAATGTTTATATTTTAACGCTGTAAAAGTATAGTATGTTCTACAATTTGATTACAATATAATACAATAATTTATAAGAAATTTTAAAAATTAAATTTATTTGTATCAGATAAATAATTTTTTATCATGTTTGGATAGCGGCAGGCACACATAAAATGGTCTGTGGGTGCCATGGTGCCTGGAGGCATACGGTTGGGGACCCCTGAGCTAATATTTCAATGAGCTCATTAATAAGATAAATGCATGTTAAAATTATATTGAAAAACACATGAAAATAAATATTGAAATGAAATATATTTAGCAACACAGTGGTGGGCTACTAATTAAGGATATAAAAACAACACATTTTGAAATGGCTACTACTAATTAAACAATCTTCAAAAACACGTTGTCATAGGATTAATTACTAAAAGAATTTCGACAACACCTATTGCACCTATTGCCAGAGGATATTAAAATGAAAACAATTCGCATATATAAATAGCCAGATTTTTATTGGAGTTGGGTTTTTCAGCCTAGTTTTCAGTGTCAGTCTTGTTTAAATTATGTATCCAGAAACAGAAATGCAGTGCTGAGCATCATATGGAAATATACGCTCTTCTTTCAGTCCTTAGTCCAACAAGATCAGCAAGACCTGCCCGTGAAATAATGTCTGCTTAACAGATCAGAAATCCTCCGTCAATATTCCACTGTCTCCAGAAATAATAATCATGAAGAATAATCAAACTCCTCAAGAAAACGTCCCAGCCAGCTGGAAATATTCTCACCTAAAGCAATAATTAAAGAAAATGAAGTTCTACGTCCATGTTCCAAAAATCCTAGGTAAAACATTTTATTATTCTCATTTATATGTAGTAGCCACCGCTGTAATTCGTAAATTCTACAGAGACAAGTAATTTGAACTTTATAAGTATGCATAAAATGAGCTATTGATGTGCGTGTTTGTGAATATTAGATAATTTAAAATGTCAAATATTATTTTGCTTTTTCATAAGATATATTATATTGTATTAATTTAAAATGTGCATGACAAAATTACCAATATTATGTTAGTTAACAATTATAAAGATATTTAAATTTAGTATAGTTAATGCAAGTTAAAATAAATTGTCTTTAAACTAAAACTTTATTCATCAGTCAATTCTTTTTATCAATTCTTTTTCTATATTTTATTACTGATTAAAATTAGACTGGGCTAGTTTATGGGATGTTTCGAGTGCTGGATTATGAGCCTACTGACCAAATACATTGTTTATTCTTCTGAATAGATAGCTGGCACCTGGAGTTTACTCCGAAACAAATAAAGTGTTTGGATAGTAGGGATTTGAATCTAGCAGCCGAGATGGGCCATTGTTGATAGTTAAAGCTATCAAGAATATCTCCCATTTTGCTCGAACGTGCTGGTTTGTTCACGTAACATTTATAAGATTATAAATGTATTATGAAGACGTATGAAACCAGCAAAACATATATATGTGTAAGTATACTTCATTCGGCAAAACCATCCAGTACAAATGATGCGCCAACATGGGCTGAACCCATCATAAATGACAGTTAATTAAATATTTTGTTCTTGTTTAAAAATAAAAACCTTAAAGAAAAGCTAAATTGCAAATGTAAAGTGGTATTAATTTTAAAAAAAAAAGAATTGATCGAAATCTTTTTTCTTCTTTAAATGAAAAGAGATTTATGCTATTTACTTTGGTTAAGATAAATCATTCTTTTAAATCTGACAGTTGGGTGTTTTGAATGGAGCTAAAGCGTTAGGATCTGGTAGAGAAAAATGAACAAAAGGGGGTGGAGTCAGCATATATTTCCATCTTAGTAAGAAAATAAATAAGTCATATATTAAATTTAGTGAAATAAAATATTGTTTTAAAAATGGGAGTTGTGGAAAAAGAAGAGAGTGAGTCACAGATGATGATGAAGATGTTCATGAAGTTGGTGATAGAAATGAAGGAGGATATTAGTGAAGTTAAGCAGGGCCAGCAGGCAATGAAGGAAGAAATTAGTGAAGTTAAGCAGGACCAGCAGGCAATAAAGGAAGAAATGATTAAGGAAATTAAAGAAATGAGAAGAGAAATAATGGGAGAAGTAGAAGAAACTCAGGAAGTAGAAAAAGAAGTTGAGATGGAAAAGGAGTTGAAAAATCATTTGAGTAAAGAGATCGTAGAAGTAGATTTTGTCAAAGAAAATAAAGAAGTGGAGGTCATGAAAGAGATAGTAGAGTCAGATAGTGGTAAATATAGTAGTTTGGAAATAGAAATTAAATTAGAATCAGATAGCATTGCTACAGAGAAAGTAGAAACAAACAGAGATCAAGAAATAGAAGAGAGACATAAGTTCAAGGTAGAAGATAGTGTTGAAAAGTTTTTACAAAAGGTTAAAAAGGTTAAAGTAAAAGTTCGTGTTCGTTTTAAATGTAGATTTAAAATAAAAAGAAACCATAGGAAAAAATATTCACAGTTAGGAAAAATATGGAGGTCTGTGAAGCTTAAAGGTTTTCTAATTTACAAGGCAGAAAATAAAACTGAAAGGAAAAGAGATAAAGCAATAAATTTTAATCGAGGGAGAGATGTGAGAATATGGAGTATAATTTATGTTAGTGAGTTAGTAGAAAGAAAGAAGGAACCGCCTGACATAGTTTAAAAGTTAGTAATCGGGCGGAATAGTAAAGGAAATAAACAAAAAGGACAGGAAATGGACAATGAACTCGAATATGATTATTCTAATGTCAATAATTTGATAAATTAAATCTGAAACTTCTGTTTAAAACTTAAGACAATAAAATTAAAAATAACTGAATAATAATAAATTAAATGTTTGAAAGTAATAATAATAATGGGGGCTTTGTAGAGTAAAAGATTTTTTTCCCCCTCTCCACGCACAGATTAATGAATAAAAAAAATCAATAAAATCAAGTAAATAAATGGGTCAAGTTAATGTTTTAAAAGTAATGTTTGTAGAATTAAATAAATGAAAAAGATAATGGAATTTCTAGAATAGAATTAATTTAGTCAAATAAATATTTGCATAATTATGAATTGTAAGAAAGTAAAATAGTTTTCTGAGTACATGCACGTTACAATAAAAGTTTGTTTTGACTACTGTAAGTTAAGAAAAGGCTGTAAATAAATTGTTTAAAATAATCAAGATAAAAAAAATCTCTAGTAAAATAATAATGAATGAATCATAATAAAGTAAAATAGTTTTTCTGAATACACACACGTTCAATAAGGAAGTTAAAGTAATAGTTTAAGAAAAAAAATAACATTGCAATATAAATAAATATGGATAATGTTATCGTAGTATAAATAAATATGTAAAATAATGCTCGTAATAGTTTAAAAATAATATTATAAGATTAATGTAAATAAATATGTTAAAGTAATGTTTATGTGTATTTAAAAATAATATTGAAAGGTTAAAATAATAATGATATAAAGTCAATCTAAGTTGTATTAAGAGTGTATAAGGTTTGAAATTAAGGGAATGAGGGTAGTATTGAAATAAGTTTTAGATAAGGTTAAGTTTAAAGCTGTTGACTGGATAAATCTTAGTACCCATGATGAATTGGCAGGGATCATTCCTCTTTTAAAATGCACACTGGGCAAATCCAGCATGAGCCGCAAGTCACTTCTTCAGGGGAGAATCCCCATATCTCATACCTCATTTTCCAAAGCGTAAGTCAGGAATGGACAGTTGATATCCTGCCATTCACAGTGACCTTTTCTTAGTCAAAGTCTGATCAAGAGAATTGGCAACCAAAGCTTTGTTTTTAATAGTGTGTAAGTCGGTATAAGTCAGCAAATCTGCCTCCGCCTCATTTCCAAAAGATCCCTGTGCCACAAAATTAGTTTGTCCGGTGGTCACTATCCAGGACTCTGAACATTGTAAGCAATGTTTTCAGCATAGAAAGAAGTTAAGCATAATTGGAGATTGCCCTTAGTATGAAAAGTGAAATATATTAAAAAAAGCAAACTTAGAAAAATAATAATAATTAGAATTAAGAATTAAAGTCTCAGAGATAAAATGGTCAAAAATGACACATTTAACTCTCAAATGAAGGGGCGTGCAATGTACCAATATTGAAATTGGCACATAGTAATTTATCTAAAAAAATTATTAAAATAATCTTTCGTAAGAGAAAAACGTATTTAAATGTTGAAGAGTTTATTACAGTCTATTTTCATAAAAGAGTTTGAAATAAAAGTTAGAAAATAATTGGTTAAAAGGAGGGGGGGAGTTTTGTTAGAAAAGATAAAACTAAGAGTTCATAAAAGTTAAAGAGTGTTATTATTATAAATTAAAAGTTAAAATATAAATCTCTTTTCATTCCGGTTTATTAGAATAAATGCGTATATATGTGCGATGGTAAATAAAAATAAATGTTAGCTCGTTAATAAGATAAATGCATATTAAAATTATATTGAAAAACACATGAAAATAAATATTGAAATGAAATGTATTTATTTAACAACACAGCAGTGGGCTACTAATTAAGGATATAAAAACAACACATTTTGAAATGGCTACTACTAATTAAACAATCTTCAAAAACACGTTGTCATAGGATTAATTACTAAAGGAATTTCGACAACACCTATTGCCGGAGGATATTAAAATGAAAACAATTCGCATATATAAATAGCCATATTTTTATCGGAGTTGGGTTTTTCAGCCTAGTTTTCAGTGTCAGTCTTGTTTAAATTATGTTTCCAGAAACAGAAATGTAGTGCTGAGCATCTTATGGAAATATACGCTCTTCTTTCAGTCCTTAGTCCAACAAGGTCAGCAAGACCTGCACATGAAATAATGTCTACTTAACAGCTCAGAAATCCTCCGTCAATATTCCACTGTCTCCAGAAATAATAATCATAAAGAATAATCAAACTCCTCAAGAAAACTTCCCAGCCAGCTGGAAATATTCTCACCTAAAGCAATAATTAAAGAAAATGAAGTTCTACGTCCATGTTCCAAAAATCCTAGGTAAAACATTTTATTATTCTCATTTATATGTAGTAGCCACCGCTGTAATTCGTAAATTCTATAGAGACAAGTAATTTGAACTTTATAAGTATGCATAAAATGAGCTATTGATGTGCATGTTTGTGAATATTAGATAATTTAAAATGTCAAATATTATTTTGCTTTTTCATAAGATATATTATATTGTATTAATTTAAAATGTGCGTAACAAAATTACCAATATT
This sequence comes from Epiperipatus broadwayi, assembly GCA_028023455.1. Taxonomy (NCBI): domain Eukaryota; kingdom Metazoa; phylum Onychophora; class Udeonychophora; order Euonychophora; family Peripatidae; genus Epiperipatus; species Epiperipatus broadwayi. The sequence continues at coordinate 9,909,174 of JAQFVV010000003.1, forward strand.
ATGTTAGTTAAAAATTATAAAGATATTTAAATTTAGTATAGTTAATGCAAGTTAAAATAAATTGTCTTTAAACTAAAACTTTATTCGTCGGTCAATTCTTTTTATCAATTCTTTTTCTATATTTTATTACTGATTAAAATTAGACTGGGCTAGTTTATGGGATGTTTCGAGCGCTGGATTATGAGCCTACTGACCAAATACATTGTTTATTCTTCTGAATAGATAGCTGGTGCCCGGAGTTTACTCCAAAACAAATAAAGTGTTTGGATAGTAGGGGTTTGAATCTAGCAGCTGAGGTGGGCCATTGTTGATAGTTAAAGCTATCAATAATATCTCCCATTTTGCTCGAACGTGCCGGTTCGTTCATGTAACATTTATAAGATTATAAATGTATTATGAAGAAGTATGAAACCAGCAAAACATATATATGTGTAAGTATACTTCATTCAGCAGAACCATCCAGCAAAATATATATATAGCCAGTTACTACAGTTTAATTGATGTGTCAAACTTATTGCCTTCACAACTTTAACATAAACTATTTAATAAAATTATATTAGTGATTTTTATTAGTCATTGATTAGTAATAATTGAAAGGTTGCTAGTCTTTCACATGTGCCTACCATTGTCTCTCAGACAGCCAATCAGATTTTTAACAGCTGTCTTAAGAATGATCAGGCTTTGATGCATGACAGAGATTTTGATAAGAAAAGGATGATACCAACCTTTTCTCTACTTAACTTTTTATATATATAGGCCAGTCTTAAGCATCTTGGCCTGAAAGCTTGAAGATATAAACATATTCATTTATTACTTACTGAGTTTTTAATTTACGATATTACAGCGCGAATTTACTACACTGCAATTTTCTAGATGTTAATATAATTTATCAGCAACATATGTAAATAACATTAGTCTAAATCGCATGTTATTAAATTAGTAATAATTGAAAGGTAGCTAGTCTTTCACATGCACCTACTGTTGTCTCTCAGACAGCCAATCAGATTTTAAACAGCTAAGAGATTAATTAATAATATTTCGGAAGTGCAATTTTCACTACACCACTCTCATGGAAGTAGAGACTGGTTTCTATTCACTTTTAACACCTTGTGGATGATGTAATCATAAACATATGTCCAAAGACATGTGAAAAAGATGTATAATTCCCAAGGTGCACATTTTATGTTGAATCAGAACTCATCAGTTGATCCATATCACAATCTCATACACATATAGTTATCATATATTTATATTTATACTCCTAACAAGGTATTAAAAGTAAATAGAAACCAGTTCCTATGTTACATGAAAGTAGTGCAGTGAAAATTACTACAGAAATATTATTCATTAAGTCGATAATGTCTAGTCTAATGAATGACTAATAAAAATTATTGATATACACCCATTAAGTAGTTTTCTTGTGCCAAAGTTATGAGGGCAATAAGTTTGATACTTATCAATTAAACTAACAATTATGTTTATAATGTGAATATAAATATTACAGTTTGTTCAACAAAGGAGTTTTAATTTTTTACAATTAAACTTTAGCAATTGGCTATCTTTATTATAATCTTATGATAGTTAGCTCTCAATATGTCTGACTGAGTACAATTGCACCAATCTCAGGTTACCATTAAATATATACTATAAATATGACCACTAATCTCAGGGTTATTACTAAAGATTATCCAATAAGTAAATAAAATTATATTCTTCATCTTAGGTTCTAGTCCTATAAATAAATATGTATCCTAGAGAACAATAAAGATATCCAGTCTTCAGATAATATTCTAATACAGTAAATAATTTAATTAATGATGGTGAGATTCTTATATTTAAAAATGATTCTTCTTTTTAACAATCTAGAATAACACTCATGATGCTATGGGTAGGAAAGGGATTTTGTTCATACTCATATATCACACCAAAGAATTTTTTGTAATCCAAATTAAAATAATGAAATAAAATAATCTTAACTATGGATGCTACTTTAACATCAAACAATATAAACTTATATGAAATGACTTTAAGTATTATTGTACTCTTCATATTTTAAATAATATAATATTTATGTGATTGGGATTTTCTGATCATGCAGATCTTGATACAGATACAAATTTAATAATCAAACAAAAAATTTTTATTACTATAAAATATAACAACTGTAAGTGATTATAATTTTAAATATGATTAAAATAATACAATGATTATAATGTTTTAACAATAAATTTAAAGATATGAAGAAATCATTTTGTTAGCTATGAATTCAGAAAGTTCTCACATTCCTTTTATTAATCCAGATTTCTTCCCAATATGTCAGAAGTATGAAAAGTATTCAATGGATTGACAATTAAATGTTGTCAACAATATTATAACCTTGAATTTGAAAGAGATGCATAATTTCAGAAGCCAAATAAAATAATTATATAAGTTTAAGCATAGAATATTCTATTATGGTTCAACAGCTTCAAAATACTTAAGCTACTTGATAATATCAAGAGCAAAATAAAGACATGATTGATATTACACATGATTAACATTTTCCAAGGAAAACATCAAGAAATATAATAGGCAAAAATGATGGAATAATTTCAAAGTGCACATTTGTCTATAAGTGCAAATAAAGAATTAAGATCATATTGCTGATCTTAATAAACTTAATAATGATAAACCATTACAAAAATTTTGCCTGAAGCAGCATCTTCAATTACATGTCACCTAAGACATACTACACTTCAAAAAGCATAATGAGAACAATATATAAAAATAGCTTTGAAACATGACTATCTCATGTAATAATAATAATAAACACATGATGTGAGAAACCAATAAAACATATTATAATTAAAGTAAAAGTAACTAGGCATATGAATTATGGCTTGACAATTTAATAAGAAAACATACATCATCTTCAATATTTCATTCATTTTTTTATTCCATACACAATGAACATATTTCCTTTGATTACATTACAATGTAAAAAAATATTCTAAGAACTCCATTACTCATATAGTATAAATTACAAGCAAGCAATATTATAAGCATAATAAAACATATAAATAAACTTAAATCAAAATATTATATTTTTGCCCTTTTATCACTTGAAAAATGTTTTTTAGTCCTGGAATCATTGATTCAAAGACAATTTTTTGCAGCATTATAGTTTGAATAATGATTTCATTGAAATTTAGAATATTTTATTAAAATGTTCTGTAAATATTACATTTTGAAAATAATTAGTCAAAATCTGAGACAGTAGAGTGAGCACTGATACAAATTAAGTCATTCAAAGTAAAAATAGTATAATATTGTCTCAAACAATATGGCATATAAATAATATTTTCTCTGGAGCAATGCAAAGTTTCAAACAACAAAAATTTATAGAGAGCATGATATTAGTTCCTTTGAAACAAAAATTTGTAAAACAATGTGTAGGTTGTAGAAAGCCTAAGGTTCATTTTATCTTTAATAGCAAATAAAAATATTTAAATGAAATAAAGTATATTTCAGCGTGAATATTTACTTTTATTTTTATAGCAAGTAAAAATACTTCAATAATATTTATATAGCACAATATTTAGGTAAAGCAATATAAACTTTGCAGAGAGCTTAATATTATTTAAATTTGAAGCAATATGAATTTTTAAACGCATCAAGACATCTATAAAAAGCACATTTACTTATCTTTATTCTCTGTCATGTGAACTACTCTGATAAAATGAAGTATATTTTAGCATACATATTTTATCTTATGATCAAAACACACAAAGAGAAAGTTAATCCTTTCATGACATATTTAAAATAAGACATAACTCCTGGAAATGCAATATTTTCATTTTGCAATTATATAAATGTTAAAATCAGCATTTCATTTATTTTAAAATTAACGCAACACTATTATTTCACAGAATATCATTTTAAATTATGAAAATATAATTTTACGAAGATAATTCACTTCCACAATAAGGTATACCATTTTAAATTTTCAGAATAATTATTTTATAGCTGCTTTTTATAATACTTTACAAGCTAGCAAATTTCTAATTCTGTTTTAAACAAAATGACGCAAATATAAGGTTTTTAATTAGCCATAGAATATAACTTAGCAAGTTATTTAAATAGTTAAGCACTATTCTAGTGTTCACAATATTAGTAGACTTAATTTTAATTAAATGTAAACATTATTCAAGCATGAATTTGGAAGTTACAGTTCATAGCAAATTTAATCTGCTACTTTTGTGAGAATTTCTGAAGCTGATAAAGCAATGTTATAATTTATCATTTCCTTCCATTGATAATGTCATTTTAATATTTTCTTGTCATGAATACATTTAGGAGATACTGTAGTGAGAGATTGGAATAAGGCAGAAAGCCCAAGCAGATATTATTTTCACCATTCATGGCTTAAATTAACAAAAATAAGTAATATGAACTTAATTTTAAACTTTGTGTGTTTGGTTAATATTTTTTATTTAATACTAGCACTGCTAACGTTTAATATCTTATTAAACCATAGCACTCAGTCTATGGTTTAATAAGATATTAAATATTAGCTTTATGTTTATACATTTATAGCACTAGTATTGAATTACAAAAATACATAATTAATAAATAGAGACAAATGAACAAGCAAGTATGTAGAAGATGAAGTACAAGTAAGTTAAAACACATGGTCAGTTGCATTTATATGATAAAACAGGTAGCATAAAGAAATCAAATGATTGACAATGAGGGTGTTAATTAATTAGTTAATTAATTCCACCTCAAATTAATCGTCAAGTAAATTATTCTAGAAATAACTTCTTTTTTTTTATAGACTGTCTGGAATTTTAGACATAACTAACTAATATTACATCATGCATTTACAAATGGTTATTTAATGGTAATTAAATGTTACAAATAATACATTTCATTTAACTTTTTAAAAGTTTTCAAATAATGCTTTATGAAAATAATAATAGAGATTTAAAAAAAAGAAAACAGCAAAATATTACAATTTAAACAATATTGAACATTAATTCTTTCAAACAAGAAACTTTAAATGTAATAAATTTCTTTTTAAGTTTTATTTCAGTAAAAAAAAAATATTAATATGCATGCGTACATACTTGAAAGACTCGAATAATAATTAGAATTGTTTTAAAATGAATTGTAACCAACTATTTGTTATTTAGAACATAATAAAGTATTATTAAATTATTTACATATTTGTTTTAAATTAAAGCTCCTTATTTAATAAATCTTTACTTAAAGCTATTTTAAACTATAAGCAAGCTAAACTTTAATAAGAATATTAAATCTATGGTTTTAAAACATTTAACAATTACAGAGTAAGCTAAACTAATATTTTAAAAATAATTAGACTCATTTTATTTAGACTTGTCATAAAGAAATATAATAAAAATTTTTACAACTAATATTTAACAGATTAAATTATTTATCACATTTGATATGTGCACTAACTTATTTAAATATAAAATAAACTATATAATTTTTTTAAATGTATCATATTATAATACATGCATAATTATGTTTCTGGATGCAGAACTTATGGTTACAATATATACTGAATGATGGTAAAGATATATGTAAGAAATTGTGATCTAGACCATTTGATGAGTGCTGGTTTAGTACAAAATATGCATCTTGGTGATCATACATATTTTTCATATATCTTTAGTCATATGTTTATGATTCCATCCCTCCACAAAGTGTTAAAAGTGGATAAAAAATAGTCTCTACTTGCATGAGTGTGGTGTAATGCAAATTACTCTACAGAAATATTATTTATTAAGTGAATAATCTTTAGTCTAATGAATGATTAAAAAATTATTAATATACTTCCGTTAAGTATTTTGTGTCAATGTTATGAGGGCAAAAAGTTTGACACATCATTTAATTTACTATCTATATATACTGAACACAATAAAGATATGTGTAAGAGATTGTGATTTGAACCAACTGATGAGTATTGGTTCAACATGAAATGTGCATCTTGGCGATTATACATCTTTCCCACATATTTTTGGTTATATGTTTATGATTACACTCCTTGACAAGATTATAAAAGTGGATAGAAACCAGTCTCTACCTTGCATGAGAGTGGTATAGTGAAAATTACACTACAGAAATATTCATTTAAGTGGATAATATCTAGTCTAATAAAAATTATTAATTAAGCCTTTCTTTTAAAAGTCATAATTTTTTTATTATTTTTACTTCCAGATTCCAAATAATTAATAATCTTAATCATTTAATTAACCTTGTTTTAAAAAAACACTTTAAATTAAAACAAACTTTCGATAATCTATTGTCTAATGAATGACTAATAAAAATTATGAATAATAAAATGTCTAAACAAATTTTTTTAAGTAAAAACTAAAATTATAAAAATAACTATATTTAATTAAAAAAAAATATTTGAAAGAATAATTTTAGAAGTTGAACTTACAATTTGTCTATTAAAGTTTTTTTAAAAAAAATTATATTTTCATTTATTAAATTGTTGCTTATAAAATTTAAACTTTTATATAAATACATTCAAACATGCATCCACAAATAATTTACTGTATCTGTACTTAGATATATATTTATGATTATTGAATTTCCAAATTTGTATTAAGTTTAAGGTTTAATTATAACTAAATAACTTATTTCCACAATCTGTTTCTTTTGAACTTATTTTAAATATGCAATCATCTCTACCCCTTTTCTGCTTTATTTCTTAAGACACCATAGAGTATCTACTTTACTATACACATATTTATATGTATAATTTTTTTCTCATTATCATTATGTTTATGTTCATATGGAATTATGAATATTAAGGACATTTACATCAATAATGAAGTGTTCATTAATTTTTTTTTAGTGGTTTAATGTTGGTAGAATGATAAACTCAAGAGTTAAACATTTTTGGATCAAAATTCACTTTTTCATTCTAATACTCAAACCTCAAATGATCTTCTGGGCATCTAACCAATTATTTATTACTTTATTTACTTTCTATTAATAATTCATACAAACCATTAAATACAATTTTAGTTTTATCTCAGATGTAAGTCAGCCAAAAGTTCAATTTATTATTATTATTATTTTTTCTAAATTAAAAAAAAAAAAATAATAAAAACATTATTTAATTTACTTGCATTAATTTTTGATTTTCTATCATTTAATTTATTAAGAGATTTTATACTATATATATCCCACAAGTTTATTATTATATATCCAAACAAGGAAGAACTAAATAAAATAATTCTGATAACAGACAACCACTGTCAAAAGGACATCTCCACAAAAAATAAAATATCTATACTGTGCATCATTAACAGAATTGTGTTAATATATTGGTTGCATTATTTTAAAAAAAAACAAGTTGTATATAGTAATCCACATAGAAAATCCTTAAAATGAGTAATTAATGATAATTTGATGACATATATTTCTATCCATAATTATAGTAAAACTTAAGATATATTGTTTGTTTTGTATGTCAAATCAAGAATATAAAAAATTAGCACTCATCTTTTTATGTGGCTCATAAATGACATCAATGGGTATGTGACTTATTGAAGCATTTAATGTGATTAGTTCAGAAAAGTTATGTAAATAAAAGCTTTTTTTTCTTATTTTTTCAAAGAAGTTGGACATACAGAATTTTGTAGAATTTGTAAATTATATTTTAAAAAATAGCAAAATCTAGCAGACTTGTTTTATCTGAGATCAGTTTGATTGGGTAATTAAAATATTTTGTTCTCTAGCATACTTTCAGACAGAAAACACACATTTATAATCTACTGACAAATTTAGATGAGAATTTTTTGATGAATAAATGAAAGTTCATGATTCAATTTCCAGATGGGGAAAATAAAAATAAATCTTCATCCCATTTGAATTGGAATTTCATGATTCACTAGTGAAAATAATATTTACAATTGTTTAGCTATTGGCAGAATCTTCCAAGCTGGGGAAGGAGGTTATATATTTGAGCATTTTCTAAAAAAAAACAAAAAAAAACAACAACTAATTTTTGCAAATAAAAGCCAATAAACTATTCAGGAAAATATTTAATATTAAATAGGAATCCCAATTATTCTTAGCCAGATAGTAAAGTAAGTCCTAGAATAATTTTGGTCAGTTAGATGAATGATGCACTACACATAAAAAATAATCACTATTAAGAGAAGAGTGGGGTTTCTTTTACTTATTATTATTATTATTATTATTATTATTATTATTATTATTATTATTATTATTATTATTATTATTATTATTATTATTATTATTATTATTATTATTATTATTATTATTATTATTATTATTATTATTATTATTATTATTATTATTATTATTATTATTATTATTATTATTATTATTATTATTATTATTATTATTATTATTATTATTATTATTATTATTATTATTATTATTATTATAATAATAATAATAATAATAATAATAATAATAATAATAAAATAATAAGCCGACTGGAATATCATTAATGATTATTATGCTATACCTAACATAAGTAAAATATATCCCCCCAGTTCAGTGGTCTCTGTGAGAAATAGAACATTTTCCTTAGTAAAAAAGAAGAGCTGGTGTAAGATTCCATAATTGGATGGAAAAAAAAGTGTTTAAGAGTACAAACATTTCTATTTAAAATAAATCTGAAATTTTTACAAATGTTTATTATAAAGATTATTATTAATGTTCAATTTGTTAATTCTAATCTAATCTATAAAAACAGTTTTAAATCAAGTTTAATTGATGTGTTTATAATACATAGAATTTTGCACTTTTTAAATAGTATCATAAAACATTTAATTAAAAAGTAATTGTTCTTTTACATATAATTTTGTGCATTAATAAGATTAATTACCTGCTATTAAAATGAAGAGATGGTAAAATAACTTAATAAGTTAGTTCAGCTGTTAATTATTGAAAATTAAAACTAAATTGATGTTAAATATACAGTGTACATTTAAATCATCAATTTTTTTTATTATTATTATCATCATCATTTATTATTATTTAATAGATCCATGTGTTTCACATATTTAAAATATATGAAGTTATTTAGATCATTATGTTTAAAAGAACATTGTAAAGAAATGTTTTGTGTTATTATACAATGTAAAAAAAATTATATTTCTTTTTATGGAAATGTTTATAAATGAGGACAAAAAGATGAAAATAAACTGTAAAGAACACGAGAAATGGACAGTCATCTTTCAACATATTAATTCAGATTTCTTAAAAGAGTAGTAACAGACATATGCTATAAAGATTTTTCTCTATATAAAGTATATTTCTGATATCAAAGAAAAAATGAAATATTATTGTTAATAATGCATTTTTAAAGAAAATTAGTTGATATATTAGTTGTTCCTAATTGAAAAGGAAAATTATTGATAATCTAAATTTGGACTGCACAGATATATCTAGTCTATTAAAATTATTACTATTATGTACTATCAAGTCAACATTAATTGCTTAGTAGCACATTTATCTATGACATATTTATTCTTTCATCACCAATCTTTTCAAAAACTGTGCACTTTTCTAATGAATTAAAAAAATTTATATTTCAACTTTTTAATATAACTTTTTAAAATTTATATTGAAAAGGCCTTCAAAATAAATTAAAACTTGGTATGATGTATATTGATCTAACCTCAGCTTATGATTCTATTTGAAAAAAATGTATTCTAAAAGTTTTTAAGTTTTAAATGCAGGAAAACCATTAATTTATTTGACAAAATGCTTTTCAATAGAAAAATTCAAGTGACACTAAATGATAATCTTAGTAGATAGATTTGAAATGTAGGCATTCTTCATATACCTAGAGCTTAATTATAAATATAGGGGATTTGAACACAGACTTTCAAGCATCCTGCAATTATCCACATTATCTCATACCACTGATACACATGATCGCACACATATAGAAAAGATTTCAATGGTATGGATGGCTGTAGAATTATAGGTCAGAGTAGATTGAAGCCTGTCCATTAAAGTATGAAGATTTGTTATCTTAATATAAACTGAGCACTGATTATATATATATATATTGTAACGAGCACAGACGTTCGTTACATTGTTTTTTTTTATTTATTAAACATGAAAGTAAATTAAAAAGTTCGCATTTAAAAATTTTCTTTAAGAATTAAAAATTGAAATTAAATATCATCTTAAACTCGTATATATTAAATCGCACAGATAAAAAAAATTATTAAAATAAAACTGTATTAAAAATAGAAAAGGTATTTTAAAAACAAAAACTTAAAAAGATTTAGAGATAAAAATATATCTTTGATTTGGAAAACAGGTTAATTAATCAGAAATGGAAATGATTGTTAATTAGTTAAATGTAAACCAGCCTTGGGCATTTAAATGTAAAAACATCGGTCAGATAGGGAAACAATAGAAACTTTTAGCAAATGAAATAAATCCATTGGGAAATCGGACCTCAACGAAAAGGATCATCACATCGATGACGTAATGTTAAGTCAATCTTTCAAAGTAATATAAAAGGACAAGTTTGGAAATTGTTAGTTAGTGAGTGATTGATTATTACGATGTGAGAGATATGTGTTAGTGCAGAAGTGAAGGAGAAGGGATTGAAAAAAGATGCACGATTCAATCCCTTCAGCTTTGCTAAGAAAGAAAAAGAAATGAACTATCGTTTTTCTACATTGAGGACCAGTTAAAGCAAAAAACCTCCGGATGGATAAATAAATCGGCCAACAGAATACCAATTTTAGGACAGCGTGGGAATTCACATTCATGGCAAGCAACGGATAAAGTTGGACTTTTTAAAAATTGTAAGAACTTTATATTCACTTGAAACAATAAGAACTCTAAATTTTAAAACTTTTTAGTAAATAATGCAATAGAATCCTATCTGACCAAACTAAATTCTTCATTAATAATGTTATTTGATATATTTGTTATTTATTTATTTAAAATCATTTCCATTTATTTAACTTTGTTCTTTAAGTTTATTTATGATTTCTGTTTTCCGATAAATTAAAATATATCAATGTTAAACTTAAGTTGGGCGTGAGCTGTATAGATTTGTAAAGTTATATTAGGGGAGGGTAATCTTAGGTTATTTGTTTTGTTGTTAAATTGGGTCAATGGATTGGATATATTGATGTAGTTAGTAGATGTAGTCGGAGATTCGCTACTGGCAGAATCGTTTATATATATACGCCGCACTCACCCGTTTGCCTATGAAAGGAATTATAAGACGGAGAACGCAGTTCCTTTCTATGGAGGTTTTTTTTTTTATTGTTCTTCTCGTTAGATAGATGTAATATCCCTATCTGATGAGAGTCAATGTCTTCTCTTAACTTTTGGTGCCGCCGTATTTCGTATTACATTGAATACATCGATATATCAGATGGATTGATGCCAGTTTGACTATGAATTTTAGCCTAAGGTTAAATAGGGATAGAATGTTTATTTTCAAAAGCAAATTTATCTGGTCTATTCATACTCGACCCTAAATAAAAATGCATTAAATTTAAGTTGTTTATAGACGCTTGCATGGATTGTTTATTGGTTAACTATGTTTGCGTTTTCATATTTGATCAAAATATATAGACATTCGATAAATAATGATACCTTATGGTGAGTATCTAAAATGTATTTATTCGGATGTCTTTTAAGTTATTGGTGACAATGCAAGTATCTTATGGTGAATACTATTGGGTTACGTATAAATTTCCCTCCGCAATTGTCAGTAATCAATAATTTTGTATTTTGATCGTTTATGTTTATTTTGAAATGTTTTTGACCGTGAAATCTATGTAACCGATCTATATTCAACATTATAAACAAGCTTTCATAAATTTATCTGTGCGAACTTAATTAAAATGTAAAATTAGAATATAATAGTAATTAAATGTAAATTAAAGTCAAAAATCAAAGTTAAAAATAATGTTAAATTTTGAAATGTAAAACTAATACTAAAGTAATTTTAAATCTTATATATATGTGCATAAATAAATGTTTGTATGTTAATTACTGGCAGTGGCTTATTTTATTTATTTATTTAATATTGAAATATAATTGGATAAGATATTATATTATTTAATCTCTGCTATTCCACTGAGCTAGTGACATGGGCTAACGACCGGAATCAAAATAAAAAAAAAAAAAAATTTTTTTTTTTTTCTTACGTATCTGCCTACTTTATAAATTTTTCTAGGTTCAAATGCCTAGATGGCGCCCCGTAGTGCAGTTTACGGTAAGTCCTAGTCTCCGGATCGTTACAATATATATATATGTGTGTGTGTGATGATAATCTTGACCAACTAATGAGTACTGGTTCAGCACAAAATATTGATATTGGTGATTATTTAGCTTTTCTACATGTGTGTAATCATGTGTATCAGGGGTATGAGATAGTGTGGATAGTTGAAGAGTGCTTGAAAGTCTGTGTTTAAATCCCTTATCTTAGTAGTTAGAAAATTTTACAGAATGATCTCAGTAGGATTCAATTGTTCACATACTTTATTTAATATATTCATCAGTAATCTTCCCAAAATAGAATGTAATAAATTTCTTTCTGATGATATTGCTTTGATTTTTCAAAAGCAATTCTTTCCTGAAATAGAAAATCTCTCAATAAGAATATGGAAAGATTGGTAATCTTTTTTCAAAGATTGAAGTCTAATACCTAATACAGTAAAAAATGTTAAGTTTTTATCTAAACATAGGGTATCATCCTGAAATCTAAATATAACTTTCTACCATAAATCTCCATGCTATTTAGGAGTAACCTTGGATTGTATTATAAATTAATTTGTTCATGTAGCCAAAGGTTAGACCAAAATTAATTTATAGTGGTAATTTTCTTAGAAAGCTAATTGGCATTATTAGGGGGTGTGGTACAAATACTTTAGAGACAACCTTCCATAGTATTATCATATGTTGCTGGTAGATGAAAACTTTCAATATTAAGCTTTTGGATAGTCAATTAAATATTACCATGAAAAATATTAATAATAAATTTAAGAATATAGTTTTGCAATGGCTTACTGTTTTTTCACATATTTCTTTAACAAATGTCATAAGTTATTTCATAGAAATTGTAAAAAATATGAAGATTGGACTTGCTAATAACTCAAGATATAGTGTTTCATCATCTAAAACTTGTTTTATATTAAAATCTCCTTTTTGGATATTCAACTAAAAATCTACAATCAAAAAATTATGATTGAAGAAATAATATTTTTATGATGTTTCAAACAAATTATCCACTTCTAACTATAAAACCTGTGAATTTGATTTCCTAGATGTAACTGGGGTCTCATCAACAGATTCATGATAATCCTTGTTTGTTATGCTCATTCCCTTTACAAATGGAATTTATCATCCACCCTTCTTGGTAAATGTGGGAAAATACAAACTATAGACTTTATAGTTAATGACTGTCAAATATATGGCTATACTATCAGGATTGAAGAAATTAAGGCTACGAGTGGATCTATCACTTGGTTGAATTGTCTAAAAGTTACTTTATGATCCTTTTTAATTGTTAAGTTATCAAAAAAATCCATATACTAAATATATAATATTGAAACTTTCTATTTAATTTACTAGCACAGTATTCATATGTAATGTTCATCAGAAGGGATTTACACCTTATGCACATGTGCTGTAATGTTGTTTTAATACCTCAATGATGTTTTGTTGAATATGAAAGATATTCTCAAACCAGAGCACAAGATAGAGACCCAGAAGATTTCATAATAGTTAATACATAGAATAAAAATTAATGGATGTAAAGTGATTAATAGAAGAACTTCGTGCACTTATTCCAAGAAACTTTAAGTAGCCTATAAAAGTGAATTTAGGTACAAAGATAAGATGGCCACTTATATCTTTTTAAAGTCTTTATCTTGTGCTTTGATTTGAGAGTATCCTTTGTACTCAACAAAACATCATTGGGTATTAAAACAACATTACAGCATATGTGTACAGGGTGTAAATCCATTCTGATTAAAATTAAATAAATACTAAAAATAATGCTACATTTTTATTTATAAGTAGAGTATAATATAATGTGATCCAAGAAAGAGAGATATAATCTCTTTTATTATTTGTTTTTCAATATCTAGTAACTTTAATTATGATATCAGTTTGGTCTTTCATCTTGGTACCCTGATAGATTATTAGATAAATAATTAAAAATATTTAATCAATCCATTTTAAATATTACTTCTAAATCTTTCAAGAGAATTAATTTTGTTTATAGGTTTTGCTTGGCAAAAGTTATATTTGTCTGCCATACCTACATATATATTCTCTATTAGGTCATTATTTGACAAAATTTTGATTTGAAGTTAATGATGTTGAGGCTTGGGACAATTGATGAAGAGAAACAGGTATTGTGATGAGGCTTGTATTGTCATAACTTCAAAATTCAGAATTAGATCTATTACATAACATTTTATATATTAGTTTAATAATGAGCTAATAAAGATATAGTTCTATAATATATTAATTTTTAGAATTATATAAATGCTGTCTATTGCTAAAGACTGGCACTATTTTTTAATAATTGAGAAAAGTTTAAACAAATGCTGCATTTGTTACAGAAATATGATTGAATTTAATAGCAGATTGTTTGCACTCATTTTTTCAGACATTAATTTTTATAATAATTTCATTAAATATCACCGAATTATATGAATATAGAGCAAAAAAGATTGAGATTATATTGTCTTGACTTTGAAGACTAATGTAGTGAAAACGAAAAAAATGAACATAAATGTATGAATGTTTAATCTTAGACTTGGCACTGAAAGTTAATGTAGTGTTACTAAAATATTATACATAAATACATGGTTTTTAAAAAATATATATCTGATGTTTATTCTTATAGAAAGTAACTGATAAAAGGATAAAGTAGCACTCAAAGATTATGTGTTTAAATATGAGACTATATATGTGAGTTTAGGGTTAACAATGACTACATTTGATGAATGTACTTCATAAAACTCAAACAGAAGATGCATCTATTACAATCTGAAGTTTGAATTCAGACTAAAAAAAGTTGGAAAATTTATCAGTTTCCAAATATAATCAAGATTTTTTTTTAGGTAGCTGGAATATGTATAAGCTAATTAGACATTCACATTTTGTTTAACTATTCTTAACTCGGGGCAAAAAAATGGTAGAAAACTGGTAAATTCCTCATTTGGAAACTAATAATTTTAATGACTAATATCTTCATTTTTTTTCTTGGAGACTGTGAGACTTTTGATCTTTATTGGATTGTTTAATAGCTTATGACCTTATAACCATAAAATTAATGTGATAATAAATTTGGATACTAATGGTATTATATTTTTAACATTTTATACAATATGATTATAGAAGCATGCTTCCAATTACTACAAATGTATTCTATAGCTATAGTTTATTATTGTAATAAACAATATTTCTATTTATAGTATACTTTTTTTTCTGTTAGCAATGTCTTTAATACTTTTAATAAATTAAATTTGTTAAATAGTCACATTAATAAGATTATACATGAGTATGTGTGCAAGGAAACCCACTTTTATAGCATCTTATATAAAAAGAAAAAGATATTATGAAATATTTGTAGATAAAACATTGCATGTATTATATTAATGGCATAAAAAAAATATTCAAGTTCAGAAGAGTCATTAATAGTACCTATAAAAGATTCAAAGATCAGTTGTAAAAAATGTTATAAGATAATTTGGAAACAGGAAGAAATAATTCAATTCTCAGTGGGTGTACTAGATCAAGGGTGGGAAATCTTTTTTTTTTTTTTTTGCCAAGGGCTATTTGGATATTTATAATATCAATCACAGGCCACACAAAATTATTCACTTAAAAGTTAGACTATATTTGATCAGAAATTTGATTAATTTATCTCTAATCATTAATGCTGGACAACCTTTTTAACTGGCAGGCTAATTTTAATTTCCCCCTTTAAAATAGTAGAGCCATATTTTTTTTTATTAAAAATAAATTATTATTATTAATGGCTGTTCCACATTTAATTACAATTTTTCTGATTTGTCTATTTTCATAATAAATATATTCTTAAATTTCTTTTTATGTTTTAGACAGGTTAGTTCTGCAGCTACTAGTATGCAATCTTTTATAAACTCCCCGTCAGAAAATGGTTTTGTATTTTTTTTAAAATAACTTGCTCTCATAGAATTTTCTGATTTGTTTGTACTTTTTATAAAACATGTCAGCTACTTAATGAAGCTCCTTTCCAAATTTTCTGTTTTTACATTTCTTCCCCAATAATTTTTTTGTAGGCAGAATGTTTGATAAAAGTGTCTCTTAATAATGTGTACTTTATTAACTGAAATACTTTCCAGACATATTAATTTACTATCTATAAAAAAATATGCATTGGTCCATTTCTTTTCAAATGCCTGATTTTCTGTATCAATTTTACTTATCTTATTTCAGTAACCATTCTAATAATAAAAAAAGGCAAAATAATAATAATGAAGTAAAGTAAAATTCCTGTTTTATTTTTGCTAGTTATAGGTTTTTTTTAATTTTTATATGTCAAATGCATTGACCAGAAGCGAACCAGGGCCAGCTGCTTGGAAGGCGGCTATGCTAACCACTAGGCCATCAACGCTTAGCTATACGTTTGTTTTCAAAAATCACTATAAAAACAAAAAAAAAATCTCAGCATTGTAGATTAAATCTATAATCAGATAGACCATGCAATATAGATTTGTTAGAATATTTCACCTCTGATGGAATGAAGTAAAATTATTATAAAGGTTGGAGATAGAAAAAGATGTAGTTGAGTGAATAAATATTTTATTTTATTTAACTCTTAATTCAATATTTATTTGCATGTATATTTGCACTGCACTATATATGTGTTTAAATAGAAGTTGTGAAAATGTCTTGGGGCTAACATGAGAGCTTTCAAGAGCTGGACTTAGCGTACAGGCATTCCCATTACCTGTGCTAGATGAAGAGTGAATTGAGGTTTTGTATTTCAAATATAAGTTGTATATTTAATGAAAAGTCAAGTTTGAGCTTTTTATAAAAAAACTGCAAAGGAAAAAATAATTATAACTAAAAAAAAACTCCTAAGGTTTTGAAAAGCCATTTTGGCAATAGAGGTAAATAATCATATCAATAAAGAGGATGTTGAAAATTTAGAGTAGATAATTTGGATGATTTTTGAAGATATCAATTCAAAATTTTAAATTAAAGGAGTTGACCAACTTCTTAAAGAAAGAATTTACCACTATATTTTTGAATGTTTTGCTTGATTGGATACTTATTTTGGAGATTAGAATTTAATAAAGTTACCTTTTTTATGGAATAGAGTAGAAAACTTAGAGGGTTTAAATAAAAGACTTTAGTATAAATTAACTGTATAAATTATATTTATGATTTTATTTATATGAAGAAAAAAAAGTTTGAAAAAAACTTTGATGGACTATTATGAAATGCACCAAATAAAAATATTCAGCCAATTTAAACAGAACAAAGAAAGCTAAATATTAATAAATTCAAATAGTAAACCAATTTTGAAAGTGTATTAATAAATAATTATTTCCATTTCCATAAATTTTTGAATTGATGAGTACTATAAATGAGATTTATAGGCTAAAAATCATTGTGGAGCATTTGTTTTAAAAGTAATTCTATCATTTGTAAAGCCCAATTTTTCAAGACATAAAAAAAGTTGGAAATGAGTTAGTCTTTATAACTTCAGAAAGGAAAGGTATATGGTTCATATGACACTATAGAGAACTATGCTGAATATGAGAAATTGGGGGGGGGGGGCATAATTTGTAAAATAGTTAGAGGTTATTGCTTTCTTTATTTCATGCTGATTTTATATTTAACTTGTTAAGTAGGAATTTTTAGTAAAAATTGTTAAATATTGTAGATAGATATATTTCTTATAGACAATATATATCTGTAAATTTTTATCAAAATAAAGCATCTTAAAATATTGTGATTTTTTTAGATAACACTATCTTCTAGTGTATTACAATTATTGTTTATAAAAGTTGCTGTAAATCAAGTAGTTAATTAATCATTCTTATATAGATGTTTCTGAAATAGTGATATAGAGCAGATTGCTACTATTGTCCATAAGTTTAGAAAAAATGAATCAGAGTCATCTAATTTGAACTTTAATTATTTTAAACTTAATATATATATAAGCATAAATAATGTAGTATACATGTGTCTAGTGTTAGTAAACATAATAAATTAGTTTCTTAAAACAAACGCTGTAATTTAATTCTGCAGCCTAATGAAAGGTTATAAATCTTTTTGATGTTTTTTTTTAAGGTTAATTGCTATTAGAATCATTTCATAAATGTATTTTATTACTATGATAACTTTAAAATAAAATGTCTAAACAAATTCTGTTTAGAATTAGTTCTGCAAGACCATGACATTTTCATTTTTTTTGTTTTGCATAATGAATAATATATATATTATTCAATTAACCAAAATATGTGTTATTTTAGAAAATGGTCATTAACCCTAAAGATTTTGTTGGTAAAGGGGATTGTTATCAAATAATATAACAATAAAGCTCTTGATATTTGTAAGAAATAGTATGTCCTACGTTCAATTTAATGCTTAACAAAAGTTATTTATTTATTATAAGTTTAGTTGTTTAAAAGATCTGACATTCAAGCAACAAAGCAATAGACTGAATGCAACAGTAATTTTGGAAATCATTATAAATTAAACTATGAATCATAAATGCATTCACTTATATTATTAGCTGATTATTTAGTCAGCTTATTTGTAAATATATATGCACATAAAAAGTAAATATTAAATGAAGCTTATAGTTTTTATTAAATAAGTTTTACTTACTAAGCATAACATTGTCTAAAATACTAAAAAAACTTTTGTAAATTTGTAATTAGGAAAGTATTGTTGGTGTAATTTTTCATTAATCCATATCATCAATATATTTAAGTTTAAAATGTGAAAAGAATATAATATAATAAATATGACTTTCATCAGTGATTTGCTATGACATGTTAATGTAATGATCAGGTTCATTGCATAATCTAAGTTTTTACAATAATATTGATTTTGTTGTAGGATATGATAAAGAATTAGTGGTGTTAGTAATAGATTGTTTGCATGATTATATTCTTAATTAAAATGTGTAGGGAGTCCTTGCTTTTCATGAAATATTATTTGTGGAAAAATAGCATGATCAACTAAATTATGATAAATAAGACCAAATTCTTATAGGAATAATATTAATAACATTTAACTGGGATCCCAGCAAAAAAAAAAAAAAATTGATTCTTATTTTTATGTACTGACATATGATTCACTTAAGCTATGTTTGAACTTTAATATTTTCTCTACATATATTTATCTAAAAACATAAATGAAGATATGGATTAAACTGACACAATGACTAAACTTTTATAATGAAAAAATGTTATGAATTAAAAACATTTTAAATTAATGCTTATCTTCCCCCATTGCTGTCTCTCCTCACTATTTGTTTGGTTTCAATATATATATATATATATATATATATATATATATATATATATATATATATATATATATATATATATATATATATATATATATATATATATATATATATATATATATATATATCATGATTATGTTTCTGTAATATTTTCATTAGCAATTTTATTTTAAAATTTGAAAAAAGATTAAAATATGAATCATTTTCCTTAATAGTAACAAGGAATGTTTTTTTTAATATCATTAAATTTGAAAATAACTGGTAACAAATATTTGACAAAATTTTTCAGAATTATTACCATTATAAATAAAAAAGGCTTTTTTTTCTTTTTGATATATACATAGCCTTTGCTTTTAATTTTACATTTGAAATTAAAAAAGATATGAGAGTAGCCAATTGAAGAAAATAATAAAATTAAAAATAGAACTAAACATATTTTAGTCACACTTCTTTAAGAAGTGATTTTGTAAGATTGAGTTGCAGAAATTGATAGCAAGACAGAAGTAAAAAAGTAACAGATTATTATCTGCCACTCCACAAGTTGACTAAATCATAAACCTATGGAAGTTTTTAGAGGAGATATTACTAGAAAAACTCTTATGAAGAATAGTATAAAAAATTATATTAACAACTACTTGCATTTAAAGACTTGAAGTTATATAAAGATAATATAAAAGAGTGGAGAATCACTTATAAAATTATAATGCAACAATCCAGAGATTTTTAGGGTGCCAAATAATCCAAATAATTCTCAAATTATTTGAAGGGAAAAACAGATGTATTAATAAAAGTAATGAAATGGTTTTTTTCCCCAATAAATTTATTAAACATAGATTAGTATGATAATAGGTAATTTTTGTACAAAAAAAAAGTAATACAAACATGTAAATTTTGTACAAGTGTCAATTGTTGATTATCTCCTGATTATCAGTTTTCAATTATCAGCTAGTGTTCTGCAGTTTACTGCATCACTTACTCTTATAGTGAATAACAAATGTAATCCAATAAATCCTTTGTAGACTTTTGGCCATGATCTGCATTCATATAATCATTTCACATTGATCTTCTGCAATGTCATGTAGCACTTCACTGCTGGAAGGGCACAGTTTTTGTGTGCTAAAATGAGTCACTTTGTAAAGAAATGCACATGGGAGAATGCAATTTTCTGAACTTGCAAGAATTTACAAAACGAGAGAAATGATGATAAACATTCAGCAGAGTAAAGATAAAACAGAAAGTCAAAACTAAATCAACACTTGAAGGAAGAGCACCCAAAAGAAAGTCCCATGCCCAATTACATACATAGAGTGAAAAACTGGGGTTGAAACCAAAAGCAGATCAAAGGTCTCAATCATTTTGGAAAAGAATTGGAATAAAATAGAAACATAAGCAGAATAACCCAGATTTATGCAATTCAGATATTATTGCTAAAGGGTTGAAAATGGAAATAAATTGAAAATACTAAGGTTGTCCAATTATCTTAAACAAAAAAAAAACTGTTATATGATCTGAGAGGAAAAATGAAAGTGATATTACAGGAAATAGTCAAAAATGATTTTTGATCTCTATTGAGAACTCATAGTAGGTAAATCTGATTGTAGCAATTGCTAAACTAAACAGAAAGCTTTATGTCTATAGAAACTATTGAATGATGGTAAATAAAATTTGAATAAAGTTGCATACCAAGATCTTAGTGTTAGAGAAGTACTAGTAGCACTCTAAAACTGTAACCATTTTGCCAAATTAGATTTAAGATTGGAATTTTATCAAACACCAATGACCTATAAATTAGCCAGTATACTCACTATAATAATTCATAATGGCTATCTAAATTTATATTGTCTTTCAGCATTGCAATCCTTGAAATACTTTTTATATTAAAATTTATACACCATTAAGAGGTATAACAATGCAATTCCTTATCTTAATGACATACTGATTAAATTTGGAAAATAAATTAGACTAATAGTTAATAAGTATCTTCAATAACTAGACAATTTTGGTACTAAGTTAAATGCAGTAAAGTATATCTGGAAAAGCATAGAAATTGATTTCCTAGATTGTTTTATGAATAAGAAAGAAAAATGATCTTACCAAAAAAGATTAGAATAATAGAAGAAAACATAGCCATAAATCCAGCAAAGAAATTACAATAATTCTTGAGAATGATATTTTTTTTTCAAAGGAGTTCTACAGGTAGAGCTCATAAAGTTAGATTACTTTATGCTCTCAGATTAAAAGTGGATTTGAACTAAATCTTAGAAAGAAGCATTTCAATGCATCAAGTTTGTTCATGCTCTGTTCATGTCAATTCAGTTATTAGTACAATTTAATGAAAATTGAGATAGTTATATTGATCTTAGATGTTGCAAAATATGGAGTTGTGGGCAATGTTAACCCATCATGAGATTGGAAGCCACTAATGCAACTTTTTGAGTTTTATTTAAGTCTCTAGAGAATTATAGCCAGCTTAATAAGGGAGTTTTGATGATAATTTTAGGGTAAAAAATTCCCATCAATATTTATATGGAAGTAGGTCTTAAATAATCATAGACTATAAAAGCTTTTGGGAAAAAGCAAAATTTTATTGATTAGTCCACATGTATAATATTGTAATTTTGCAATATCTTTTCTACATATGAGTATGAATTAATGTTTAGAAAAGGAAAATACATACCCTGCATTACTGCTATCTAACAGGGATAAATCATACAAAAGATTAAGTAATATATATAATGAGCTATGTTTAATATAATGTTTATATATTACATCTTACTTAATTATTATAATCATGGTGTTAAAAGGCAAAATCTGTCTCCAGCCTTTTATAATTGATTATTAGTTAATAACTATTAAGTGCAATAGTCCATCTGACTGATATATTAATTTCATTTTGAATTACCAACAATGTTAACAAAGATATGCTTATAAACATCAGACCTCCAAGAATAGGTGGATTCATTCTATTCTTGATGCTTTGTTCAACATTAAAAGTGCTTTTAGTTTATAGACTGAGAGAGGGTGTTTTATTTTCTTTGTTTAGATATATAGTGAGCTATGTTTAATTTCATGTTTACACACATATATAGGATTAGGGTAAAAGTAAATGATGCACTGATAAAATCAAAAACTTACAATTTATATATATTATAGTTAATATTTTTATGATTGTATGATGTACATAAAGTCTTTTTTCAATTAAACCAGGTATTATTTTGTTAAATTCTCAATGTTTCTATGGATACCATTCATCATTGTCATGGCTAAGGTCTTAATGAAGAATTGTTAGGTCTTAAATAATAATGAGATTGAACGTGAAAATAAAGAACAATCATTCTTATATATATATTTGATGGTTGATTTTTTAGTATAGGTAAATTAACACACTTTTTAATTAATTGATTTCAAGTTGATTATTAAAAAAAAGATAAGGTAAGTAGTCTCCATAAGGCTATATTTGTTGACTTGAACTGGGTGGTTTAAATAAATCTGATGAGGCACAGTAGAGCCTTGTGGAAACCATTTATTTCATCTCTTTCTTTTACAATCAATTTGAAATCAGTTAATTGTAAAACTAAAGGAAATAATTTTTTTGTTAATCCACTTATTCTGAATAATCAACCATCAAATAATATATATATATATATATATATATATATATATATATATATATATATATATATATATATATATATATATATATATATATATATATATATATATATATATATATATATAAGAATGATTGTTTTACTTAAGACCTAACAGTTCTTCATTAAGACCTTAACCTTGACAATGATGAATAATTTTTCATCCTAAAACCTCAGGGATTTAAAATAATATATGATTTAAACCCCCCCCCCCCAAACCTTTTATATCTATATGAACATTAAAAGCCTATAAATTAGTCAATAAAATAATCAAAATTACCTCACATTCACAACTCAACCAAACTAGCCAAAGAAAATAAACTCTAAAACACAACCAATGTTTTTACTGCTACAAGCAGACTTCTCACATGTAAAGGTCTACAAGATTACAACATATTGATACTAAACATTACCCACAATTCCACTTACATCCCATAAAAGTTAAATTTAAAAGTTCTTTTAATATTAAGGGTGTATGGGCTGTAAGTGGAATTATGGCTAATGTTTATTATCAATATGTTTTTCTCTTGTAGTCCTTTACATTTAGAGAAGTCTACTTGTAAAATTTTAAAGTTCTTTTAATATTAAGAGTGTATGGGATATAAGTGGAATTGTGGGTAATGTTTAGTATCAATATGCTGTTATCTTGTAGGCTTTTACATTTGAGAAGTCTGCTTGTAGCAGTTAAGCCATTGGTTGTATTTTAGAGTTTATTTTCTTTAGCTAGTCTGGTTGAGTTATGAATTTGGAGTAATTTTAATTATATATACATATATTGTACCCTATAAAATATTGCACCACAAACATTTATTCATAATAATCGCTTAGTACCTTATAACTGATAGTAAGCTAACATGTTGTGCACACCAAATTGTAACCAATAAAAAGAGGCTAAACAATATTATTATATAAGCTAGTTCAGTGAGGTTTCAAATATGCCACAATAGTAAGAAAAAAGAGATAAATAATTGGAATAACTATCATTAAGATAAAAGGCAGCATTAATGACTTAAGAGGAGGATAATTATTATACTCTTATAAAAGTAAAGACTTTTAGTATTGGAAGCAAATGTCATTAAAGGTTACACTAAAATTCTTCTTTTCACAACATCTACTAGCACCACATTTTTATCAGTCTTCTAAGCATTTTATTGCCATGATCAAAGGAAACATTTGATTTATAAAATATGAATATGTTTTCTTAAATATTTGTCACAATGACATATTATTTTAAACAGTTTCTTCTTTAGCAACAATAATTTTTTTAATAAGAGGGCTTATAAATAAATTTGGTATCTCAGGGTATATATCATTAAATTTAATTATGATAAAAGTAGATTCTCTTTTAACTCTTATGGATTATTTGGCAAAGAATGAAATCCTAGTGACAAGAACAGTGAGTCATTCTCTTTTCATTAAGATAATGTCTTCCACAATTATGATAATAATAATGACATTCTTTTACCACTAAGATAATGTCCCACAATTATGATAATAATAATAACATTAATATTTTAAATAAAGATGACAAACTCTTAATTTAAAATAAAAGAAAAATAATCTACTAGAATAACATTTGGATATTAAGAATGGATAACGGATTTTATGACCATTCTAAATATCACATTAATAAACCTATTTTAAACATTTCTGAACTTAAATAAGTAATTTCATTGTCTGAATTTATTGTGAAATAATGGCATAATCTTATAAATGTGGAAAACAAATTTAAAATCAGCATAGTGATCTTTAATAAACAAACAAAATTGACTAAAGTGATCTTGAATGATAAATATGCAATTATGATTCCTTATTTAATAAAACCATCTCTTTCTTAGAGGTAATTCTAATAGTTTAGATGCAATTTCAATAAAGTGACTCTTATGTCAATATTTTAGTACCCATGTACTCTTAATGCATAAAGATTTAAAATAATTTATAATACTCTTATGATTTTTATTAAATTTCTGAATAATGAGTGGATGATGTGGAAAAATACTATAAGAAAAATTTAATTAACAATAAAACAATATTTATTTTTACATTAAACAAAGAACAAACAACAAATCTGTCATATTTTCTAATATCATTAAGTAAAAACTTTTTACATTTAAGTACGTATCAGAAAAATTATAGCTTACAAGTTTATTATGCAAAATAAAATAAATAAATAAAATAAAGAAATATTAATCCGGTTTGTTTATAAAACTTTTTATAAATTTAAATATGATTAAGTTCTTCCACTTACATAACATTTATACTATTAGAATGTCTCATGAATATTTAATACAATTTAAATTTATAAACTTATCAATCCAGTGATGAGATGGATATTTAAAAAGATATATAGTGGTATTTTCTGCCAAAACATAACTTAAAAGTTTGAATTTCTATTATTTATTGAGTTTACATCCTAAGTATGAGCAAAGCCTAACTGCAGGACCTACACCAACAATATAACTTACACTCAGATAAAATAAGAGTGTAACAAAAGATAAGGGTGACATTCCTTAATACCTGATGAAACACATATCAATTGCCAGGATAAAGTCATGGTAAGATATTACCCATGGCTTTATACAAAATACACCACTAACACAATGAATCTACATTTGGATTACAAACTAAAGGCAAAATAAAAGTTTGATGGCATGAACTCATAAACAAATCACCTACTTTTATGAGCAATAAATAAATGAACTAGGACTTAATCTCTAGTTATGAAGCAATGAGAATTAACCATCAGGGAACAATAATAATAACTGGACTTGCCTTAAACAAAACACTACATGCTTTAATATAATATAGAATGATAAAATAACATTTGAAAATATTATAAAAACATAAAGAGAGCTAAGCTACAATTCTAAAAATATACTGGCAAGATAAACATTCTTAGAAAATAAGAGGGTAACTCAGCTATCATCTCTGAAACAATTACAATAACTAACAGATGTGTACAAACAATAAAGAAATAATTAATGCTAAATCTAGCTTAATAAAATCAAGCAATAAAATATACTTCCACTTATACTTCATTCAGCATAAATATACACCTTCAAAAATAAATAATTCATAAGGAAGGATACACATAACATTTTCAAAATATATCATTATCAAACAGTAATATTCTGTAAACTTTGACAGAACTGTTTATAAAAATAGAATACAAAATTATATCCAAATGATATGCATAAATCCTATTATCATTTATAAAGTAAAATAAAAGTTTTTCTCTTTCTAACCATTAATCAAGATACAGTTAATAACTCAAATAAAAATTATATGGACAATGAAGATATCCAGCACACAAGAACATAACATAATTAGGTCATAACATAATTAGGTAGTATGAATAGTACCACACAATTGTATTTAAGCAGAAAATGTTTAAAACAATGCTAGCAGAAATGTGTAGATATGGCCATTCATTTTAAGAAATTTTCCATGTAATAAACAATAACAATATTTATTTTACATAATAAAATAGTCATTTATCTTTTTATTATTGAAAGAATTTTATTAAATAATAATGATGATAATAAGCAGGTGACACACTTTAAATATTATTAGAGCAGTTTTCAGAACAACGTATGAAGATGAGAGAGAGTGAGTGAGCAGGCATTCATTATTAATACAGAAAAATTCATATTAAACTATACTGAAGATAATATTAAGAATATTCATATTTTTATTTATAATTTATAAGTACTATATTTAATAGTATATTATAAAACTTCTGAAATAATATAAGACAATTGTTTTCTTTTTATGGAGTCAAGAAAATACATTTCTCCCCTTGACATGAAATAGACATAGTAAGTTGAAATTCCTTTATGCTACTATTGAATAATAAGAAATATTTTCTTAAAATAATAGCATAAGTAAATTTTTAATTATATAATATAATTTCAATAAATCAAATGTTTTTCTTGTTGAAATATGTATAATTTTATGACACTTTTAAACAATATTTTCATCATGACAGGCAAATTATTATTAGTAAGAATTTAAAGTTCTTCATTCAAAATGAATTAATCCCAAATAACATTGTTTTAGAAAGATGAATATCTTTAAGAAAAATATTATGAAGTAATTAAATAATTTTAAAGTCATTGATACTATAAATTAAAAATATGTTAAAGTAAACTTGAATATCAAATAAACTTTAAATAAGAATGAAAATTAAAAAACACTTATTTTATAGTCAAAGCAATAACCATGCTGTCTTTTAAAGTTCCATAAAATGCAAAATTTAAATATAATAAATTTAAATATTATATAACTAGTTAGTTTTTTCATAATGTTTACTGCAATTATTAATAAACTAGTGATTTTATGAATATTTGTTTACTTTTTTACTTATATATGAGTATGACATGCAAGTGTAGAATTATATTTAGTAATATACTAGTACTCATCATTTGAAGGATCTACCAATGGATGATAATAACAAAGAACATTAATATATTTATGTCACTTTCATATTTAATGTGTTTATTACTAATAACTTTATATATGGATAACTTGCTACTTGAGTTGTGAAAACATTTAATGTGGATCTGGACATCCACATAGCCTTTTTAAATGTTTAATATTGGTCCATAAACCCAGATTCAGGGCACTTGATATAAATATTATTGGAATTTTAATCAACCCTATTATAGAAATCATGATAATCTTTATTTTAAAATCAAATGAGGGTTCAAGTTACTGAATACGTATTTAGATATAAAATGCAACCCCAAGCTAAATTTTTTATAGCCACGAGAAGAGATTTTGTATATACTAAACGTTCATGATGTTATGAACCATTATGTAAACTTGAATCATTATAGAACATATTAATAATAATCATAGTTATATTGAATTATATTTATTTTATGCACTATATGCTATTTTAATCTTATATTGTATATTTTTTAAATGAATTTCTTTAGATAAATAACCTTTATTAAATTGTTTCTAATGCTTCTGATATTCTATATACTAAGTTATTCAGATTCAACCTGTAATGTTTCTAAGTAAATGTATGAATAAATAGATGCCAATGATATAAATTTTGATGTTTTTGTTTAACATACATTTAAATATGTAAAGTTTCTCTAAGTATGTGTATGAATGAATACACATCGAGAATATACATTTTGATTATCTTTTTCTAGTATACATATGTACAGACAGAAATTATAAAGAATCAAAGTGTACATACTTTCAAATTTAAATTTAAAGAATATAATTTTTTATCAAACATTTAAATGGGTAATTAAATATAATACTTTATATGCAAATCAAGTAATAATACTTTTTTAGATAATGAATAATGAGTAATAAAATGCCATTGATCATCCATATTATAATCTATAAATTATAAATTAATAGATAAACTTATTATTTTTGATCAATAAATTTGATGGTATGCCAATCTGAAAGTAATATATTTGGTAGGATAATATAAAATAAAACTGTTTAACGTATATGTAAATGTGATTCCTCATGTTTTTATAATATTCTACTCGAGCTTTTCTAAATTATAGGAGAGGGATTAGTTTGG
The DNA here is from genome assembly GCA_028023455.1 of Epiperipatus broadwayi. NCBI lineage: Eukaryota > Metazoa > Onychophora > Udeonychophora > Euonychophora > Peripatidae > Epiperipatus > Epiperipatus broadwayi. The sequence continues at coordinate 9,937,906 of JAQFVV010000003.1, forward strand.
ACACTGTATGCCCTCTCTGCAATAAAGCTGAGGAGGATCATGAACATATTATGCAAGATTGTGAAAAATGGAACTATATATGGAGGGATGGTTCCTAATGCAAATGTCAAATAAAAACACTGCCGCAGTTGATATTACCAAAGCAATCAAAAAAGGTGAATTTGGGTTTATTAGACTTGCAACTCAAGTGAACTTTGCCATTTGGGCAGCCCGGAACATTTTAATATTTCAAGGGGGAACTGAACAAACCTTTCATGAAATTTTTCTTAAGAAAATTAAAGAGCTGGAAAAGACCAACAAGGGGACGTATCAGGAATGGATGGTGGATCAAACTTGGTCCAGAGTTAATTTGGCCAAGATGATATTAATTAGATAGAATACTCTAATGAACTTATTGATTAACATACTCTAAGTATTCACTGTTATTATGTACATGAGGATATCCTTGTGACAACAATTTATTATACTTCAAACTCAAAAAACTTGTATCCATATTCCCTGATGGGCTCATAACTTATAGGACACTGTTACTAAGAAGCAGGAAAGCCAACCGAACATTGAGTAAATGTTTGACTACCTTCATTGGCTAAGGTCTGACCTCTGAAAGGATAGGAAATTAGGAGGCACTCTAGGTCTTTGGTTTGGATGGATGTAGTCACTACAGACTTGAAGGGGCCCAATATATATTTCTGATTATTTGAATTATATAATTCTATTGTACAAAAATGTAAATAATTGTTGCAGATTTACAATCAGGTATGTTTGTACTAACATGAAGAGTGATCATGACCCTCAAGAGTCAGAGTGAAGACATTGTAGGTCATGACAAAATTCAAGTTGTAATTTATTATGCAGGCTGCCTTGATAAGTCCCTGTAGATTGTACTTACTACTATTTGACCAGGGTTATCAAAAGATGATTGTTATACCCAGAAAAATTATATGTGAAATATTGATAATGTTAAATATGATAATCATTATGATTGTTTGTCAATTGGATTATGTATAGGTGAAAAGGGGAGGTAAAATAAGTGTAACTTAGACATTATTGTAATCTAATGATATTGACGATGGGCAAAGAGACACAAATAAAAGTTCTTTTGAAAGAAATGTTATATTAGCCCCATTTAATTGATTTAATTTAACATTAATAAATTTATTTCATGTAATATTAATATAATGTTCATCTCATAATACTAATTAGACTAAATGGCCAACGTCATTTAAATAATGCATATTGATTAATAAAGATCTTATGCTTATCCATGATTTAATTGGATATATTAGGCAATTATTATGTTAGTAATCAATATAAAGATCAGAGAGGGAGAGTAAAGAAGTGTGAAAGCAATATTGATAAGTAAATAATATAGAAGATTGAAAACTTAAGAATGAGATGTGTATTATATTATTAATTATTATGGTATTAATTTTATTTGTCTAATAAAGTGGTATATGCATTTTAACACATGTGTATGAAGGAGAGTGATTTATACTTATACTCAGTATCAATCAATGTAATCCAAATTTTAGAATGGTTTAATGATGTCCAATGTGACAATGAACTGAAGTGATCTTAAAACACTTTCCATTCTGGGTTTAAACACAGGAATGAAATGATCATACATTAAGGTAATTATTATGTGAAACTAAATAACTATATGAGTAAATTGTTAACCTATATGGTGAAGCAGTCAATCTTAGCTTAAGATTGAGCTTCATGTTTCCACCTGCTAACCTGTATTCAAACCCTATATCCCATTTCGCTCCTTTTATCATGTTTATATATTTTATGTATATATTTGAGATGCGCGCCTAAGTTATAAAATTTTAACATTTCAATAACATTTTTAAAATTATTAATTCTTTTTTATTAATTATTAGTTCCTTTTTTATTAAAGTACATAGGTGTAGCTCAAATATATATATAGGAGCAAAATACTAACAAAATATTGATTTTTTAAAAATATTTTATTATATGTCATTTATACAACTTTTTCTTTTTAAAGTACTTTTTTTTCCTATTAAACTGTATTTTATAAAATCCAATATGAAAGATGCAACCGTTTATTGTCTGAAAATAATTAAAGGATTGGAAATACTATTGTTTTAATCTGGGGAAGGTATTTTTAATTAAAGTTTTTACTTAAAATGAAATGGGAATTAAGATTTTCTTTTGTTATAAACATTTTTCTCAAATGTATTTCTAATCTGGAAATAAATTTGAATTTATTTTTGGACATTATCTTACTGTTGCATCTTTCAAAAACAATCGATAAAGAAAAGGTAAGAATTTTTAAGATCAGCGATTAGATTTAAGCTAAAACTAACTAATTAAAAGCATTCCAGAAATACCTGAGCAGTGTATAAAATGGCCAGATTTTAAATCAGAAGATAGATAAGCTACAATTGAGAGAACTGTATTGATGACATGATACATGTCGCTATGCAACTTAAAATGATGTAGTAGTAAATCCACCACTCTTCTTGGCCCTGTTGAGTCATCATCTTCCGTGGCCATACCATTCTGCTGCCCAAGAGTGAAGTAAAAGCCTGACCTAAGAACTTTAGTATGCTAATAGAAGCTTGCTGCCACTGAAGAACTTGCATTTCAATTGGCATGCACGTGCCATACTAAATTGGACTCTTAAAATTGCAAGCTAACTTTTCAAGCTATCACCTCAAACTAAATTTAGCCTAACTCATCTATCAAAATTTCTTCTAATGTGTTATTTAACTTTGTTTTTGTTTTAATATGTAATTTGCTTTAAGTGATTTCTATAAATTTAATTCTCTCTCATATGCTCTTAACTTTCCTTAACTTTGGTGTGGTCATTTGTTATTCTTTGATTTATATATCTGCTTGTTTATTATTAATATGCAAATTTCCAGCAACCTGGTGAACTTAATTTCTAAAATCCTTTTTGTCTTTCAATTAAATCTCCATTAATTAAGGTTTTTAATGTTCCCTCAAAATATATTATATGATGTTTTTTCACCAGCTTCTTTTTTATGAATCAACATTTTATGTTGGTTTATTATAAAATTGTTTGTTCAACTCTGAATAGAATAAAGTAATTCTCCCTAGGGCCAAACCAAAACTTAAGCTAATTAATGCTTTGAAACCTTATTTATTTTATAAACGTTATTCAATTCCGAAAAGGTGACCCATTAGTTTTTTTTTTTTATAACTGCTAGTTTTATTTTTATATACTCTTAAAATATAAAATACAGTACTTATATATTCCAGTTATTGTAAAATCAATGAAGGTGGGATTTATTTATTTTAAATAACAGAAAAGGGATGGGGGTAAATCTTAATGTTTCTTTTACTAGAGAAAATCTTAACATATATTTTATTTAGAGAAATCTCTCTCTATATATATTCTAGTGGCATAGCAAATTTATTATATAAATTATGGCATTCAAACAAGGGTCATTTATTTTTAAAGCAGTAAATCTTAGTCAATGTCATTAGTGACATTTATCCATACTGTGTTACTGACATTCGGCCTTATCTTCATGTTTATATATATGTGCTTCTTAATGTGGGGGTTGTGACAAGTTTGAACCCATAATTTCTTTTCAAGCCATGTCCTGAGAATAGTTAACCTTCTCAAGACCATTTATTTCATATAAAAAGACATCTGGTGGTGATTCCCTACATCTGGCAAACGCTATGCCTATCCACTTTCTTCATATCAAAGGCCTGCACGTTGGCGATGTCCACAGCATGCCTTATTCACTTTTCTCTAAGCACTGCCCAAGAAGTGGGGTTTAGACTTCATTCTCATCCAGAAGCATGACTGTTTCCTTTTAGTTATTTTTTGGCTATTATGTCAGTACCACCCAAACTTTGTATTATTATTATTATTATTTCTTTTACTTATGACCTACTTTTACTGCTGTAATACAATTAAAATTGCACTCTGCTCAAAATATATATAAATGCCAACTATTACTAGTTTTATTAATTAAATTTATTTCAATCTTATACAATCCCACCGTCATAACTTATTTCTGTATTTAAGAGTATCTATATGCCTTGGGGAAAAATAAAGCGTTCTTCTTACCAGTGCTAATTAACAGAATTTTCATTAAGTATTTTTGTCATATAATCAAATATGTTTTCAAATGTATTTTATTTATTTTCATGACCATAATGGTGTGAAAATAGTTTGTATTATATCTGTAATGAATCTCAGAACACTCCCCGAAGTAATAATGTTAGTCACCATGTTTCAGAACCGTAATCCTAGGCATTAACAGCAATTTTATGTGAATTCTTCCTAATAATCAATTGACATCTTAATATTGGACCCACCAAAGATGTGTGCTTATTTATAGTATATTATTTAGCTAATAAAGAGCATATGAGAAATAATAGCATGAATGACACTATGTAATCATCTACCGCTTGCTCATTCCCGCACATACTAATGTTTGCAATTAATTTATAAATGTATGTAAACAATTTGTCACTATATTAAACTAATTTTTATTATCCATCTTGTCTGAGTAGTTCGAATTCCTCTTTTCTCCACTTCAGCCATGCTTATATATATATATTAGTTTAGTCATAGTAATAGATGTCTCATTGTCTTCTCCTCTTTGCTAGTGGGCCGGATTAAGAATTAATTCTCATGGGCCATCATTGTTATGTTATCCATTAGGTGTTTGATCTGGGACTTAGAAAGTGGGTTCGAATTCAGGCTGGTCCCTGACCTAAATCTCGGGCTCGACTGGGTTTGAAGTACATTTTGTGAGTTGCAGCTCATGTTAGATGGATAAACATGTTTTGACCGGTACAATGGCTATAAATGACATGCTAATACCAAACACTTCATCTCATCTGTCTATGATCTTCTTTCATATATAAATATATTTCTGTTTAGCTGACCATTACAATATATATATATATGAGTTTGTGTGTGTGGTTACTTGTGATAGTTTTTATATATTGATGCGTTGATAAAAAAAATTTTTTTTCAAAAACAATGTTTTCATTCTTCCATTAGAACATTTATCCAATCTTTTCAATATTAAGGCAAGATTGTGATTAGAATAATCTATTATCTCTTCTAGTTAATTATATTGCAAAACTAGAAAAAGAGAAAGTTTTGAATTTTGTTCTAAAATTGCTGCAATAGGATTTAAATTGATTGATGCTTGTGCCGGTATATTTCGTAGTAATAAGCAACTTCCCAGTAATATGGAATCGCGCGCACTTTCATATAAATTGTATTGCATGCAAATGAAATTTTCTTGAATGTCTCTTGAGAATTTGGTTTTTTTGCAGAATGGCTATAAAAATAAAATATCGTGATGTGATCAAATATTTCCATGGAAACTAAATTTAATTCTTCTTACATGTTACTTTCTGAAATTTATTTATTGCTTATTTTTAGTGTTACTATATCATTAAAAATAAGTCTCTATTATTACATTCCTTAGCAGTTTATTTTTCATCTTATGTAAATTTGATGGACTAATTATCGATATTAATTATTTGTAGACAATTTATTTAATGAAACATTTGGTAAAGCAAATTCGTTTACTGAATCACAAATATATCTTTTTTTAAACTTTATACAATCAAATTAATATATAAAAGAAAAAAAAATAATGAAATTTTAATTTGATTTTGAATTTATATCGTGAACTAATATGCTTTTAGATGATTTTTTAAAAATTAAATTACCTAAAATATAAATAATTAATAGCGATAATCTGTCGATTAAATCTACATAATATTTAAGGAAAATAAAACTAATGAAATTTTATTTTAAAAATGATTATCATTAATTAATAAGCTTTTAGTTTAAAATTAAATTTACATAATTATTATCTCTTATGATTAGACAGTTAATCGAAGATATTTATCTTTTTATTGGAAACAGAATTATGTGTCATAATTAAAAAAACTGTGGAATAATTTATTCTATTTACTAATAATAATCGAATGGTTTATTTATTAAGAGTTCATAAGAAATGTATGTTCTGGAAGTGACAGAGACTGGAGTCATGATCCAGATATCTTGAATTCCAGAGTCCACCATTTTACTACTGTCCTAAATCACATATTTATTTTACCATATACATATATATCATCATC